>VXAZ01006502.1:14552-95841 GCA_013399875.1 Gymnorhina tibicen
CGTGCTGCAGGCAATCCGGGGCGGCCCCGCCGCGCGGCCTCTCCCGGGCGGCGCCGGCCGGACCTCCCCGGGCAGCGCGGCAGCGACGCCGCCCAAAGCCCGGCCGGGCTCGGGGCCCCCCGGCCCCTCCGCGCCCCCCGGCCCGGGGCCTACGGGCGGCAGCGTCCCCGGCCGCTGCAGGGGCTGCGTACAGATTGTTCACCTGATGCGAGCTGCAAGTGCCGCTTGTAGTTGCTGAGCCTTATGTTGTGTGCATATGGTAACTGCCAGAAGAAGAGGATAACGCATTTTGGGCTGTAGCTTAAAACTTTGCTAATGTTCCTTTGCTTCCTCCTGCTTGAGGGGTTTTATTCGTTTGAGTAGAGAGGAAATGGTAGAGGTACGTATTTGTCGGGTGAATGTCGGCTTAGGAACTTGAAAGCAGTTGGAAGGTCTTATTTGTTTGTTTTATGTGAGATTATAAACCTTGTAACAGGTATAAATGGGCCGTTATTATTATCATTAATGTTTTTATAGAGGCACAGATGTCTGGGTGTTATGAAGAGCGGCCATACCTCAGTGGTGCGTAGCTGCAATAAACTTGGTGTTACGGAGTGGCTCGTCTGGTGGCTTCTGGAGGCACACGCAGCTGGCACAAGGCTGAGGCTTGGCTCCCAAAATGGCACTGCACCTGTAATTGCCGGGGTGGCTGTTGGACAATCTCAAATCTATGGGTTGTGGATTTTAAGGCTAGATGTTGCTAGATGTTTCTGTTTCCTCAGCCTTGTGCTGTCGGCAGAGAGGTAGTGGTGCTCTTGAGGAACTGTTTTTGTTTTCTGTGGGCACAGGCGGCTGAAGCTCCCCTCCCCTCACCTTTCTGAGGTATGTGGTATGTGTTGTGTGGCTCCTGGCCACATGAAGATTTTGGTATGCAGCTCATGAGATCAGCAGTGTTGGCCCATTTTGATATGTGCACATGTGCTGTTTGTGTATCATGGGTACCAACATGATTTTGCACTTGGCTCGAGTCTTCTATCAGGCAACATTTCTACACAAGGTAAAGCTGAACCCTTTTGTAAAGAACGGCAAGTTTTCTGAGTTCAAGACTTGCAGAAGGTTTTTCTTTCTTCCTGTGTTTTCTGTTCTTTCCTTCCTAGAAGAACTTTCCAAGTATTTAGTCTATGGTTGTGATGAAGGTGTGTTTCAGGTCAACGTACATGTTTCTGGTGCTTGGAGGAACCAGGCTGGAAGCAGCTCAGGCACTGCTTTCCATGCATCTTGTGGTGCTGCTTCCTAGGTCGGTGTAAGGCAGCAACACTTCTCCTGGCATTTCTCATTCTGAATCAGGAGTTACTCAGGGTGGTTAGGAAACTAGAAATAATGTGTACGGGGAATATTTTTCTAGTTGAAAATCTGTTCTGAGACTCTGAAATTTGGCTAACAGGTAAATAATCCCTCATAAAAAGTAATAAGGAAAATACATGCTACTGACACTTAAAAGTGAAGTCTGGGTTTCTTTTACTTCTTGGGCATCAGCTTGGATTTGGTCACTGGCGTCTTATTTTTCTGCGGATGTGCTGTCCCCAGCTTGAGATCTTTATTCCCCACTTCTTCCCGCTGTTTGTTATTTTTCAACACCTCTTCTCCCCCAGCATACAAGTAATGCCCAGTTTTTCTTTGGAGCAAAACAATTGCATTTTTCTGTTCTAAATAAGCTTTTCTTTAAACCTGGCACTGACTGTCATTTTAGGTGCTGCCACTTGCCTTACTCAAAACAGGGTTATGTCAAGAGAAATTGTGCTGCTGCTTTTGTTTATGTAGTAGTACTGTAATAGGAAAAGACTTGTTCTTGGTACAATGAATGCTGGTACACCAGAAATCCTGCTAATGATAGTGATTAATGGGTGCTGCTCAAAATAGCTATCACTGCTGATATGACTAATTGTGCTGTATGAAAAGAGCTCCTTTATTCCCAGTAATCTCAAGGTATTTCTACAGTTTTAGAGAAGTGCCTGATCGGTGCAGACAGATAACTGCACAGGGAGATGCAGAACTTGCTGTGGAGTGTGGCAGCTCTCTCAGGAGCTTGCTGCTGTGCTGCAGAACCAGTCAGGGCTGAGAATGAGTATTTCCTTGTGGTGTTTGTAGGTAGATAGAATATTGTTACTGGGATTGGGTGTTAGCCAGTGCAACACCCTACGTGTTGCAAACAATGCCAGGGTATTGTTAGTAGCTACAGCAGGGGTTTATATCATACATGAAAGATGACATTTCCAGCAGCATGGGTAACCTCATCACAGGGCATTGTGCTGGGGCTGGCTCCGAGGGCAACTGGCGCTGCTGCTCTTGACAAAAGTCTGTGCTGTAATTGCTCTGGTCCTCCTAGAGCTTGGTGATGTGTCTGGATACCCTTCCCAGGCCTTTGGGCAACGAGTGATAGTGACGTGCTGCAGGCAATCCCATGCTCCTGGGCCGTGGCACATTCCAGGTTCTGTTTGGATTTTATATGTACTGTGGCTGAAAGCAATGCTGGAAACTTAATGAGGACTGTAGATCTAAACCATGGGAGGTGCTCTGTCTTGATACCTGTAAAATCTGAAATTCTGGCTAGTAGGATGAAAAAATATTTTGAAAATTAAGTAGAATATGTTAAAGATGGGTTCCAAACTCACTGAGAAGAAGCTTGAAGTTGTGTTAGTTGCACTTCTGGCTTTGTGTTTCTTCTCTTCTGCTGTTTATGTACCTCAAGACAATTTACATCAGGAGCTGTTTAGACATTTGTCCTTTCAGCCATCAAAGAAACCTTTAAGGTGTGTGTGGGGGAATAGGACACATTCCATTCACAACTACTGCTTTCTAGGTTAATTGCCAATTTGGCCTGATAGGATTCCGGTCTTGCAGTGTTCTGTGGATAAACTGGTTTAGTCCAGTCCTTGAATTTTGTCAAAACAGTGATTAAAACAAGGAGGAAAAAAAGGCCTTTTTAAATGGAACTTCAATATCATAATTTTGGTGTTAATGAGGTGTGTTTCACTTTGAAGAGCTCTAATGTGACAAGACAAATTGTTTTGAGAACTGTGGTCTTGGAATATCAATCTTGTCTTGCCCTGCTGTAATTAATGAAGATTAGTGTGTTGGTTACTTAAGATAAATTTTGGGGAATTGATTTGTGTGATTCTGTGAAGGTCACAAGCTTTGCATGAGGCAAACCACCTTCCAGGGATCCAGGCTGGAGCAGCTTTGGAGTAAAAGAAAAAGGAGTGAGTGTGTGTGAGAAAAGGCAGAATAGAAGGTTTAGAAATGCTGGTCAAGCTTTGAAGAATGAAAGAAAAGGGGAATGCAAAGGACTCCAGGTACAGCTGGGGGACTCCTGGGGTGTCTGTGAGTGTATGGGTGGGCCTGAGGTGGGAGTAGCTGAGGCTCTGTGAGGCTTTCAGGCATCTTCGAGAGGCTGTGCAGCACGTCAGGCATTTTCCCAGCTGCGATGTTGCATTCCATCGATGGCAAATTGGCTTCAGTCTGGCGATAACATACGGCAGCTTATCCAACTTGAGTTGGAAGTGTGATATTCTGTGACTTGGCTTTGAAGAACCATTTTCACCAAGGAAATAAATATTCTTCCTTCTAAGGAAAGCCTTCATAGAAGAACACGATAGCGCTGGTAGATAGAATTTTTGATATATTAGCTAAAAAGCAAACAAAAAACTTAAAAAAAAATTTGCTGTAGAGTAATTGCCCGTGTTTTACTGTTAGGGTCACATCAGAGAACATAATGCCTTAGGAAGCATCTTTAAAATACCTCCCTAAATTGTGACCAATTCCTGCTTATGTTTTTAATAACATTTTCTCCCTGAAATAACTGATGAGTATTTTCTAGTTTAGGCTAGCTAGATTTTCATTGTTCCTTCCTCGTGGTCTTTTGTTGCTGGCTTTCCTAACAGTTTTCTGCTTTTTCAAGTGGTGTTGGGGGTTTGGGGTCAATGGGACTCCGTTTTTATCAAGTCATATTACAGTGGGGTACTTGCCAGGCACTAACGTTTTCTGATAAGCATTTCTGTACAACAGCATTGCAAAAGACAGATTATTTGGAAAATTTCAGCAGGAAAATTCCTCCACCACCCTGTTGGTCACTCCTCGGGTTGAGATATTCTATTTTTGTTCTTTCCTGACACTACCTGTGTGCTGGTTAGAGTGCTATAAGGGAGCATGTCAACTGGCTGTTTAATAACAGTATTTTAGGTGTGACTCTTGTTTTGTTGTGCACTCAGAGCTGACATTTAAATGGTACTGTCCAATTACAGAAAATTCCTCGGGCTCTGTGTTGAGCACTCTGCAATCTGGGAACAGAATAAATCTCCTCAACCTAAACAGCTTTTGAATGTAAGAGAAAGTTTCCCATGGTAGAAATAACAATATTGAACTTTGTTTCTTTAATGCTTTATTTTAACATATTTTGGGGACTCTAAAGCAGTGTATAGAATGAGTTGGAGAGGAGAGGGTATGAGAAGAGCAGGAAGAAGGGACCATAGTGGACCTTTTTTCCACTTCTCCACAGGCATCCCTAGTGTGATTCATTCATGTGAGGGTTGTCTACAAACATTTACCTCTACTCCTGTCGGTAACTGAGTGTTTTTAGTTTCCCAAGTAGATTACCTGACTGTCATAACTGGTATGTTTGTAAGTTTCTGGATGGTGTTGGGAATTCCTCTGGATTTACCGGGGTAAAATTAGATCCTTTGAAGTGTGTCCATGTGATCTGTCTCATACCAGGATATTCAGGGCAATGTTCCTAGGTTTTTTTTAATGAAAGTTGAACTTCCTGCTCTTCTGTACATATTACAGAAGTTGGCTGTGTACCTGGGAACAGTTTGAGTCCAAGCACAAGAACTTCCCTGGAGAAAGATAAAACACCTGAATGTCTACAGCTCACATTCCAGGAAAATCTGGAGATCTTTTAAGTATTGCTTCCTAAGAGTCTAAGTACAAGGTAATATTTTTAAAAGTTCCTTAAAAATATTTGAAGCTGGTAATCTCATCCTGAAGAAGCCAGATATTCTTTTTATATGGTCATGTAACAAAAATGCTGAAAAGCAGAGAGCTGTAGTGACTAGGAAGGACATGTTCAGAAACACCCTTCTTCTTGAAAGACTTTCCTTGTGTCTGCATCCTCACAGGTGCAGTAAAAGACTGGGGAATCACAGGGGAAGGATCACAGTGGGTAAATGTAACTCTGTGCCAGACTCCAGAAGATTTGAGGAATGTAACCTCTTTCTGGTGAGTATTTCAAAATGTTTCTCAGAATGCTCTTTGCAAGTCTTGTACCAGATAGTATTGTATTACGTGGAAGGAGGAAGAATACAAGGAGGAAGAGGGTACCTAAAAATGTCATTCTTCCAGTTCTGTATGTTTGGCTTCAGGGCAACTTCAGTGTATGATGAGTTTGTCATCTCCAAATGCTCAGAAGAAACCAGGTTTATCAAATGCAGCTGAAAATGAATGCAGGTGTTTGTCATTTGTTAGAGGCCCCTGTGTTTTGTAAAAGATGGAAAGATCCTGAGGAGAGGAGATGTTTGGTGGGAGGGAAGGGTAGCAATGCTGCTTGTGTTGAGTGGTCTGCAGTTCCTGGTCCAAGCAGGAGTTAAGGCCAAGTGGTGCAGAATAGTGTTAACTAAAACTGTGCAAAGACATTGTTACAGAATCCTGCTTCATCAGTGCATGTTTCAGAGCTGTAGAATAAACTTTATTTAGCCTCTTACCAAAGACATAGTTAGGTATTTATGGTTTTTCGGCTGGGCAACACCGCTTGCAAATATTTAAATAACAAGGTAATAAGATCAACCCTTTTTGCTATATGAGATGAGCATTTGCAAGCAAATGGTGCAATCAAGAACTTTAATACGATGATGAAAAATAGGTCTACTGCTAAATGTGCATGTATTCTCTAGGAAAAACGAAAACCATTCATTTATTAAATAAACAAAAGAATGAAGAAACTTGGTTATAATCAGAATTTTGTTTTACTGAGTTCAGTTGTGAGTGGTGCAGATGAAACCAAGACTGCTGTTTCAGGAGAGCGGGGGTGTGAGAGGGTACTTGGACATTCTTTACCTACAGAGCAAACTGGGCAAACTTTAGTAACTCATAGTGCAGTAGAAATAAATTGTCTTTCCTCCGGTGCAGATAGCTACACATCTTCTGATGGAAACAAGGTTAAGGCTTTGGTAGTGTTACACTTGCACTTCTGTTTTGGCTGTTTTTGAAGAGAAGTTGCTGAAGTTTGTGTATAGAAGAGCAGGGTAGGTCAACTAAAAATTAAATTTCCTAAAATAATGCAAGTATAGGTGAACTTTTAATTATGTGGCTTATTTTTGTTTCATGCTGATGAAAATTTTACGGAGTCCTGGAAGGAAAGGCCAGTTATTAGAGCCAAACCCTGAAAAACAGAACATGTTACAGCAGCATCCTGCTTTTGGGAATATGCTTGGTTCTGTATTAAAATGTTGGAAAAGTCCTTACTCAAAAGAGTCTTTCTGTCTGTCTTGTAATGCTTTCAGAAGGAGAATGAAAACAATCTTTTTTGAGCAATCCTGTTAGATCTCATAATAAACTTCTTTGTCTAAACATTGCAATAATTTCCAGGGCAACAGATTGTGATGTTGAATTTGGCACTTTGACCTCATTCCAGGTCCAAAGAGGAGCAAACATTGTAAAGTTATAGGCAGGTATTACAAAATAACTTTGATAATTAGCAAATTTTATGTCAAATTTGGCTATGAATTTAACACAGGCTTGTTCTCACCTTCTTCTTAGCAAAGGTATTGTACAGATCCAGGTTATAAGTCTTAATTTAAATGTTGTCTTTCACATAAATGACTATGTAGGTTTTAAGACCAGATGCTGGGTCATGGGACAGTGTATGGTCTGGTTTGGCAGTCTTTGGTCAAGAGCACTTAGAGCTTTATCTGTGTGGAAAAGTGGTGCATCTGACCTGTGCTATTTTGAACTTAATCTGTTGCTGGTTTAGTGGTTAGAAAAGATCCTGGTCTGGTTAAGTGACTCCATTGCTCTGCAGATGTTTCTGGATATGCAATCTGTTGAAAACCACTAATGATACATTTTTTGTTTTTGTATAGGAATGTTATATTTTTGTGGTGATGAATTGGTATGATAGATTAAATCTGTAGTTGACACACAAGATTTAGGGAAATGATTTTTGGGTTAAGTGCATTTTCTTCCTTTGAAGACACAGCAGGAAAAGAGTCTGTTTGGGGTTTTTTCTTCCATCTCAGTTTCTGGAATGCTTGGGTTGTAGGAGGTTTGATTAGGATTGTCTGATACAGTCAGACAAATGAATAACAGACCGTGGTTTGCTCTGGGCTTGTACTTCTCCGGAACATGGGTTAGAAGATGAGAGCCCTCTGTGTCTGCCCTCCTTTTCCGTATTGCAGTGACCATCAGGTGGGTCCGTGTCAGAGCACAGGGACTGCCATCCAGGCCTCAGGAGGTGCCAGGTTGTGTTGGCACGCATTTCTGAAGGGTGGTGTTGGGTCAGATGTGTTGGGTGAACACAGGGTGTGGGCATTGCTGTGGCTCAGGGTAGCAGAGGGCAGGGCTGAGGAGCCCATCAGGCTTTAAAGGTACAACATATAAGTTTAATTTGTTCTTGAACAGCTGCATAGTTTGTTGCTTGTGCCGTGCATTGATGAGGGGGTTGTTAGAATTTGCAGTGATTTTTAAACTAAACTTCTCAAGTCGGTTTCTGAGGACACGTCTGTAGGTTGGCACGTTGCTGTTCTTCAAGTTCCTCTATCCTTACCCTCTTATTCATTATTCCCTTGCACTTCGGGGGATTATTGATGGAAAATGTCTGTCTAGACTGCCTTCTCTTGTGTTTCACTTGAAAGGCCTTCATGGTCCACAGCTTTGTGCAGTGTGAGAGATGAAGAAGACTGCTGCTGGTTTTATATGAGTGACAACATTTGGCTTAACGTTGTCGTTTGGTCTTTTTCCTGAGACATTCACATTTTCATGGGCTTTTTTTCAGCTTCACATTGCAGCCAGTGGGTGCTTTTCTGTGTCTGATGTAATATGTTGTTACTGGTATTTAATTTCTCCTGTCTCTGAAATGGGAGAAAATTACGTATTTCAGTCGGTTGCTTTCTGCTAAAAAGTTGTATCTGTATTTTGTTCTGAAATTGTTTTGGGACAGATGAGGCAGCTTCTTTCCAAACATTCTTGTGGTTTCAGGGAAATAATATATCATGTCTTCTTTGCATATGCTATTTGATATATTCTGATCTGGAGCATGAGTTCTCCTCTCTGCTGTGTTGATTGTATTTTGCTGCACATGAAATGAAAGATCAAGAAAAACAAGGATAAGTATAGTTTACAAAACTTTCTACACTACATAATAATGCTCCTTTTCCTTTTAACTTAAAGCTTTGTAAGTGATGCAGTGCTCATAATCACGAGTGTTCCTAGGAAGGTATGCTGTGTTTTGATTCAGATGTTCAGTGTTGAAGAATAAATTATAATATGAATGCAGGGCATCTTGCATTCTGTGTCTATGCTAAATATTTTTCTCTAAAATGAATTCTAATGTAAGCAAAGTTAAACTGGTATAATTTGGAACAGTAGACTTGAGGCAAAAATGCAAGTAGCTGTGTGTGAATATTGATTATTGTGCTTGGTAGCATGTGAAAAACCTCATCGTGCCTCAAAGCACTGTTGCCTTAGTGGACTTAAAATCCCTTATTTAGCTGTCGCTAAGGATTTGTGTTGAGGGTTTTTTTTAATTTCTTCTTCTACATCACACCATGGACCTAAGTCCTGTAGTTCATTGACTTTCCCTGACCTTACACTGTCACAGGCAAGTAGGGTTTGGCCAAAGGATGGTGGGTTTCTGTCTGAAACGGTCCAAACCCGGTGATCTCAGAGGACTTAATATGTTTTGAAAAAAAAGGAGGGAATGGTAATTGCAGCTGTAGAATAACCCTCAGAGAAGGGAAACACTTGACAAATTGACTTAGGTATAGCAGTGTGTGTCCTCAGGTGTAAGACACCCTTGTCTTAACTGTTGGGCATTCCAGCACATTCCAGGTAAAATGTTGTGTATCTCTTTGGTAAGAACCAGCATTTTAAGGAGTGATACTTCAAAAGCGGTGCTTTGTAGTTGATGTGAAGGGAAGAAATGGTTTTTGTTTTCACTGGTGAAATGACTTTTTTCCTAAAACTGCTGCTTACGTTCTTCCATATGGAAGATACTGCCTCAGCCTGGACTGGTGGTAAGCTGAAGGTTGTGTGGCAGGTGCTTGTGGCTTACTTGCACTTACACTGGAATGCCTCTCCTTTTTTTGTTTGTTTTCTTTGTTCAAAATGTTGGGTTTTGTTAAACACAAGAAGAGTGTAGTAAGAAACATAGCAAAGCAACTGCTCATAGTCGTGAACTCAGTAAGTAATTGAGACTACTCAGTGTAATCTTTTAGAATTACAAATATTAGGTAAAAACCCCTTTCCTGTATGAATAACAAGCTTAAATCTGTCACTTTTCACAAGGGCATGTAGTGATATGACAAGGGAGGATGGCCTTTGCTGAGGGAGAGTAGATTTAGATTAAATATTAGGAAGAAATTCTCCCTGTGGGGGTTGTGAGGCCCTGGCACAGGGTGCCCACAGCAGCTGTGGCTGCCCCTGGATCCCTGGCAGTGCCCAAGGCCAGGCTGGACACGGGGGCTTGGAGCAGCCTGGGACAGGGGAAGGTGTCCCTGCTCGTGGCAGGGGGGAGTGAGATGGGCTTTAAGGTCCTTCCAACCCAAACCATTCTATGAATTCAAGATAAGATAGTCAGGTATTTGCAACATTGGTATGTGGTAAAAACCTCAGTGCCACAAGATTTTTTCCTTTTCTTGAGTAGTTATTTTCCAGGTGCTTACTAATAGAGATTACTTAATATAACATTGAAATAGTTTTTATTAGTAGTAAATAAGTGTCAGTTTTGACTAATAAAAATCTATTGTTTTGACCAAAGTGTGGACAAAGAAATGGCTCCTAAACACAGTGTGTGTTTCACCTTCAGAGGCAAAGAAATACCAGCATAATCACTTGAAAAATATGAAAAGGAGTCCATGGAATAATTTTCTGTTTCAGACAGAGAATAAAACAGCTGTAAGAGGAGCTCAGGTTCCATTTTACAAGTGACTCCTCTGTTTAAAATGATTTACTGATAGGCATGCAGCAACTCAGAAAGCAGCAGGATGCCTCACTAATAGCATTTGAGAGCCCTAAAATATAGTTTCATCTTAGTTTTGAATATTGTTGTATTGATATGCTGTAAAAAACCCCATCAGTTTCATTGCCAGGCACAGAATCGTCTCATTTTTCTCTATGCTGCTGAATCCAGTCACTCTCCTTTTCCCCCGTGGAAAACTTTTAGTTTTACTTTTTTCTTCATGTTTTAGACTTTTAATTCCCATTTAAAACTCCCAGTTGTACGTGCTACACAGTGAGGATTGGAATGTTAGCTGAAAGATGGGGAGAGCAATCTGCTGTGCTGAAAATGCAAAAGATTTCCTGTTGTTGTTACACAGTTTGGTGGGAGGTAGTGTCCCTGAAGCAGCTAAAGCACTGCTTAAACTCTCCTTGCTTCATGTAAATGCACAAGCGGTAGTAGAGGATAAAACCCCTTGATGTATCCAATAATACTCTGATTGTGGTTAGTCCCAGTTCTGTCTTTAGAACACATTGTTCCTAATAAAATAAATGCACAAAGTGGTATGGCCTGCTCCAGCTGCAGAGTGCTACTGGATGCTTTGAAGGATGGTAATTACTTTATTTATTTCTCATATTGAAATTTTGAGAAAATGTCTCATTGAAATTCAACTCCCTCAACAGGGAGAACGTGCATTGTGTAGTGTGCACGTAACAGGCATTGTTAGGTACACGCAGGAAATCCATATTTTATGTTGCTGTGGCTAAAACCAGATCTATAAATACCTCGGTGTGTAGTAAGGATGCTTGTCTAAAACTATGGGGTTTAAGCTGGCTGGAGTTAATCTAAAAGTAGGAAAAAGAAATTGAAAATAGACCAGTATAGTCGAACTGGAAGCAAGAAAGCAGGATATGTTTTTAGTGTTCAAAATTTGCAGGAAACTACAAACTTCATGTTATAATAGAAATGCAGAAAATAAATGTAGCATGCCTGTGTTTATACATTGTAGTGCTCCCTGAGAGGTTTTCTACAGATACATACTGTGGACTTACATAGAATATAGATATTGTAATTGCCTAACAAAATAGTTCTAAAAGTAGAGTGAAATCCTTACAGAGCTGTAGAAGGAAGGAGTATTTGTAGAATAGGAGCACAGTTCCCTATTTTTTCCCATCTAGCACTGTGGAGAATAGGAGTGGATGGAAATCCTCCTGCAGCAGCATTTGCTGTTTTGTTGGGTTGTGCTGTAGCCATTGGCACTTTCTGCTGCCATCAGTAATTCAGGGGCACAGGATGCACAAGTTCAGGTTTTTGTCAGAGCCTGCCTAATGGGGCAAAATGTGGGCGAAGGGGCATTGTCATTAGAGAGCGTAATAAAGAACTGCAGTGGAAGTTCAAGCCGTGGATGTCGAGGTCTAGCAGCAGGGTTCTTCCCACTGTTCCCTGGGCTCTGTTATTGTGCTGCTTATCTTAAAGCAGATGCAAGGAGAAATATTTTCCTAAATAATAATTTCACTTACCTTCTGCAGAGCCATTGTGGAAGTTGTTGTTTCCATAATGTTGATTATGGAAGAGCAGTGGGCATGGAGTTTTGTCCAAAATCATCCTGGCTGAGCCATAACTGCTGTGGGATGGTTCCACTGGGGCTGGAGGGACTTGGAAGTAGTGAATATGTGGGAATGTCCTGGATGAGTCTGTGTTCAGATATTAGATTCCTGCTTGTTTCCTGAGGGGGTGGGTTTGCAGTGTCCTCGCAGCGGGCTCCGGGCTGCCCTGGCAGGGAGGCTGTGTGCACTCAGCCGGGTGTGTCGGGGAAGGTCGTGGCAGGTAGCAGAATCACAAGGCACTGTGTCTAATGTGGTGTTTACCAGATCACACTGGTATCCTTGTAGATCATATTAATGTACTTACTAGTTTAAATTGAATTGTTAAATTAATTTTTAAACATCACTTTGATGACTATGTTGTTAAATATCAAAGAGAACCATCAGCCGCTCTGGTGCTCAGTGCCCCATTTCATCCTGCTCCAGTACGGACAGCGGTGATTACAGCACAGCTGCCAGCACTGACTGACTTACCTGCTGATGCTGGAGTGCTCTAAGTGAAAGGCTTATTCTTCAAAAAACAGTTCTCAGATTTCCTTTCAGAAATTAAAAAAAAAAATTGCTAAATTTTCAGTGAGCTTAAAAGCTTTTCATGTGCTCATTAGTAATTTGAATGTTTCCTATAAACGATTGTGTGTTGAAAGGGTTGTTTTGACTTAGTCAAATGCGCATTGCATGCTTTATTGGGAATGAAGGCACAGATCAGCATGCAGCTCCAGCCTGCATCACTGACTGTGTTCCAGGAGCCCTTTCCCTATGAAGTAATGAATTTAAAATGGTGTCACGTATGGATTCACTCTGCTACAACTTCGGTTTCTTTCTTTATGACTAATGAAGAATATTGTTAGTGTAACTAAAACCACCTGTGCTGTGTTCGCACAAGTTTATGAAAGATGGGAGTGGAAACAGGGCTGAAAAATTAAAGACTTTAATGCTGTCCTCAGTGAGGACTTAGAATTGCTTTAGTATCTTTCATAGTAAAGGCAGAGACTTTACTATGGGAAAATTAACTTACATTTACATCGACAAGCAATATTGTATTAGTTCTTTAATTATGCATTTTATTGCTCTGATGTCCATAAAATGCTTAATTAATTCAATATTTTGAAATAGCTGGGTTACTGGACAGGGCTGTTGTGATACTCTTTTTCCGTTTGACTAACAGCATCTGTTTGAAAACGTATTTTCACATATTTTCCTAGTGGCATGATAAATTTTTGTGGCTGTCGTTCCTTAACATGAGAATCTCAGTGAGGTTTTTTAAGATCCTTCAAGTCCTCATTTTGAGGTGGGGTAGAGAAGTTTTCAAGTGTTGACCCTTAAGACTCAATGAAGTTACCATTCAAAATACGGGTTTGTAACACCATGTTTTTGCTGAGGGATGGGGCAGTCCTGACTTGCATTTCTTTATGTTGACAATGCCATTTTATCTAATTTTTTTTAAAAAAGGAAAGAAAGTATTGTTATCCCCCAGGAGTCACCTAGGAATGAATCTCATGGGCTGCTCCTGGGTGCCCTGCTCCTGTCATTGATAACTTTTGCTTCATGATATCCACTGATGGACAAATATGTTAATGAGGTGACTCTTGACTTCACAATTTCTCTGTTGTTTTTCAGTCCATTCCAGAATCCAGCTCTGCTACCTTAAAAAGTTCTCACACTTGGTTTTCTCTAGTCTGGTATGTGTTCACTTACCTACTTTTATTCTTAATTGCTGGAGGCTGCCCTCCCACTTGCACTGTTCAATTTGTGTGGAGCTGGTAAGAAATTCAAATGATGCCCTGCTGAGAATAGGATGGAAGCTGAAGGAGTGGGAGAGAAGTAGAACAAACCAATGGTATTTACTAGAACTGCCTGTGCAAACTGCTGTGAGACAACCCATATTTATTGTCAAGCACATTGATAAGGTATATATAACGAAAAAAATGAACAAATCACATCATAACGCCTAATATCATGGTTCCAGGATTATTCCTCATTCTTGATTTTGTTTCTATGGTCAAGTTGTCCTGATTATGTCTAAAATATAATTTGGAAAGTAATTTTGTGAAGAACTAGTGGCAATTTCTTTTCTGTTAACATCCTAGGCTGACTAATTCTCTGATTAATCAAGTCATATCAGTATAGTTGGCCTTGTTTTGAAAGGCTTGCTTCTGTCTTGGTGTTTTATAAATATTTTGGGGTGTGGGTCCATGGAAATTCTTTTTCCCTTCAGTTTCAGTGAGGGTGTTCCCTAAGGGGCAGGGACTGGGTCGACCCCTCTGTGCAGCGTGAGCACAGACCCAGCTCAGCAGTGCCCAGCGCTCCCTCCTGCTCCTGGGGGTGTTTTCTGGGAGTGAAATCGCTTATTTTGGGGTGGGCAGAGGAGTGCTCGGAGTGGCTGGTGAAAACCCAGACGTGCTTGCTTGTACCTCTTGTCAGCTCCAAGAGGGCCTGGCCATGTCAGGCTGCAACCTCCAGGCTTGGGATGCATCCTGGAAACTTCTTGTTTTTCAGCACTTCGGAGACAGAAGAACCTTTTTTCATTCCTCTGGGAGCTGTTCTGTTTCAAAGTGCTCCTGTGGGAGAGTTTGTTCATGGAAAAACATTTTGCCCTAGCAGCTGTACAAATCGGGTATAATTGGTAAAAACATGCAAGAGGTTTATGGGTAGTGGTCATTAATTAAAAGTTGAGATCTTGACCACTGCCATTGTGGCCTAGATGGATGTTTGGTCCGGCCACTTTTAACTGGCTTTGTGTACCAAATGGTACAGAATCAATAGCAAACAAACAACATATTTTGGTGTTGCAAAAACCCAAACAAGTTCAAGCAAAGTTCTCTTAAATAGTTGGTGTCAGATGAGATTTGCTTTGTAATAACCCCCTGTAATTTGTAAGACTTTAGCTTAATGTCCACAGATGCCTCTCAAGTATGAATAATTGCTGGAAGTTAATGCTCTGCATTGCAAACTGCCCTGAAGGGCAGATCTGTTGTATTTTAAGGTCTTTAGATAAACCGTCCAACAAATTAAGCTGTTTTGTTGCAGTGGAGTACTGACAGTAATATTGAAAATCCTTTTCAGAGAAAGCTTTAAACCTATATTGTATAAATACATTGTTTCTAATGCTTTTAAAAGTAACGTTAAATTGTCCTCAACAAGAAACATATGGCTATAAATTCTGATATACCCCATGTGCTGTCCTGACTGTCGGAAGCAGAGTGTGCAATGTGGAGGATATTTAATTTAAAAAATTGGGGTAAGGGTCGTGAATTGTATGCTAGAAATAGAAAATAAGATTAGAGGTTATGTTTCAGGCATGGAGCTGTCTCTGGGGGGGGAACAGAACAAGGTTACTTCAAGGTTTGGAGCCTGGCTGGGGGATGGGAGAAGGGAGGAAATCCAGCAGTGGCTAAAAATGGTGCCTGGGGGAGTTTGTAGTAATACACACAATAGGAATTGCCAGGCATTGCCCTGATGCTGAGCGTTGTGCATTGTAGCCTTCTCCTTGCTGGTGCCAGATTAGTCATGGGCAGTGCTTGGTACCAGAGGGGGGGTCCTGGCGCCAGCACAAACAGTCACGGTGCTGAAAAGGTTGCTTTCTCTAAACCTGATACTTGGGAAATGTATTTGGAAGGGGCCTGGCCAAATCCATGATAGGTGCATCAGCTGGTATTGAAATATTGCTTAAATGTATTTGGCATCTTTGCAATGTCTCGTGGCTGGCAGAACTTTACTGTGTCATGGTTAGTGCAGCAGAAAAGCCCTTTGTCAATAGAAGTTGCTGGGAAGGAGTGTCAGCATGGCTCAAGTCACCTAAATATCATTTAATTGAAGCCTTTCACGTTGCTAGTAAATTGTAAGTATAATTGACACATCAGAAGATGCCACTTAAAATTTTTAATGTTTCTCTCCAGTCTTAGTTTGTGAACAAAATTCAGTTTTTTTAAGGAGTATGGAGAGATGCCATAGCATGTACTTGGTTAGGTGTGGACTTGGGATCTTCCACTTGTGTGTGTGCCACTGTTGGAACTGGGTGCTTCAGAGGGCACACCTGAGGTTTCAGAAAGATCTAACAAATAATGAAAGTTTAAGTTTTCAGGTTTGCCTCTGGATGTTGTATTTCTACTGAATAGATCAATCCCATCGTGTTAATTTGTTTTATGGATTAAAACATTACATTTGTTTCTCTTTCAAAATGCATTATACCAGCATAAATATGCCATTGTATCCTCTGCTGCACAAAAGAGTTCTTGCACAACTCAGTGCAGAAATATTTGGCACATAACCTGGTGACAAATCATGCCCATGATTGAGGGCTTAGTTGTTTATATAAAACCATCAGTACTTTTAATTTCAGGACATGGTAAAGTGGCGTGACTGTGTTTTGTATGTTGTAGATTAGGATTGATAATTATTTAACAACTGATGATTTTATCGGGAAATATTTGAGAGTTCTTTGGTGAATAATTTTCAACCTAAGAACAAGGCAATTTTTTTAAAGGAAAAAAATCACGTTCCATCAGCCATATCCCATCAGTATTTCTGTGCACATCAGTCTGACTGCTGTGTGCCTTTCCCTGCTGTATAGTTAATGCAGCAGCTTAGAGCCGGGAGGGAAGAGAGCGACGGCAGAATTCCGTGTATGCATTTGTTAGCAAGGAGCTCTTGGGGAAGTTATTTATACACCTTGGTAGCATCTACACCATCTACACCAGATTTATTTTCCAAATGTGTAAATTTATTTGTGTTGAAAGAAATTAAACTTCATTATTAAGAGTGTTAACTCTGTTTTGAAAGAAGCAGCAGAACAGTTGTTAAAATATTAAAATACTTACTTTCCTTAATAAAAGGAAAATAACTTTAATCAAGCTAGTCTTTGTAGGAAGAGCATATAAAATGTAAACCCCAAGTAACTAATTGCCTTTGAAGACAGAAATTTCTTACAGCTTTGTCTGTGTAAGGAGTGGATGGAGGAGACCCAAGGTTGCCGCAGAGTTCCTCAGCCTGCAGCTTTTTGATGTTAAATTGACCTGTGGCGTGCTTTGGCATTTACGTTGTGTGGATGAAACGCAGCAAATTATTGTGTGGACTGAAATAGCAGGTGGGATTACTGGAGCAGCTAATGGAGGGCAGTGGAATCTGAAGTGTCAGGGATGGAAGCTGCTGCCGTTGTGGCCTTGGCTGGGACAGTGCGGCCGAGGCAGGAGGAGGGTCCCTTTGTCCCCCGTGCTCGTGTTTGAACCAGCTGTTAGCAGCGTTTGCACGAGAGTGAGCAGCTCGGGGAAGGTTTTTTCAGTTGTCTGCTGGGTAAAGCAGGCAGAACAACTAGATAAGCACTAAGTTTTGGGTGGTCTTGGAGAGGGAAATGTTACAGGTGGGAAGTTTGGGCTCTGTCTTTTCCTTTTGATTTGTATCAGAGATTTATAGACTGGAAGGGTGCTATATTTGATCTTAGAACTAATCCTATTTTGGCCCCAGCTATGCATGATGAGTTAGGGCTATTTTAAAAATCTCATCTATATTTAATTAAGCTTTAAAAATTCTGGCCTTAATGAGGAGGTGAATTCTGTGCCCAGGACACACAGGCAGCTTTTTTGATCAGAAAAAATGAGGAAAGGTTATGAAGTATGCATGCAACTGCTTCTACTTTGCTAATCTTTATGATCTCAAATTACTTGTCACCACTGTTCCTTCATCAGCTACAGAGATTAGTTCTACATAAGATATTACAAACCATAGATTTGTTAGAAATAAAGCATTTTGACAGCTCCAAAAGTCTCCTTTTACAAAGGCCTAGTTCAAGAATGATTTTTAGAATTAAAGTGAAAACTACTCAACTCCTACTATTTATGGAATTGCTATTTACAGTAGTATTATGCTTTTATAGTATTATGTACACACTAATGTTTGGTTTTGTTATGGGAGGGAGACTGTAATTCACACTGGATTGCTCTGGTTTATTCATATCCTGTGACAGTGAATCAGATACTGCTGTCTATATACAGACTGAATTGCCAGCCAGCTTTGGGCCCAAATATGGTAAACATAATTATGTTCATTTGCTGTAAAAATACATTCTCCTTAGTTTAACATTTTCATGATTACAGTTTTCTGGTAATTCCATAATTTTCAACATGAGAGGGATATGAAAGGCGTAATCATCATGTCCCTCTCTTCAGTGTAGAATATAGTTTGTTTTCCTGGGCAAAACTCCAGCTGTTCAGTGATGAATTTACTGCTGCTCAAATACAGTGAGCCCGTAAAGCATTTGGAAAGGCTGTTCCTGGGACAGGAGCTGTGCTGTGGAGACAGAATCTCTGTGTGCACAGACAGCAAAAACCCCGTGGCTGCAACTGTCCTGTGGCACTGAGGGGATGTGCTGATGTCAGTTTTTCTGATATGGACTCCTGTTTCCTATTTTTGGAAATGAAATTAATATCATTTCAGAATACTTCATATTTCTCAAGTAGGAGACTTTCAGTGAATGAGTTGGGGGAGCATTAAGGTAAAGCTCCTACTCTGTACTGAAGAGAATAAATGCTAGTAAATACTGGATTAGGTAATTTAATTTCAGTCACAAAGGAGTGTTATGGTAATAGTTATTCAATGAAAAAAAACATAGTTTACGTGTGGAAATGCATGCTAATAGTTGCCACTTCAAGGGGGTTAGGATTAATACATTCAATGCAGCTAAGAAAATGCATTTCCAGGGTTTTTTCTTTGTTTTGATGTAGTCTAGTACTGAGAATGTTGTAGATGAATTCTGTGGCAAGTGTTGAGAATTCAGAAGCAGCATAGTAATTTGGGTAAGGAAAGATTGTTGGTGTTGAGTTACTCCAAATGTTTTGAAAGCTTCCATCATCCTTGCTGCAAACAGGCAAAAAAAAATCACGTACAGGCTTTACAGGATTTGCTGTACATAATCTGTCTCATGTTTCTAGTACTCAGAACTTCCTTCTTCATAGAAGAGCTTTAAATGTGTAGATGATCTATAATTTTCTCTGCCTTGAAATAATTCTTTTATCTAACACTACTAAAATAATTAAAATGCCTACTGAAGTTACTCTGAGTTTAGGTTTTTTTAAAGTTGTACAGCATCACAAGCTCTTAGAACAATTTGGCTTGGGGATATTGATTTCGGTGGGAGAATTCAGATGTGTGTGTGCGGGAAGTGCGAGTCCTGGGGCATTTGTGAAATGTGGTATCTGTGTTTGCAGGAGCGGCAGGACGGCTGGAAATCTGAAGGGGAACAGCTGAGCTGGGATGAGGAAATGTTTCTGTTTGCAGAGGAGTTGTAAACAGTGTGTCCTTGTGGCACTCCTGTTGTTGTGACTGTTCCACTGCTTTCAGTGGTTGCTGGGGTGGAGAGAGTGATGAGGTAAAAGTGGCTGATTCAGGCTTCAGAACTGATCCACCTCAACCTCCTTTATCCCTTGGAGGTTATAAATGGGTATCTAGGGAAAGGCAAGAGCAGGGTGAATTTGTGGGCAATACTAATTTAAAACTGTCCTCAACAACTTGCTTTGTCTGGGATTTCCTGAGCCTGTGGTCAGACTGTTCAGTAACCCAAGTGAGCCCCTCTGTAAGGAAGGGTGATAAGAGACCAGAACTGCACACTAAATTTGAAGTGTGGGTAAACCATGGATTTATGCAGTGGTATAAGTATGTTTCTGGCTTTTCCAACACGGCTGTTCCCTTCCAGATCTATTCTTCTGACTCTGCCTTTCAGCATCAGGCTGATGTTCAGCGAAAACAGTCAGTTGTAGATCACCTTCCTCCATGGTAATGATCAGGCCAGAGCCCATCATTTTGTATGTGAGGTTAGGATTCTTTCTCCATGTATGAGTTGATAAATTTATCCCTGATTAATCTAGTGTCTTAAGTCCCTTAGTCCTGTGTGTATACATATATATATGTATAATGTGTTAGAGCATGTAGTATGTCATGCCTAAATAGTGTAGTGTGGAACTGGGCTCTTACTCCCACTTGTCTTTCCAAGTCTTGTTTAAGGTATGATTTGTTTAGGACAATGAAAGCTTCCTCAGAAGAACCTAACTTTTGAAAGACGATGTGTTGAAGAATGTCTTTAATTTATTTCTCTATGTATTTTGTCAAAGAGTGGGGATTATTCCCATTTTTCTAGGTATGGAAGCTTTTTCTGCAGTGTTTGAGTCCATGGACAGATCATTTTAAGCTGGTGGGAATAAAGCTCTACATGGAGCCTTCTGCCTGGTTTCTTGATCTGCACTGACTCAGCAGTAACGAAGCTCTTCGAAGTGCTTTCCTAAACCTCTTTAATGATTTTTAGTAGAACTTTTTAGCATGGATCTTAAAATGTGTATTGAAAACATATCTTCCCAGTGAATGTTACTGAAAACTGAAAAAAAAGGATGGCATTTGTTTGTGCTGGAAAGCTGCAACTGATGGTGTAACAAGGAGTTTAACTCTTACCTGACTGTGTGGGAGACACCATTAACTGGACCTGGAACTAAACACGTGCCTAAGTCCATTACTGAGGTGAGCCCAGAGGTTTAGGATGTCTACTGTAATCTCATGGGATTGCAGGATGGTTTAGTGTTGGGCTTTTTTGTTGATGTTCTTTATTGTATTCTGTTCACCCCCCATGTGAAAGCTGGTTTTCTGCATAACCTTGCGAAAAGGTGATTTTTGGAGTTTTCGTTACACAACTGAGAAACAGTTAAATTTGCTTTCTTAATGCTTGCTTTTTCAGTTAAGTTTTAATAAGAAAACGCCATCCTAGACTCTTTGTGTTTACATTTTTACTTTTGAATGCAGTAATCAGGAGTGACTGGGTGAAGAAGAACTGCCACATGGGTGGCTTCTGCTGTAGCTTAGAAAGACTTCAAGTGTGTTTGTGATGTGCTGGGTGGGGGTGCAAAGGCAAACTTGGCAATTGTCTCAGATGGCCATAACTGGACCATGGTGCACAAGCCTGACCAAGTAATATTCCTGTTCCACATATGCTTAATTGACTATTTCTCTAGCGCAGCCTTTCCTCCCTGACTTCCCTTCAGCAGGAAGTGAAATCTGTGGCCTAAAAAGATCATTTACAGGAACATGTTAACTTAATCTCAAGATTTTCTGGAAATTGTCAGCTCACTGTCCCTTGGTTGAAACCCTGGCTTGCAGATCTTCCTTCTGTTTGGAAGGGAAGTGTATTTTTCCCATGGATGGCTTTGCATGTGCACAGGTGTCTCTTCCTGAGCAGTCCTGTAGGATCAAAGAATTATGTAGGTGAGCATTCTGGGAGGCAGAGCTGTGCCTTGTCTGCAGAAATTTGTGCTGCTTATGCTTGCTCTCCGTCTGGTCCCACAAGCTTTTTCTTCATCCTAACACATTTTCCAGCCCTGGTGGGGGAGTTTGCCTGCGGCTGGTGGTGAGTGCACCTTTTGGGAGATGAGAGATGGAGCCTTGAGTCTCCCCTGGCTGGCAGTCATGTGAGGGAATTTCTCTTGCTGTGTGCAGGGGCTTTGTTAGGCTGCTCTCTCGAAAGAATGGACATTATTTTCTTTCTCTTTTCGAAGGGGAACTGGTCCTGCTTTCAAAATAGATAATGTAAGCACCTATTGCCAAGGGAGGATTGAAACAGTGATCCTGATCTGACACGGGCGTCTATTTTTGACATTGGTGGAGGCACCCAGGTCTGAAAGAAGCTCTGGTTTAACACATTCCTTTCACCAGCTTTTCCTTTTGCTGTCATATCTTATTGCTGAGACTTGAGTTAGCGCTATTTGGAGTGTTACGTGTTTTACTTCAAACGAAATGCAAGCAGTCTCCTGATGGACAGTAGGCTCTGCCTTGGGAAAATGCAGTTCACTGTGCTTTCAAGTCTGAATCTGACTGAGGGACACCTACATTCCATGTATATCTTTTAGGGAGTGTAGTTACACAGGTTTATAGATTTTTTTTTCTGAAGGGTGGAGAGTTGGAAGCGAGGTGATGTAGTGCTGAGCAGGCAGGACCCTCAGTACTTACCTAACTTCCAAAATCTGATGTTCTTCAGCCTTCTCCAGTTCTCTCTGTTTCTGAATGGTTTTCAGAACAGTCTTTGGTTATTTGGGTTTTTTGGGCAGGGCATGGGCATATTTTTGTCTTTACTTGTCATTTTGGGTACCTAGCAGACATGTGCCTCTACAGGAGTTTTCAGTATAAATGCAAAAGACACAAATCAGCACAAATAATTTACTGTCTTTGTTTTAAGGAGTGTCATTTTGAAGGGAAGAAAACTCTAGACAAAAGTATAGTAAATCAGTTCAGAGACTGTGTATAACTATTAGGTAGGTATGTATCGTCAGTGAAATTGGTCTTTTGAGTTAATAAAACCAAGTTGCAGGTTTAACAGATCACAATACTTCGGTTGGTAATTGCTTCTCTGGTAAATGAGATCAGGTTCTGAATGAGTAAATTACTCTGTTGAAATTTGAGGTGCTCAATTGGATTCCAGTTAAACTGTGCTAACTGTCCAGGCCCCGTGCAGTGTGTTCTGTAGCTCTGGTCCCCAGCTGGGGCAGGGAGGACACGGGGTCAGTTCCAGTGTGGCTGTTGACACCCATCTGCCCCCAGAGAGCCGGGAGGGTGGGCCAGTGCCTGGTGAGCTGGTGTTGGGAACGGGACACCCTGGAAGAAGATTGTATCCAGCAGGAGCTTCATGGATTCACTAAGATTCACTTGACTACTTTTTTGTTTTGGTTTGGTTTTTTTCCTCCAACTGTTCTGGGCAAGCAGCCAAAAAGGAATCCCAATGAGCAATTCACAAGCTAACAAGAATTAAAATGATTTTTGGTATAATGGTCTATTTCTGATTTTCCCCCATCCTCCTCTAACAGGAGATTTTTACAACTTGGGTGACAAAAAACCCTCAAACCAAAAAACCCATCCAGGAGGGGCCTGGGTCTCCTGGAGGCTGCAGCCCACCCCATTAGAAAGCCTTGGAAAGCAAGGCTGGTTTTCCTTCCCGGATCTGTAGCCCCAGACCAGAAGCAATCGGGGTTTGGTGAGGAGAGTCCTCTCCCTGCTGGCATTCCCAGGCTGCTGGGGCTGTTGTCCTGTGCCTGCATCCTGACAGCTGTGGGAGTGAGTCTGGAAAAGCCTTAAGCCTCGTTTGCCCCGCTAGTGAAGATAATCAATACTTGTCAACCCCTATAAAAGCGTTTGCATGCTTTAAGTATTTATGATGTGTTGGTAAGAAATTCCAGGTGCAGAATAACTTGGTTGATGTCAGAGGTGAATGCATATTTTCTGCCAGTCAGCATTACTTGAAGGCAGCTCTTCTTGTTGACTGAGAAGTTTAATTATTGAAACGTGGTTTCAGCTCTTGTATTATTCTGAAAAGTTTTATGTTCAAAGCAGTGTTTGAAAATGAAACCAAATTTTTAAAGCGCGCACACATTTCATTTTATCTGTTTTCTCTTCATGGGTGGATTGAATTTATTAGACAGGTGCCATGCCTATGGCAATTTTAATATTAATAGATGTGGTGTTTTGATTGAGAGTAGTGGAGAAATTGTAGTCAAAGTCAGAATTTAATTTATCAGGTTGAGATTTGTTGCTGAAATTAGGACTATTCATTATATTGAATCCCTGGTCTGTGGATTCCAATTTCTAGTATTTTTGAATGGATATGTTTTGTAGATGTAATCCATCTTCAATTTGGGATAGTGTAGAATGAATCAACTCTCAGTTAAAAATATGTTGTCTGTGTTAAAGTCCCTCCCTGGGAGTAGCTGGGGATACCCAACTGTTTTTCTTAACCTGTTTATTTATGAGGATGCTGAAAAGTTTACTTGGAGGAGTTTCCACCGTCTGTCTTAGTCCACTTGTGTTGTTACCTCCACTTAGTGACCTGTCTAAAGGGAGGAGCAGGAAGAGACCTGTTGCTCTGGCTGTTCCCTAGGGATGCAGGCTTGGTGTGGCTCACCTGGGCACGCTGGTACTGCCCTGTGCCAGGCTCCCACCTGGGACCCCTTCCCATTTCTCCTGGTTCAGTACTGCCCGTGCTGTCAAACCGTACTGCTGGTCTGAAGCTTCATAGTCAGGGCTGTCTCTGCTGCCTTCTGCCTCCCTGGCTGTTCTCCCAGCCGTCCTTGCCGCCGTGGTGCTCCAGGTGAGCTGCCCTGGGATGCCCCGCGCGCTCCGGCTCTGTGCCGGACATCCTTCCCAGCTGGGGTTTCCTTGGCCAGGATGTTTGTAGCTGGATGCCCACACGCAAATTGTTGTTGCCTGGTCACTCTTGTAGCCCTGAGCCAGCTGGTGGTGGGGACGGTGGGACACAGTCCTCAGGAAGTGGTGTACGGGCCTCCCTTGCCCTTCTGCTCCCAGTTTGCCGTGCAGGTGTTGAGGACCATTTAGAGTATCTTTGGTTTCAAGGGATTCATGTTTGGACTTCAGCTAGCCTGGCCAGGTGATGGATGGGGATGTACATGTTAGTGACAGGAAGCTGTGAAGGTGGAATGACACGTTTCCTCATGGAGTAACATTTGAATTTGCACAAGATTTGTATCACTAAATGCCAGAGGGAATCAGTGTGTTTTTGACAGGAGGCCCTTGGCTCTGGCAGCTTCCTGGCCTTTTGGCCTCGCAGTGGGTTTGTTTGTTCAGGCTTTTCCCGGGTAAGCAATCTGGCTGCTCTGGGTTGTGTCTTTTGGAGTTAACTTTTTTTGGAACATTAATTGAATTTAGTTTGTTTTACAAGAATGGTGGCTGTGGTGTTAAATTCATCCTGAGATTTGGAATCTGTATCTCATAAAATTAAAACCAGCATGAAATAGCATGAAGTGTTACATTAAAAAAAATTAGCTCAGGTGTTTTGGTCTTCTGCGTTATATTGCATATTCACTGGAAAGACAACAGCATCCATAAAGAATACCATTTGAAGGCAAACTTCTGCCAGTGTTTGAAGTTGAGGTCAGCACCTTCTTTAAAGCACTGTTCCCTCTGCTCAGTTTCCTGTGTTGATTCAGGGAAAAAGTTGCCTTCTCTTCTAGCAGGGTAATCCCAAACAGGATAGATGG
The DNA here is from genome assembly GCA_013399875.1 of Gymnorhina tibicen. Lineage (NCBI taxonomy): Eukaryota > Metazoa > Chordata > Aves > Passeriformes > Artamidae > Gymnorhina > Gymnorhina tibicen. The sequence goes on from VXAZ01006502.1 coordinate 39,356, forward strand.
GGGATTAGACCCCTCATGCTGGTCTGAAACAAACTGGGGGTACCAAATTCCACTTGTCTGAAGTCTTCCCTGTTCATTCATATCTCTTGCAACTGGTGAAGTTGGGAAAAAGCATTTTTCTGGGAAGTATCTAAGCAAAAAATTTTGGATGCTACATTTAAAAAAAGTAGCGAACTCAATTTGCATTTGCACTCATTTTCCTGCAATTTCTGTTTCCTCTATGCAAATGTGGCCATTTTTAGAGCAGCTTGTGCAGCTGTCTGATGCTTTGGAAGTTCAAACAGTCCAAACTAGTAGCAGTTCCTTAACTTCAGCATTAACTCCTTGAAGTGAGAATGTAAACAGCGTGCTGAGCTTTTCCAGTAGCGTTTCGCCATTTTGGGCAGGGTAGTGTTCAGTTTGGAGCTGGGTTTTGTACTGTGTGTTAGTTCTGTTACAGTCTTTAATAGTACCTCAACAGCACTGGTTTGGTTTTGATTACATAAAGGAAGGACTGAAATACCTTTTCTTGTGGTATGGTAACTTTTTTGATAATTTCCTCACTTGGTTTCTGTGAGTATTTCGGTTTTCGACAAAATGAAGTACAAGCTTCAGGTTTGTATTTTGGGCTGATAACATGCTGTTCTTGTATCGCTGGAAGGAAACACGCTGATTATTTTTTTTCCCCCTAAGGTGGCAAGAGGTAGATTGGCCTAAAGTCCATCCAGTCCGGTGTGGAGCCCTCACTTTCAGTGCACGCACCAAAGCAGTGGGGAGCTGTAGCACTGGGGAAGGGAAGGGAGAGTGTGGGAACCTTCTGTGCTTCGCTTTTTCAGGAAAAGATGCAAAAGGAGGAAAGTTTATTCTGTATGTAGCGTGTCAGAGAGCTCATTACAGTTTCAGATGTAGTATTCAGACACATGTCTGGTGTTGAGGCGTGCAGCTTTCCTCTCTGAATAAATATCAGCTGAAGATACAAGCTGTCCTCTTTAAGCTTCTGTGTAGATTTTGTTACAAGGGAATTTTGAAGCTGAAGAATTGAGTAAGTACCTGCAAGTTTGACTACGAAATTGTCTAGAAGCAAAGCAGTGATTTGTTGTTTTTGTTTATAACTGTAGAAAATATGAAACCACCGTTTATTTTCTATTCACTGCATTTATGTTCTTTTAGGATGCAGCAGGTTTATGTATTGGCTAAATATCTGACCATTCCAAATGATGAGTTCAGTGTGTGTGATCCTGAAAGGCTCCGTGTGTAATCACAACCACCGAGCTGAGGTGCATCTCTGATAATCTCATCTAATTCAGTGCCCTAGAGCTTGAAAACCCCTCCTTTATATTTTTTTTTTCATGATCATTTCTTAAGTTCCTCTGCAATGGGAAATTTCATGTCTTCTTAGGAAAAACAATCACTAATTTACTTATATGTTGCATATAAATTAACCAACTCTCTTGTTCCATCTACATTTATATGCAATCAAGGAAACCAATTTAATCATGCTCTCCACTGTAAGGCACCATAGCTTGTAAAGCAAGGAGAAAATTATTTTCAGCTATGCATATGACATCAAGACTTCCTAGAAAATTATGCTTTTAATGAGTTTATTGCATTTTGACGCATTCCTTGTGAATGTTGAGAGAAGTATAAAGTAGTTAGGGAGGTAAGTAGTCAGCTTGGAGTACTTTAAGGATGCTGAAATGCATATGGGAGTTTCTCTGAGTTTTAGGTTTTAAAAAGTGGGAATACAAAAGAATATTTGCTCTAGATCTCGGAAGCTGAACCATCTTCAGCAATGACTTCCTGAAAAACTTGTGTCCTGTTGTTTTAGTGGGAGTGAGACTATCCAGCTCTGGGTGTTGTTTTGTTCTGCTGTGTCTTGCTTTCTTCTTTATCTGTGGGATGCTTGTATCCTGCATGTGTAGGGATATGGGAATGAATGAATATTGTGTGTGTTCAGACAGGTGGAAATAAGAAATTTTGACTGAAAATAAAATCTTTGTTCCCTAACCATTTTGACAATATTACTACAGGTTTCATTTCTCGAATATAATAGCTAAAGGAACATTTTGTTGTTAAATGAAAGCGTTCCTGGATTATTCTTCTGAGTGCCTGGAAAAAACCCCTGATTACTGTTGGATACTATCCCTGTACATGGCAATTGCTGCAGTAAGGAAAAGGATGTCCTTGTTTGATAGAATCAAGTGGGGTGTATGTAGGAGAGGGAGAGAGTGGCCTGAAGTGTGACTGGTGCTAGGACTGGGCAAACTGATGGAAGGAATTGTATCCTTCTGATACTGTCCTGACACTGCTGATCAGTGTCTGCTCTTGAACATCTCGTGCTCCATCTTGGCCCTTTCCCACTGCTCAGGCTCTGCTCACCTTCCTGCAGATGCCTTCAAGGAGCTCTTGGCTCTCCAACTGCACCAGGGTTTGCAGTAGGAGCAGGGCAGTGTAGGAGTTGTATTTCCTCCCTACTTTGATGTCTGCTGAGACTGTTATTTAGACCAAGCTCTTGGGCAGTTGTGCCTCATGTACCACCTTGTGTATGAGAGATGCTGCCTGCTCATCACACTGGAATGGGACATGAATGCTGTATTTCTCAGCTAATCTCAGGTAGGATTAGGCAGATTTGTCTGTTGTTGTACTAAAACAAATTAAGGACCTGTAGCTGTTGGCTTAGTAAACTATTAAAATGAATGGGAGAGTTCTGCAATAAATTACGGTGTATGAAATAAAGTTTAAATTTATTTCATTCTTTAATTATTTTTAAAGGATGAGGTTAGAAAATGTGATTAACTCCCCTTGAGCTCTGCAGTAATAACCTTTCACTGCTCTTAACTGTGCAAGACTTGCACAGGGGGATTAACCAGAGTCTTAAGTTTGACAGCCTAGAATGAAAGAATTAGCAACAAAATATTCAACAGTGTTGAGTTTAGTAACAGGATGACACTGGCTTGTAACAGCCTTTTAAACTGTCAGCGTGGCTCTCCCTCCCTTTGGATCTCGGGTGTTGTTGACAGTGTGTGCCCAGAAATGTGAACCAGGACACTGCAGGAGTTAAACTTTTAAACCTTCTCATTGTTCTCTAACGTTTAAACTTTTTTTTTTTTCCCTCTCTTCACAGGAAATGACCTAGAGGCCTTACAAATACATTTGTGCATTTTTGTTCTGAGTCTGCAATTGAGGGCAAACGCAGTCTGGAAGCACCACTTCTTAATGTTACAACAGAAACAACTACCTCAACAAACAGGGAAAGGGGAAGAAGGCTTGCAATAACAAACACTCTAATTTTTAATATCTTATACTTGCAAAGTCTTCTGTAAACAGTCCAGATTTTTTTTCCCCCTCTGATATTAAGAAGAGACACTACAAGTAAACTGAGTTGGCAGACTGGATCTGTCAAAACATTTGAAGATATTTGATCTGCTGACACAAGGATTTGCTTTTTCAAGGAAAGAGCCTCTGCACTGCTTTTATAATCGCTGTTGATCGGTGGTTTGCTCCACTTTTCCTGATACTACTAATGGGAAAATTGTATTAAGGTATTGCTTCTAAAACTATTATTTGCATTGACAAAATTAACTTTTGTAGCTGTAACAGCAAGTGACAATGTTATGCTCATGAAGAACTCGTAGGCGATCACTTCCCTGCTCCAGTTGGCTTTTCTGCGTGCGGAGGGGATACCAAACAAGAGACAAGAGCATTATTAAGATACTTGGGCTTGCTTTTTGAGTACAGTTTATAACTGCAGCAGGGCTGCACCGAACACTGAAAACACGGAGTCAGCAAATCTGCTGCCTTTCCCACTGCTGATACAGATGATACAGACGCTTGCCTTTCTGAAATGCCTTTTGTGAAACCTATGTACACAGTCCTGCACTGTTACTGTACATAGATACTCGAGGAAGGAATTTGACAAGTGATTGTTAATTCGAGAACTCTCTGGACAAGCACTCACTTATGTATTGCTGCAGTGCACAAGAAAGCAAAATGGACTATAAGCGGCGCTTTTTGCTTGGCGGGTCCAAGCAGAAAGTGCAGCAACACCAGCAGTATCAAATGCCCGAGCTGGGCAGGACCCTGAGCGCCCCGCTGGCATCGGCCGCCCCCAACGCCCCCCTGGTGTCCCCGGCTGCTGCGGGCGGCTGCTCCCACCCCGCCTCCCACACGACTCCGATCGCAGACATCCAGCAGGGAATCTCCAAATACCTGGATGCACTCAACGTGTTTTGCCGTACGAGCACTTTCCTTACAGACCTTTTCAGCAGTGTATTTAGGAACTCGCACTACTCTAAGGCAGCTATGCAACTGAAAGACGTGCAGGAACATGTCATGGAAGCGGCGAGTCGACTCACAGCAGCAATAAAACCAGAAATAGCAAAAATGCTGATGGAACTGAGTGCAGGAGCTGCAAACTTCAAAGATCAAAAAGAGTTCAGCCTACAAGATATTGAGGTAAGTTACCTTGGAGGATACTGTTTTGCACGTGAATTTGTACCATTCCTTCTTAGCTGGATTTCTGTTCAAAATCCCTTCTACGCCAAAAGTTTTCTCCACCTTGCTATGTAATTGTGGGTAATGCTGGTGAAAAAAGAAACTCTTCATTTCTCATGTACTAAGAAAGTACTTAGTCATTTGCAGGATCTGACCCCCATCTATGTTAAATTAGGTATTTTTGTAGAAGAACCAACTAGACAAAAGTTTTAAACCATCTTCTGTTTCATGTTAGCTAATGTTTCTAACAAAGTTACGCCATCGTGTTCTAAATCAGCCTACACTTTCCTTGGTATTATCCATTTCAAGGGAAAACCTGAGCACGTGGGAGTAGCATATTGTCATCAGTGCTTGAGTAAAACTGCGTATTAGTTGACTAATAATATTCTATCACTCTTTAGAACTTTTTTGTCTTTTCGAGCTGTTACGCGTAAGAGGAAAATACCACACTGTGTGAGAGATCAGTGCTGTGAAGTTTTGTCATGACTTTGCTGTAGTGTTCACACACTGGCAGCGAGTGCCCAAGAATGACGATTCAGAGAGGATGCCCAATTCCCACCATGCCTGGCAGGGAAGGTCTGGGTATTTCTCCTCTAGTAAATGTGTTATGTAGCAGGCAGTGTTAAGTGATAGTCACAGATAAATCCCTGGAGTTTTAAGTAGTTCCTTGTGTTTTGACATATTTCTTTACTTTGCAGCAGTCTTTGCAAAGTTATTCCTTCAGAACTGCATCCTGAATGGAAAACTTACTTTTAAGTTCTCTTGGTTTTGATTTCGATTTCAGGTAACTTTGTAAGAGTGAATGTTAGTGCCTGTCAGGCATTATGTGGTTTTTCTAACCGCACCACTTCCAGATGGGGTCGTTAAGGCGGATGCATTTTGTCAGTCATAGCTCTCCCTGCAGTTCATGCTACAGTTCTCAGTGTTGTATACTCGGGATAGAATGAAATAAGATGGGCTATGTATGTGTTATAAATGTCTTCTGTAGACTGGTATTTTTAAAGACAATCCAATAACATCACTCTTTAGCTAAAGCTATAGCAATATATATAAAAAAGAGTGAGTTTATGTAATTAATTGATCTTCATAATAGATGTGCTGAAAGACTTTCTGAATTAAAAAAAGCAAAAACATATGAAACGCTAGATGTCTTCGAGGGGTTTTTGTGGACTTGGAAACTCTTTCTGAGTGTTGGAGCCATCTGTAGAATTTCTTTTGTCACCTGGGCAGGCAGTGATGGGTGCTGGCTCACCCCTGCCCCACGCACTGTGCGGGGAGGGTTTGTTCAGCAGGGAGCTGAGGAGCAGAAGCAAAGCAGTGTTTGCATTGGGTGGGTGCACATCCTGCCAGCTTAAAGGCAGAGAAACTTGCTTTGGTCCCAGCTTTACCTGTCCAGGCCTAACCCTTGCTCTGGCTCCCTGTGCACCTGCAGTGCTCCCTCCCTTGCTCTGGCAGCTCCGTGGTGGGAACAAGTGTGTGGAGAATGCCAGCAGAACAGCTGCTTCTGTGCTCTCCTGCCTGCACATCTTGGGCTGTCCCACCACTTCTCATCGTCCTTCCCTTGTATCTTTTCTTAATTAAAACTGCATCTTGCACGTGGCGTTGAAAAACGTCAATATGCAAGATTTATGGGAACTTTTGTGTAATGGGACGAGCGTTGTGTTCTGCTTTGGCTTAAGCAGCAGCAGAATGTAAGGATTTGACAGCAACTCACGTGGTTGTTCTGTGGGTCAGTCAGGAGTGAGTTACAGAGGCAGAGGGTTGTGCCCGGGGAGCAGCAGCTGCTCACTGTTGAAACAGTTGGACCTTGGCAGAGGCCAGTACAGGAATATATTTGTTTGTAGGTGACTTGAAAGCACAGGATATAAGTATGCTGGGAGACCTGCTGAACTAAAAATAATCCTGAACAAATGAGTTTTCCAGTTGGAATGGAATTCAGAGGGGAAAGCTGAATGTTGCAATGTTTAAATAGACTTTTTCAGCCTCAGGAGTGGGAGCCCACTGGGCAGCAGTGGCTTGTGGGAGTCGTGTGTTGGGTAAGAGTCAGTGTTGTGCAGTTGGAAATAATAAATCAATGCTGTTGCTGTTGTGCAAAGAGGCAGTTACCATGTATTTAACACAACCCTAACCTGCGAGAACCATGAGCACTGAACTCTTCTCTGGTTATTATGGCCTTAAAAACACAAAAGTGCTACACATGCACAGCACTGCTGGTGCACTTGGAGAAACAGGGAGCAACTGGAGAGGCAGCAGAGGAGAGTAGCAAGAGTAGTCAGACATCCAGGAAATAGGACATCAGAGGACAAATTGAAAGGATGGACTCTACAGAAGAGTAGGCTGAGAAGGAAAATCAGAATTGCTCAGGTGTGTGAGAAGCTGCCAGAACACGTCAGTGTCTGTTCTTCATGTCCATGTAAGGTGGAGCAAGGAACTTAATTTTCAGAAGGAAAGACTCACATTAGATGCTGTGGAAATCCTTTGTAATGTTAGTGGAGCACTGATGTGGATTTCTACAAGGTGTAGGGAGCAGAGCTTACAGAACGGGTTAAACCTGCATCTGGAAAACTGACCCAGGTGAAATTGCTCCTTGCTAGGGACAGAAGGATGACCTGCTGAGATCCTCTCCCCTTGTGCTTTTCTGGGATTTGAAGACTGAGCTGTTGATGTTGAAATTTTAATTTAAAAATCATAGTTTCCTTTTTTTCCCCCTGGTGGATAGAGAAGTTAACATTTCGTAAAACTGCAAGCAGGATTAAAAAACTCACAATGTAAGCAGAAAAATATAAAGGGCTCACCTGACTTCATCAGAGTTTGCTGAACAGGGAAGTGACGGGGGAAGAGTGTGAGGCAGCGTGATTGTTCCCCTGGAAAATACCAGGAGGGGAATACAGGTCTGACTGAAGTTGTTTTGTCAGCTTCTCTAGTAGGTGACTGAAAGAACTCGCAGCTCTGTCTGAGAGAGAACTGAGAGACGGTCAAACACCTGAGTGGCAGCTCAGCAGTCCCTCAGAATGGCTCTGCAGCCTCTTATTTGAGGGATGGAGGCTGGTGTTGCAGGAGCAGTGGGAAGTGAGTCGTAATTCCGGGTGCAGTGGGACAGAACCCCAAATTCATGAGAAGGACATGAGAATGAGACTTCCCGTGCGTGAGCCCAGCTCAGGAAAATGCAATTTTCCTAAACCTTGCTTAACACAGGCTGTATGTTTTTGGGAGGAATGAGAAAGCCAAGCAGAGCAGCTTTGGCTTTAGGAATCAAGCAGAGAGCTGTGGCTTTTCTGAGGTGCCCTCCAGGGAAGGCAATGTCAAGAAAACTTAAGTTTTGATGAACATACCTGACTTGAATTTGGACTGAAAACTGTTGTGCAACCTGGACTGTAGCACCACGGGGTGAGGTTTTTATTTGATTTATTGTTACTTAGAACAAAGCTTGCTCGTTCAGAGCTGTCTGCCAGGCTGTGTAAGAAGGTGACTTCTCTTGATCAAGAGTGTGGTGACAGATGGAGTTTCCCAAGGTTTCTTAATTTCAGAAACGCAAATGCTGATTTTTATTTTTTTCTTTTTCTTTTCCCCTTTCAAACACCTTTGAATTCTTGGGTGTTTTGTGCCTGTATGGGTGAAGAACAGCTTGGAAATCAGGGTAAATGAGAGGGTGTTTTCCGTATCTGTTTGTCAGCTGGGGGAATGCAGTAACTCTGTACTTCTGTTGATAAAAGCATTAAAGGAAATCCGTGGGAAGGAGTAAAACTGGTAAAAGTAAGTATATTTCCCCATCTGTTGTGAAGCTTTGCAGAAGCCTCAGTACTGCAAAATATAAAGAATGACTTTTAGTTACACAGGGCTTGTGTATTGTCTTAGGAGTGGTAGTAATGAGAGGGATGTACACGTTGCCTTCCTGAACAAAAGGGAAGCACGAATGGGCACCAGATATATTCTTGGATGCTGTTTTGTATTAAATGGAGATAATTTTTGGCTTTCATGTGTATAAAATAGCCTAAGATTTTTGAGCAAGAAGCTTGTGAGACAAAAATGTCTGAATAATTATTAAATGTAGGCTTTCCGTAGCAAACATTGTAAAGTCCAGTTTAACTATTTTTTAAATTATGCTTTCCTGGGATTTGCAGGGATTGGCTCCAGACTCTTCAGAGTTGAGAAACTGTTAGTAGGAAAAAAAATATTTTGTCTTACATTTTAATTGCTGCTTTTTAAAAAAAAATTTATTCTTAAAATGCTTCACACTTAATTGTTTTTTTGCTAAATGATAGTGACCACTTCAGTAGCTGTCAAGATCAGATTATTACGAGTGGCTTTTAGGGTCAGTGTTGGAAGAAATGAGTCTGTTGAGTTGTCCAAGTCTCCTAATAGTGTAAAGATGCAGCTTCTGCTGGAATCTAGTTCAGCCTGCCGGTGATTCCTTCCCATGGGCAGGATCGAGTCTTCCCCTGGAGGTGTTCTGTTCATGAGATCACTCTTTGGAACTGCAGGGCACTGCTGTGTGGTAAAAATGAATAATATTCTGCCCGCTTCTGGTGGTAGTGCACGGGAAGGTTGTCAGCTCATGATGGGACACACCAGTGCAGTGGCAGCCAGGATGTGCCAGTAAGGACTCTGTTAAGGGAAACCACCAAATAATTCTGGTGTGGTGTTTGGCTTTTTGATCATTCTGCTTGTTTAAGGAAATAGCCAAAAAAAAAAAAGGAGGGGGGGAAGAAGAAAGTTCTAGTGCATAAAATGGTACTTGGAGAACTGCAAGTCAGTGCTTGTGTCAAGTTTGGAAGACTGAAACTTGTTATTTGCTAACTTTATTACTGGTAGTGCTCTGTTTTAAGGAATCTGTTGTACAAGATTTGCCTGCCAGGCAGTTTGTATGGCATCACTGTTTAGCGATGAAAGCTGGCAATTCGTGTGCACTTTGTCCAGTGGAATATTCCAAAGCTGATTGCATGCCCCCATTAGGAGGATAAAGTGGGACAGAGTAACCTAACACTGCATCTCACCTGGTGCTCCCCTTGGTAGGGAACCAAAAGTCCCATTGCTTCCGAGCGCCTCAGCAGGAGAAGAGAGATCCCTTCAGGTGAGGCTGTGCTGAGACAAACAGCTGTCCTGCTTGGAGCAGGTCAAGGAAGGCAAGGTGCTGGAGCTGCATTTTGGGGGATGAAAAGTTTAGAAGCTGGAGACCTCACTGTTTATGCAATATAAATGAATCTAAGAAATTATTTAAGAAAACATCACCACTCCCAAGGAAATCCCTCTGGTTGACACCTGAGATGATTCCAGTTCAGCTTTGATTCCTGCATAGTTTGTAGGGTTTGTTTATTCTGGTCTAAAGGAGGAGAGTCACACACTTCTGCATGGGAAAGTAGGGAAAATAAACTTGAAAAAGAGATGGTGGTGTCTGTAACTGTGGAAAACTGCATCCATGTGCTGACACAGTTGCAGGGATGTGCAGCAGAGATTCCCTGTGTTGCTCTGCACAGGGGTCAGAGCCCAGCCCGGGCTGGGGGAGGTCACCACTGGCTGTGCCTTCCCCACGGATGAGGCAAAGTTTGGGCTCTTTGGCAGAAAATGTGACCAAGTTCAAAGCTTTAAAATGAGTTTGGCATCTGCCATTAATCCAAAGGGAGTGTTTAACAGAAAATCCTCCACCACTTTGGTCATGAAGCAGTTATAAACCATCCTTACCCGTTTCGGAGGAAGGCTGAAATGGATTTTTTCAAACAAAACAAAAGTTCAGTAAAGCAGATGTTACTATTTATCTTCACTGTTTAACATTGTAAACTGTAGTAGGAATGTTGTGTGCTGCCACTTAAAACCTTAATCATTTGTTTATTTTGAGCATTATTCCCAGGCTGGGGAAACTTCAACCTTTGTACCTTAAATATTCTTTGAAATTTAATCAGCTTGAAATTCCTAATGAGTACTGGTTTCATCTTCCCCTGAGAACTGCATTCTTCCTCCACAGAAATAATTCAGATCACCAGTTGCTTCTTCCTGCCATTTTCTTCTAAATCTTTCTAATCTCATACCCAGGAAAGTTGGAGTTTTCTTCATTTTATCATTTGCTGACTGTTTTTTTTTAATAAGGCAAGCTCCACTTTCAGAGGTCACTCAAAGTACCAAAAATGTTTAATTTTATGCCTTGTACAAAGAAGGGAAGTGATTGAACCAGAATGGAATGTCGAAAGGAGTCTGGACGCAGTGGAAAAGAGCATTGCCACCACTGGTTCTTCTGAAGTAGATAGTAAATGCATATAACTATTCGTGTGACTGGAGAGTCTTGCCAGGAAGATACATTGTGTCTGAATAGTTTTATTCCAGAAGAATGTAGCTGAAAATAAGCCAGATGATTTAGTGGCTCCAAGGCATGATGGCTTTGTACCTTATCTGTGTATTTTATGAATTATTCCTAAAATGGAATTCAAGTTGAATCTTTCTTAATAAATCAAAGTCAAATACACATTTTAAAGCGCTTTGTGTGATAAACTCCATAAAAGAAACACTTTGAATAGCTTTTAAATACTTTCTGCAGGGATTCGGAAGATCCTTCTTTCTCTGCTTCTTTCTCTGCTTGGTTGTCAGCGTTTTCCTGCCCAGGGAGCGCGGCCCCGGAGGCAGACGGAGCGTTCCCACTGGAGCCCTTGGCTCTCCAGGATGTTCCTGGATGCTGGCACTGCTGGTCTTGCACCAAAATCCTGTGACACAGAAGCTTTGCTGTGCTGGTGGTAGCCGAGGCACCTGGGTGTCTTTGGGCACAGTCAGAGGGAGGTGTGCGTGCGGGGATGCGGGTGCGGAGGTGGGGTCTCCTCCCGTGCCGCTCGTGCGGGAGCTGCCCTCAGCCCAGGGAGCCCTTGGCTTCCCTCGGCCTTTCCCGGGAGCACGGCAGGGCCCGTTTCAGTGCAGCGTGCCGAGGGCAGGCTGGTGCCAGCGCTGGCAGTTCTGTCACACAGTGCCAGGGCCCAGCTTTGGGCACTGTGGCTGGGGTTATGGGGCAGAAGGCTGTTGGTGCCCATTGCCTGCCCGTTACCGCTCTGCCTGCAGGGTGAACTGCTGGGCAAACTCCTCACATATTATGTTAATATTTTTAAATGAGTCACATTTTGTTGTTGCTGTTTTGGGTTTTTATCAGAAATTCAGCCAGGTCTTTGTGCAGGTGGGTTTTGCTGTTGATTTGGTCCTTGTGATAATATGCTACTCCCATTTTTGTGCTTGATTTTGCCAACTGAGCAAGCTTTTCATTCGTCAAGTAGTCAAAACTTGAGTACAGACCTAAAAATGACTCAAGATTAGTCTGGTGTCCCCTTCGTTCATAGAAACTAATGCTCACTTACTCTTATTTTAAGTAAACGGTTGAATATCATATGTTACTTATGATCTGAGGCATTCTTTTAATAAAAAAGATCAGAGTATAACGTAGTTCCTTACCTCAAACACCAAACAAAAAGGAAGAAGGGAAACTTCCATGAGCTCTCCTATGTGCTTGAAACTGGTTTGTTTGTCTCCCACAGGTACTTGGGCGATGTTTCTTGACAGTGATGCAGGTCCACTTCCAATTCCTGTCACAAGCATTGCAGAAAGTCCAGCCAGTGGCACACTCCTGCTTTGCTGAAGCTGTAGCTCAGGAGAGGAAGAACGTTAGTGGGACTGGAGCCTCAAATATAAGCCCCACAAATGAGCTGGAAGATGCAATAAGATCGTGGAGAGGAGCAGCAGAGGTATGGAGCTCTTGCTGTAGTCACAGTAGATTTAGTGAAACCTAAAGTTAGCCTGGGTGTCCTAACAAAGGAAGAAAATAGCTAATTTTAAAGACATGCTGCCTTTGAAGGGGGGAACATGGCACAGTTGGTTTCAGACACTAAAACTCATTTTACTAATGTGATGGTTGCACTGTCTTTGCCATGTGTAAAGTTTTTTTTGGGATAGGGTTGTACATAAGGAGCACACAAACAGTGCAAACAGATTTTTGTTATTAGTAATGAACTACCAATGTTCAAATAGGGCAGACAGAGGGAATAAAAAATAAAAAGCTCAACGAGTCTTTGTGAAAACAGAGCAAAATCTTGATGAAAAATAATCTAGGTAATGTCTGTTTCTCTCAAATTTTGAGCACGAATTCTATTTTATACTTTAAAATCTTTGTGGTAATTTTTAACACTTTTGCCTTCATGCTGTTAAGCTTGGTGTTGCTTGATCCATCCGTTGTTGGAATGTGACCCATCTTACTGAAATGTGCCACTCTCTGGACTTGTGCTTTCACAAACACCTGTCATCTGTGGAACCCTTACTTTGCCAGCCAAAACCAGTCCTGTATACAGACATTCTGTTTCATGAGGTTTTGTGCTTTCCCTGGCACTATTGGAGTCTGGAGACTGATTGGTCAGAATGGATTCAGACACAGAGTGTGTGTTTTCCCTAAATTCAGATGACTTGCAGCATGTGCTTTTGCAGTCTCATTTGGCCCACATGGCTTGTTAGTCATCTTGACTGGAAATCTTGTCGAGGTCTCCATTTATCACTAACATCTGCAAGGTGTAGGAAAGCAAACGAGTTATATGAATGAAGAGGGATTATATGTGATTTTTACTGCAGCATAAATTTATTTCACTGGATAAAATAGGGATTTGGGAGTGCTTTAGGTGTATTATAGATAATCATAACAGGTCTAATACTGGTATAGCTGTACTCCTTTGGCATAAAAGTAGTTAATTTTATGTGTGATATCCTTAGTTTCTTAAAACTATTACAATTTCTAGAAATGCCCTGCAACTGCTATCAAATTTGTTTAAAATCTGGTTAAAATTAAACTTGGCTTCACAGAATCCAGGACCTTAACTTTTTTTTTTTACCTTTTGAACAACCCACTTCAGCTGTTTCTGTTTTTCAGAAATACAAAATCTGTCTTCAAAATAGTTTAATACAGGTATTATACTGATCAAATCCTGTATTAAACATACATGAGGAGGAGAAAGATAAAATACAGATTCTCCATAGTTCCAGAATAACAATAGAAGAAACTTCTCAATTTTTATGATTGACTGAACTAACTGACTTGGAGTATTTGTGTGGGTTATTAGGATAGCATAAGAAAAATATGTGGTTTCTAACTAAATAAAATCTCTCTCTCATAATTGTAGATAGACTAATACAGAAATAATTTTGATATAAGGGAGATTTGAAATACGGAAATCTTTACCAAGTTTTACTTCGGAGTGGAAGGCAATCCATTGTTTTCCTATAAAACCAGCCTCTCTGGCAGGAGAACGCTGCTGCTTCAGAGTAAAGTTTAAGGTGATTCTTGGTCGGTAGCTCAAAACTGGTTTTGCTCTTTAAGATTTACTTTGGAAAATGCAGTAATTCTGTCCATGAGGTGAGCCCGTCTGTGCATTGGCTGTAGTACCAGAACTCCCCAATTTGGACATCCTGCTTAGAGCAAGACTCCTTCCTAGACTGGAAAATAACCCCCATCTATTTGCTTTACCCTGCTCAGTGATGTAGGATTTTACAGCTAAAAGTAGATATTTGGCTTGTTTCTTGTTTTTCAAAATCATATTACACAAAGCTATTTTCCTGCTGTGCTAAGTTGATTTTAGCATTGTGTGGCTCTTCTCAAATTGCACCACAGTAAGCACCCATAACTTTATGAAATGTGTCATCCTACGAACACAGGAGTGCTTGTACACACGATTTAACATATTTTCTGTTTCTGGGGCAAGTTTGTGTTGGAGTTAGGAGTCCCTCCTCAGGTAACCACAGCCATGGTGTGGTCTGTGTAACAGGATCCCTGGTCCTGAGAGGGAGCTGAAATAGTAACAGCAAACAACGCTGAATCCAAGTGCTGGCCAACACCCATGTGCTGTACAGGTTGCATCAGAGTTCTGCTTCCAAAGCAGCGGTAGAAGTTGAGTAAGTTACAATAAAGTCTCCTCCAGGTCTTTCCCCTGGGTGCTGCTTCTCATCTCCTGTAGAAGGTTTTAACGTCTGTGGGCTTTTTTGCTCTTTTTTGAAATTCCATTAAGCCTGACCTGGTTTAATGTTGACCCTCCTCACCCTGGGTTTTTATTTTACGTTGCAGGCCACATCTCGGCTGCGAGAAAGAGGCTGTGATGGATGCCTGGCAGGAATTGAAGTTCAGCAACTTTTCTGCTCACAGAGTGTGGCCATCCCTGAACATCAGCTCAAAGAGCTAAACATGAAAATTGACAGTGCTTTGCAGGTGGTTTTTCAAGTCTGCTGCTTTCATGTGCATGTAGTACAGTCAGTGGGTCAAGGAGTGAAATAGGGAAGGAGTTTGTTCCTGCAGAATAGTGTACCACAGACAGCTCAGAGGTATTTGGGAATTACAGCTTTGGAATCTTACGTGATAAGTGTGTTTATGCCATAGAACTGAGTGGGATGAATCTCGGTTCCAATCCCTGTCTGTACCCAGACACAGTGACTGTGTTCTTGCTTCCTTGCTGATATGCCTGTGCTATCTCAACTTTTTGTTTAATGTCAGGCTTACAAGGTGGCTCTGGAGAGCTTGGGCCATTGTGAATATGCAATGAAGGCTGGCTTCCACTTGAACCCAAAAGCTATTGAAGCAAGTCTTCAGGTAGGATCTGCTAAACCTTCATCCCTCCTCACACTGAAAATGGCTACGTAAAATACACAAAAATTTGGACCTGTATTAGGATTTTCTAATGTCTTAATTTCTTCTGTTTGATCTGTTCTTCTGTACTTCAGGGCTGTTGCAGTGAAGCTGAAGCCCAGCAAACAGGAAGGAGACAGACTCCACCTCAGCCCATTCAGTGTGAGCTGCCCACTGTCCCTGTCCAGATCGGATCCCATTTTCTGAAAGGAATCTCCTTTAATGAGTCTGCGGCAGAAAACCTGAAGCTGAAAACGGTAATAACTCCTAATTAACCACAGGAGTAAAGGTGGGGGGAGAAAGGGTAGAAAAATAGAAGTTCAGTGCCAAACTTGTGTTTAAAAGTGCTTTTTTTCAGTCTGGCTTCCTGTGGAAACACAATGCTGATAACATTGCAGGGCTACGCCTGTTTCTGATAACATTTTGACCACCTGAGCAATTTCAGTCCAATCGAGAGAAGCACAGGCATAGAGATCTAGGAGGCAATGAAGCATCTGTGAACTTTCTGAAAATAGATGTGTTAGGTATCAAGAAGTACAGAGGAAAGTGAGCCCTTACAGATCCCCTAGCCAGGTGATGCATGTCAGAACCTTCATCTTCTTAGGTGCCCAAATAAGTCAGCCCAGCCTGGTGCTAAGGGAGGAACTTGAAAAAAATACTTTGTAACAGAGCTCCTTTTCATGTCATCTTACAAACTTGAATCAATTTTTTAAAAAGAATTTTAAATTATGGAGAAGTTAATTGTATCTTCAGTATAAACAAAGGGAAAATATGTCCATTCAGAAGTAATTTGGGCAATTTTAATCAGCGCTTTCACTTTTTTTTTAGATAAACCCAGTTCCTTGCTCCTGAGAGAGTTGAAATAATACGTTGCTCAAAATGCTGCTTTTCCATTGTCTTTGCAGTGCTTTTTGTAGTTTTAATTAAACTGGTTTGCAAGAATTTAAGCAGAAATACTGTTTATTTTGGAGCAGTATTGTGTTCCAAGCAGCGGAGACGATCTTCCACATCTCTGTTCTGCAGTGGAACTCTTCTAGTTCTATAAGACTGTTCAGAGGTTGCAGACATTATAGCTATTTGAAAAGCATGTAGAACAATGCCAAACCCAGCTGGAAGCATTGGTGGTACCATACGTGAATCATGCGTTGGGTAGCACAGAGTGTTTATTATTTCTCCAGCACACAATGCTGCAGTTGATCAAGGAAGCCGGATGCCATAATGGACTCACCCCCCGGGACGACTCTCCCGTGACCGAAGTACTGAACCAGGTCTGCCCTTCCACGTGGAGAGGAGCCTGCAAAACTGCTGTGCAGCTGTTATTTGGCCAGGCTGGGCTGGTAGGTGACTACCAATAGTCTTAAGAAAACAAAGGTTATGTAAACACCCTAAAGAGAAACTAGATATTTTGGAGTTTAGAAATTAATTTGCAGTGTCTTACTCTGTGTTGCTCTATTTTAGTGCTGCAGTTAACTTGATTTCTGAGCAAGATGTGTCCTTGTAGAATGGGAGTCTGTAGGTGGTGTCCGTAGTTGACAGGAACAGAAGAATGCCCTGGGTGCTTCCTGGTCTCCGTTACAAGAGAGAACACAAGAAATGAAACTTCTACTTCATAGAGAAATAGAAATATTTTCAAATCTATAGATGACCATGTTAAAAAAACTAAACAGACCCAAACACACATCTGCCCCCCTCTCAAATGAGCTTCAAAACCTGCCATTTTTTTGTTTCCTCTCTGCTTTGAATGGAAGCTGGGTTTCCTGCCCAGCATAAACCAGCAAGTCTCTGCACCAGGTAATGCTACCTGACATCTCCAGCAGTGGACAGAGCCTTTGAATGCCTTGCTGTAGACATGTGTTCTTGAGGGGAAGAAAACCAGTGGAATTTACAGTATCTAAGCAGCTGATAAAAATAGATGCTTGGAACATACTCTGATAAGAAAATGCATTTGTGCTGCCATGACTAATTAGTGCAATCTCTGCACTTAGTGAAATGTTCATGCATGACATGTAGGTTTTTTGGACCACTGTGAGTAGGGGACAAGGCTGCACCTTCAGCATAGGAAGGAAATGCAAGGATAAAGGTACACTGTAGCCTATGATAGTTCTGTCAAGCATTCTTTGAATTGTCTTTAACCTACAGTAAATTAAATGCTTCTTGCTGGTTCAGTGCTGATTCCTTGTTCAAGGTGATGGGAGGCCATGTAATTAATTTCTGATTAAAGGACCCAAATAGCTGCATACTTTGTAAATATGTTTTTCAGACAAATCACACAGCTGGTTAAGTGACCTAGACCTTCCATCCTAGCAAATTAAATCGTGTGCTTTTGGTACTGTTGACAGGTTCTCCAGTAATGGTGAATGATAAATTGGAAATTATGAATTTGCCAGATATTGCTACTTTAGCATCTCTTTGATACTAGATATCAGATCTTAGATTCCCTTAGTATTAAATACCTGTTAGAGAAGTAGGTTCAAATTATACTGGAATTCAACTGACTGTTCATGTAAGGGCAGCTAAAATCCAAGGTGCAGACCATCAGTGTCATAACAGCAGTGCATCTGCTGCCAGTCCTTACTTCACTGAGATACAGGGATTTGAGGGTAGGAGATGGTAGTGCTTTGTCTAAGAAAGTGGTGTCTTTTCAGGGACAGAGAAACTGCGGAGTAGTAGGATTTATCAAATTTCTCCTTAGGTGTTTCGAAGGAAAACATGTATTACATATTGATAAATACAAGGAGGACTGGAAAAAAGGATATGGTTAAATGGGATTGTGTCTTCAGCTGCCACAGTTTGTGGTAGGATTCTGGGAGTCAGCAGCAAGGTACAGGAAATGAGGCCAAGAAGGAAAGAGTTTCTCAGCAGCCCTATGGGAGTGTGCTGTAATTCAGGAGCAGTTCTTGGCTCCTGAGTGTCTGGATGAGGAGTGCCTGGGAGGATGCTGCACCTTCCACCATTTCCTTTCCAGGGGGTTTCAGTGTTGTGCACACCCAAGTCCTACCCTGAGGGGGTTTGAGGAGTGGCACGAGGCACATTTGGACTCAGAAATCTGGAAATCTGGTGTCTCCCAGTCTAGACATAACGAGTTAGACCTGCTGGTAATTGAAGCACTGACATTCTTCAGGTTTGTCATCACTTTTGGAGAGTGTCAGCATAAAACTTACACATTCTCCCAAATGACAGTGCTGAGCTATGGAGTTTTACTTGTGTTGAATTCTGAATGTCTCCAGAGATTTTTTGCATGGACCTCAGCTTCTGAAAGTAGCAGGCTTCACTTCCAAAGACTTGTACTGAGCTGTGCACATGACAGAAGACCTGCAAGCCTTCTCTCCTTCATTCTCACTTTATTTGTTACAGTTTAGAGGGGTGTGAGCATTGAGGTTTTTCTTTATACACTATGTGCCATCTTTTTTTACAACATCCAATTATGTTTGTATGTAGCTTCATGCAGTGACAAGAAATTGTAATTTGCATCTTTAAAGAGTTCTTTGGGTGGAAGGGAGAGAGGAAGCACCTGTAGAACGAGAACAATGGATGTCTGAGGTACAGGAAGCTGTTCTCTAAGCACCACCAGGCGGGGAGGGAGGATGTGTTTATTTTAAGTCTATTTTGTGAAGAAGGCAGATAATGAATCGTGGCACAGTATTACATAGGCTTTGGTGTACTGCTTTTAGATACCAGGCTGTCTGCTTTCATTCAGAACTGTGTGTGGAGCTGTCACTTAAATGCCTAATTCGAGAAAACAACATGACTTGACAGTCTCACTGTTTTTAACCTATCTTGCCATATGCCTTTTGAGAAGCAGTTCATTAAGTGTGGAAAGCACAATGAGATGTGACTTAGTTTGCTTGGTTATTTTGGGCTGCAGTTTTTTAGCATAAGAAATAATTTGAAGTGTGTATGTTCAGTTTTTACTTTAGCATGTAAATAATAAGAATTACATTTTCAGATTTGGGTCAGCTGAAGAAATCTGCATGTCTGAATAAAAATAATGTACATTCAAATAGCTGAATTCAGAGGATGAGGGGAAATAAAACTTCCAATTGGCTTCATGCAAAGAAGTTAACAGATAAAACTTTTTTTTTTTTGGCTAGTAGATCTTTCCGTAGTGAAAACCAACATGCATTGCAGGAGCACTAAATCTCCTGGTAAAGTTTAAATCCCAGGTGTCCTGACTCTGACAGATGTTGTGAAATGTAAAGCTTTTTGCAAAGGGAAGGAATGAAGGTGTGTCCAGGGGGAGGAATACCCCAGTGAAACCCGGAACGTGGGCACTACCATGCACCATGCACAGCCAGAAGCTGACACAGGTCTGCACAAATCAGAGTTTTTAGCTCTGACTTCAGGTCTGAGGTGCAGACTGTGTTTTTCTTAGGAGTTGCGAACAATCACTCCCGAGTTCAGTTCTCCTTATCACAGTTATAACTGCAATAGGGCTGAATTGCAGATTGCCACATTGCATAAAATGAAAATGTACAAACACCAGGGAAAGAGTACTGGAGTTGCCCTGTTACAAAATGAGTGGTATTTTCATGGGTGGATGATAAGTGTGGCCTTTTGTCACCATGCTTAGACATGTTTAAGATTGAATAAACCTGGGCAAATGCTTAGAGTCAACTGAAGGAAAATGAAGGCATTATGCTAAAATACTTGAAAGGTGGGAAACAATTATGTTCAAGTGTTACGTGATGGTTTTGTTAAAGTGAGAGAGGAGAAATTCAGCATTATGTTTCACATTTTTTCATACCCAGTAACAGGCAACCAGTTAGAAACAGGAGCAGTGTAGGTTAGGTGATGGCAACGAAGTCAATAATGTCCCTTAAGGCTTATTTATACCAGGGGACTTTTGCCATTTCAAGGATAAATGGTCCAGCTAATCTGCTCGTCACTGAAGCAAGAACTGCTGACTGCTGCCAAAAAGCTGCTGTTTCAGCGTGACCAAAATAGGAAATTATGGAAATGATCAAAAAGGCCAACCCACACAGCCCAGACAACAACAGAAAGCATGAACCAAATATGGAACTTACTATCACTAAATTAAAGGTTAAATGAAGCTGAAGTGAATCCATTCCTTTTCCATTCCCTAAAAAGGTTCATGACACACGGTTGATTCTCAAGGCTTTTCTCTTCCATATGTCTTCATGACATCTTACAGATGGCTCAGTCAGAGTCCAACAAACTGAGCAGTCACTTTTCTTCTCTTTATTTAATCAGGAATTAATAATAGTACCGTTTCATTAGGTAGAATAGAGAAATGGTGTGGAATTTTATAACCTTAAGAGGGGGTGGAGGGGTGTATGTCAGGAATTGTGAAGGGCTTCTGGCTGAATATTACTTGTCTATATCATACCATGCACTGCGGTTAAATTATTTAAAACATTTTGCTGAGTAGGTGTTTGGGAGCTCTTAAAGTAGTAACTGTGCTAAACTTCTCAAAAATAAGGGCTGTTGTATGGAACCACTGAGAACTAGCAGCAGGGAGGTAAAGCAGCTGGTAACTACATAGTGATGCATTACTACAGGATATAACTGAGAAGAATTAAGTCCTTGAAATACAGGTTCCTGTAATAAACTAATTTTATATTAAAATAGAAGTAAACTTACAGTGATTTTGTGAGTTGGTTTGGTTTTATTTGGGTTTTTTTGTACCTGTAGCATGGCTGGGAGGTGAGAATATTAGAGCTTAACTACAGGGGTGATAAAAGAACTAATTCTTAAAATAATTTCCCTTTTATTTTCATTTTATTTGCTAGGTGGTTGTGGACACGGCACAGATTGAAAATAAAGAAGCTTATGCTCCTCAGATAAGTTTAGAAGGATCAAGAATTGTGGTGCAAGTTCCCTCAACTTGGTAAATAAAAACACTGCATTGCAGATTGTGAGTGAAACATATTGGGGAAAATTGTTGCAGTAGAAATGGAAGAGAGAATGTGCACGATTATGGCACAGCTTCCTTAAGTTCCTCTGTCTGGCCTGGTTGAACACCTCCCTTCCTGACGGGCTGTCCTTCAGCTGCCTCTGAAGGAGGCGAGGCAAGGCAAGGGAGGCAGTGCTGGGGCACTTGGACTCAAAGAAAATGTAAAAGCTTGATGATAAAAGAGGTTTCAAAAATAGTAATCTACCAGTACTCCTGTTATGCTCTGTCCCAGCTGTAGCTCAGGAAGGCCAGGAATTGGCTGAGTTGGTGTGAAAGCCTTGGCTCTTTCTTCTCCGGGCTGTTCTTTAAGCGCTGTGGTGAACCATGCACCTCTGGGCTCCAAGAGATGCTGTTCCTACCAGCTCAGTTGAGTGCCTGGGAAAGAATGGTTCACCTGCAGTTTGTGAGGATTAGTTCCCGTTCAAAGCAGTGGCAACGGGAAGCAATGGGAGCACTTGCCTCTAACTCAGAAGCAGTCAGTGTTAGGAATTTCAGTCCAACACAGTTGATTCACTTGAGTCCTTATGGAGGCAGCCTGTTCCTAGTGGTGCCACTGGCACGCTTAGAAGGAAGGAGTGTCCCGGTGCTGTTTCCCGGGGAAGGAAGGAAGGAAGGAGTGTCCTGGTGCTGTTTCCCGGGGAAGGAAGGAAGGAAGGAGTGTCCTGGTGCTGTTTCCCGGGGAAGGAAGGAAGGAAGGAGTGTCCTGGTGCTGTTTCCCGGGGAAGGAAGGAAGGAAGGAAGGAAGGAAGGAAGGAAGGAAGGAAGGAAGGAAGCAGAAGTGTCCGGTGCTCCGGGACCGTCCCCGCTGCCCGCGGGTCGCTGCCGGGGGCAGCGCCCCCTGCTGGCGCTCGGCGGTACCGCGGGGCCGCTGAGGAGAACGTCCCAAGGCCCCACGGTCCCGGCTCGGGGACATCTTCCCCTCGCTCCTGGGTATGCGGAATCACCTCCTCACGGACCCTGCCAGGCTCAGGCTTTCGGCACGTGCTGGGCTGTGTCAGGCCCTTGCGTATTCCAGGAATGGGCGCTGTGTGTTCGGTGTTTGGTGCTGCTGTGCCTGCACCGTGCCTGCTAAAAGCTGGTCAGGGATGATTTCAGTACCCTGTACTGCTGAGCCTCGGTTAGGTTAGCTGTGTGCTCCACAGCAGGCACAGACTGCTCAGGCTGCAGCCCAGGAACCCCCAGGCATTCATATGTTGTTCTGCAGGAGTGCAGCAATTGGCCTTCCGTATTCTGACTGATATGGTAGAATTGTTTAATGTAAAAAATGAACGGTTTTATTTCTCATTTAAACTTAATAATGACAGGTGTCTGAAAGAAGATCCAGCAACGATGTCTTTGCTACAGAGGAGTCTGGATCCGGAGAAGACTTTGGGACTGGTAGATGTGCTCTATACTGCTGTGTTTGATATACACAGGTGGAAGGAAGGAAGGTACGTCTCCTTTCTAGTTCCAACTGAGCTGCCATTGCTGAATGATCTGTGCTGAGGGATTTGATAGTACCAGCTCATCAGAAGGGGAAAACAGGAGTCAAATTGAGAGTGAGACATTTTTAATCCCCACAGGTACCTTCTGGGTACATCCAGAGATACAGGAGGCTGCTTAAAAGCAAACCAGCAGCTTATCCAAGGGTAAAAAAGTATTTGCTTATCTCTTACAAAAATACTTGATTTATATTAAATTGGTCTCCATTTAGGTCTTGAAGCACAATTAAAATCTAAGGAATGGAAAGTATTGCAAATATGAGGAATTATTTGCTTTGTTACCTTAAGAAGTATCTGGTGGACTTGGCAGTCTTTGATGTTGTTTCTTTCTTGAGCTATTATTGAAACACACGTTTTCCCCCAAAGTGCAAAATCAGTTATGTATTAGGTGGTTTGATATACATGTTTTTTGTTGATGCAGGGAGCAAGCTTTGCCTTGTATTCAGATCCAGTTACAGCGTGAAATCTCAGACTTTGGGAGCCAAGTTGACATGCCATCGGGGAATGGAAGCAAATCTTCAGGGGGTCTGCAAAAGACATTCTCAAAACTGACTTCACGGTTTACAAAAAAAACTTCCTGTACCAGTACAAGTAACACAGGAAGTTACTCAATCCCCAATACACCTTCCAAAAACGTCTTCATAAGTTCCAGCTCAGAGGAGAAAGCTAAAATGCCCACTACCATGGATGCACGGTTGCAGAACATCCTGAACATTGGTAACTTCCCTCGGACAGCAGATCCCCTGCAGTCAGTTCAGAGCACAAATAACCAGCTCGTCAATGGGTTTCTAGTGGAAAGACGGGACAGCTTCTTCAAAGCAGATGATGGCAAGGATGACAAAGGTATGAATTTACCAACTGACCAAGAAATGCAGGATGTTATAGATTTCTTGTCTGGTTTTAACATGGGCAAATCCCAGCAGACTTCTCCGATGATGAAAAGAAGGAACTCTGTTGCATCATCTGCGGCAACAGAACAAAAGTCAGGAGCAGTTCAACAGCAGCCGCAGTCTGTGTCTCACACCCCACTGCATCCTCCTCAGCAAGGCTTGTCCCAGCAGCAGTCCCAAAAGCAGCAGCAGCAAATGCAGTATTACCAACCCTTGCTTCAACCTATTGGACCACAGCAACGTGTACCTGCCAAATGGCTCAGTAATTCTTCACAGCAGCAAGCCCCGGCTGTTGGAGCTGGATTGTCTCATATAAATCAGTGGAACAATCCTGGTTTTTCAGATTTAAGCTCTGATTTGTACAGCTTGGGTCTTGTGAGCAGCTATATGGACAATATGATGTCAGAGATGTTAGGACAGAAACCACAAGGACCTAGAAACAACACATGGCCAAATCGTGACCAAACTGATGGAGTGTTTGGGATGTTGGGAGAAATCCTGCCTTTTGACCCTGCAGGTGTGTGTCTTTTCCTTTATTATGCTTTTTGTAAGGGTCTTTGTAAAAGAATACTGTGAAAAATTGCTGGCAATAACTGTCATTTCCTCGTGCTGCCCACCAGGTGTAAAGGTGCTGAGCAAAGCAAGCAGGGATTTGTGTGTGTGCTTATTTGCTTTTTTAACAGAAAGTGATCTTAAAACTCTCATTAATAAGCAAGCATGGGAACTAATTCCTTGTTTCTTGTCCCAGCTGTAGTAGTTCTGAGCTTTCCTATATGGAGCATAGCAAAGTACTGAAATGATACTTACAGATGATGTTCCTCCTATTCTTAGTTTGTAAAATTGTTTAAAATCAAAATTTTGAGCTCAGGTGTTTTCCTTCTCCTCAAAATTATTCTTCCTGCTCTTTCCCAGCCTTGTAACCTGGAGATACAGCCAGGTTGTATCTTTCCCATATCCCCACATTCTCCCTCCATTGCTCTCCAGTTCCATGGGAGTCATACTGGTTCCTGTTCTGCAGCTGGTTCTGCAATGAAAAGCTTGGATGTCAAAGAAGTAGAGATTAAAGAGCAAGTGGCATGAGGTTTGCCTCATGAGGTATTGGACCACCAATAAATTGTAAATATAGATGAATTATTCATTCTCAAAGATGAAGTGAGATAAAATTTTAGAGTCATAAGCAAATAGCTACAGACCAAGAAATCAACTGTGGAATCTAAGAGGAGATGAACGTTTGATCCCCATGCGGGCCATTGGCTTGAGAGCTGGACTTGGTGATCCTTGGGGGACTTTTCCAGCTCAGAATATTCTGTGATTGTGTGGTTCTGCTGGTATTCAGAACAACTTAAACAGCTGCTACCTTGTAAATGTAACTTCTGTTGGCCTGGAACACAGCTGCCAGAATGTTGTAGTGTGCATTTATGGCAACTGCCTGGAGGGAGGAGCAGGAGAACAGGGAAACCTTTTATCAAAGCAGGGCTCAGTTTCCCGTGCTCATTTGCACTCATCTGTGTTTGGAATGTGTAGGCGTCTCAAACCAGCTCCTTTGACTCATAATTATGATAGTTATTTTGTCAACTTAGTTGATAAATGAGTGGAGTTTCTATGGCAAAAATAGCCACCACAGTTATGTTGTTGCTTAACAACTGTAAGTCTGAATTAGCGTCATCTTACTTAAACATACTTAGAGTATAGACTTAAGGATCATCACAGCCTCTAAGGAAGGACAAAATTATTTTCAGCAAGCACTAAATCCACGTGTGTGTAGGGAAAAGAAAGCAGGTATGCAAAGGACTGGCATTTTCAGCATTTTGAATCCATTATATTTCTGCGGTATTTTCCTTTTGCTCTACATAAAACTACTTGTTTTGTTCCATTTGATGAATGTCAAGGACATAGAAAGTGGTACTTGGAAAAGGTGACTTACTCAAGTAAATGGTGCTCAGTGGATTAAGATACACACTTCTGCAGTTGTAGTGATAAGTAAACAGTATTTTTCACAGATCTGGCGTTTAAAAAACCAAAACCAAACAAAAATCCTTCCAACTGAATACTTTTCCACTAAAAAGAACATTTCTTCATAGAACTTGCCAGGTTGAGCTGTGGTGTAGAAATTTTCATTTTAAGCCTTAGCGTAGTACAAAAAATTGTAAAACAGAAAATGGTTTTTCATTTCCAGGCTACCCTAGGACTGTACATTTGTCATTTGAAACAAAACACATTACTTTTTTGATAAATACTTTCAGAGTCTGAAAATGATGTCTTTCTTCAGATGCAAAACTGCTGATTGAGAATTTATAAAATTGGTGGCTTTTCATGTTGAAGGCTTAACTAGTCCCAAAAATGTATTTTGTAGTACTTTTATCATCACTAAGAACGTGATGAAGGAATGTTGCAATAAGAACTAGCAGAAGGAATGCTGGTAACTCCAATCTTTCGGAGTAAAAATACTATCTGATAAAAAACTGTTCACCTGATGTTTTCAGTGAGGTAGAAATTAACACAACTTCCTATTTTGAGTATACCAACACTTTAGCACCTAAGGCTGTCCACAAGTGAAGAAAAGCCTGGATGTCCTTCAGAATCCATCTAGACTATATTCTTAGATCTGAGGAACTGTCTGGCTTCCAGCCTCATCTTAAATAGACATAAATGTATTTCAGAGGGAGAACAAGCACTAGTGGGGATGTTTTATGCCTAGATGGCTCTCAGCCCTTGCTTGATAAAGGATGCAGAGAAACAA
Organism: Gymnorhina tibicen; assembly: GCA_013399875.1. Lineage (NCBI taxonomy): Eukaryota > Metazoa > Chordata > Aves > Passeriformes > Artamidae > Gymnorhina > Gymnorhina tibicen. Next base: position 65,475 of record VXAZ01006502.1, read on the forward strand.
AGTTATCTTCTTCACTGTCTTTTTAATTTACATCCAACAAAACATCGTGCAGCTCTTTTCTGGATGTGGCAAATGAGAACAAGGAAACTTAGCTTCTAAATGCAGTATTGAATGTAGGGAGCCGTCACATGAAAGAGATTTCTGCTTCGTGAGCTGTGCATGGTTGTTGGATGTTCCTCAGTCTTCACTCTTAATCTCAGACTGAGACTGGCAAGCCAGCAGCTCAGTACTTCCCACTGCAATTACTGTGCATGTAGTCTAGACATTTTCCATAAATCCAGTCAGATTGCCAAGTTTTTTCTCAGGGAAGAAAAAAAAAGGCAAAAGAAAGAGAAGCTGTGGAAACTCAGTTACAGTGACTCATATCAGCAGTCTTCTGAATACAGCAATTGCTTGCTCTGATCAATGGAGCATTTGAAACACTTGCATTAAGGCTTTTGCTGGGTCTGCTCAAGACTGTGCTTATTCCTTATTGGATGCCTGGGACACATAAAGCACGTTGAGAATGGAAGAATTTTTAAATTACTGCTTTTTTCTGTAAATATAATTCTTACTCTGAAATATTTTGTAGGTCAGGATCAGAACGTTTTCAAAATGGTCTCATCCTTGCAGGAAAGAGGCAGTTTTGGCACTCTGTGTTCTAATATGAGCTATCAGATTCTGCTTTCCCAAGTAAGCAGGATCCCAACATAGCTGGAAATCATGTTGCATTCTGGTATCAACTACAGTAATTGTTCTGCTCTTTTTCACTGAGCATGGATAAAGGTACAGACAGTGTCTGTTTCATCAGTGTCTGCTGATGGATATTGGACCTCTCAGCTCAGACATCATAGTACAAACACAATTTCTCTGATGGAATGCAAGGGGCAGGTGTACTTCCATGTGATAATTATTATTCACCACAGATGCTGTGTATCTAATTTTTGTAAAACATTTCCTGTTTAGTGTTCTTCACTCTCCATGAAGACGTATCCACTGCTGGTTGCCATTTATCATCAGGGAGGGAATTACTTTGTTGTGGGGTATTGTCAGACCTAAAGGATTCCAAGTGCAGCAGAAATATCTGTGTCTGCAATGGACTTGTTGGTTTCTTTCATTCAGTTGGCTCTGATCCAGAGTTTGCCCGCTATGTTGCTGGGGTGAACCAGGCTATGCAACAGAAGAGGCAAGCACAGCATGTCCGTCGTCCAAGCACCACGCGTGGCAACTGGCCTCTTCCTGATGACCCTCATAAAACCTGGCCCTTTCCTGAGTATTTCACAGAGGGGTAAGAGACTGGACAGGCTGTATGTTTTTATGGTATGAGTTTATTTTGCACCCCGACTTGGCAGAATGTGGGAGTACTGGGTGTTTTTTCCAGTTGCTGCTGCCATCTGTGAAAGCTGCACTTCAGTGTCAAGAGTGAGCAATACGAGCTTTGCTGATCCCAAGGCACTGACATGCTTTATGTCATCTTTAGAGTGGAATGGATACCATGACTCCAACAGAGGAAATAAGAAATTTATAGCATAGATGCATGCAGGACAGTTTTCTTTGAATCTTTTGAAAACAACTTTAAGACTCTAGTTTTGATGAAAAGTGATGCTGTCAAAGTTGCGATGCCTGACTGAATTCAGTTTTCCAGATTTCAACCTCTTAATCTTGCTGCTAAAAGGCAGGTACCTCACAGCAGGTACATTTCTAGTTCTTAAGCTCTTCCAAATCATAACTATTTATTACAACAGAAGTGTTTCAAGATTCTTTGTCCATTTGTAACATAATGTAACAGCTGTGACTCTCTAGCATAAAACCAGTAGGATGGGTATGTGTTCTAGCTCAGTTTTGCAGTGAAAAAGTTGAGTACTTAGTGATTCCAAACCCAAGCATCACTTGTTTCTCCTTCCTGAACAGGAGAGATACTTCTAATTAATATAATTATTTTAGTAAAATATATATAAAGATGCTGTAACAGAGCAGTTAGTATGACCACTCAGAAGTAGATAAGTGAAAGTTTTTGTATTACCGGCACATTTTACCAAGTACTGAAATGTCGTGCTCTGAGGTATCACCTGTGACAAAGATTCAGCACAACTGTGGCACACCAGACCAGGCACTGTAAATACAAGGACTAATACAACTTTCTGTCTTGCAGTGATGTGACAAACAGCTGGTCTGGTACTCAAGGAGACTCTGCCAGCTCAAGTGATGAGACCTCCTCAGCTAACGGAGACAGTTTGTTCTCCATGTTCTCAGGGCCAGACCTTGTTGCTGCTGTAAAGCAGAGGAGGTGAGCAAAATGAACAGAAATAGACCACTTCATAAGATTCCTTTTGTTTATATATGGTTCCATTTGAGTAGCCAGACGAAGGAAATTCCTCCCAATGAGACAAATCTACACAAACATGAGTTTGCGTACTACATTGGTGATGTGGACCAGTGGATTCCCAAGGTCAGTTGTATTAGCAGCTTTCTCCTTGTACAGACCGGCACCTGTGCAAACAGCCAGCTGTTTGCTGAGGGTCAGTATGTTAGAAAAGATCTGATGCTTTCCCTGTTCCACGAGAGTCTCCTTTGGATGCCACTTCCTGGGGCGTTAGGAGATCCTCACTGAATTGGTTTGGCAAAGAGTGCCTGGCTGCAGCTGGGCCGTGCCTGCCATGGTGCGTTTGGATCCCTTGCCTGGCTGCAGCTGCAGCTCCGCGGCACTGGGGAGAAGCTGCTGCTCCTGCTGGGTGCATCTGTCTCACCTCGGCTGCTGCTGCCCTTCTGGGAGTCGCAAATGCATGCCTGCTGAGTCCTTTATTTCTCACAGTAGGAAGAGGAGGCCAAATTGCCTTCGTAAATAATTTTGGTAACGGGAAAACGAAGCCAGGATTTTCAACTACGAACAATCCACTTCTATCAGCAGTGTGAATTACAGCAATTCTGCTTTTCTAAAGGGCTGGAGGCTCGGTGTCTTTGGAACCTCAGTGATTCCACAGCAGAGGGTAGTTAGAACAATAGTAACAAAAGGCACAAGATGAAGCATGAATACCAACCCAGTTCCAATCCGGGATTGTTCTCTCAATTTTTCCGTCTTTTCTAAAAATGAAATAAGTGGCCAAATATTCTGGCTTTGTTTACAATTTGGAGAATTGCAGAACAATTTGGAGTCAATACATAGATACAAGATTGTATGTCTGCTTTTTGGTGAATGGAAAAAAAAGCCAGTGCCAGTTTCTCACAGATTCTACCTGGATAGCTATTTCTATAAGCATTGTCAGAAAGGAATCAACCAAAAGACTAGCTACTTTCTGAATCTTTACACTTAACCAAGACTTTACAGGGAGGGAACAAAAATTGAGCTTCAATGAATGTTAAATTGAAATTAATGGGAAAGAGCCATCTCATAAACAGTCACAGAAAAAGTAGTAATTATTTTTATTTAAAAAAAAAAAAGGCAGTAGGGAAGGAAAATAGTAATACGTAAAGGGTGACTTAACGTGCCAAGCCAGTAGATCACTAGAGATTGATTTTGGAGCAAGAAAAGCCTGTGGTTTATGTAGTGCTCTAAAGAGCAGAAGAAAGTTTCCAAAGAGGGTGCTTGATTGACCAAAAACCTCAGCAGAAGTAACAGTATTACTGACTCCTGTTACTTGTAGGAAGAACAGTGTTCTATAGGTCAGGGCCTGACAACATACCAGAGCTGAAGCTGGGCAGTAAGAGGAGGTAGAAGCTGACCTGCAAAGGGCTGCTTGCCCATGGAAGCCTGATTGGAGTGTGCTGACTAGGTTTTTTTACAAAAAGGAAGAAATAAAGGATTCTGCTTTAATCCAAACCCATGTCCTTAATCGTTCCTCCTAAAAAAAAAAAACCCAAACAAACAAAAAAACCCCCAAACAAACCAAAAAACCCAAGAAAAAAGTCTCCCAGAATGTACATGTGGTCAAGGACTTCTATTTGCTAACTAGGTGTTAGGTAACAAATTTAAACTGAAGGTAGAACATTTTTCTTCAGTAAAATCGCTGTGCTTCAGCAGATGTTTCACTTGTGCAGCTGTTCTTTTGTGTTGTCTGTAAAGTTATTTCAGAAAAGATACTTTAAAAACCCAAAAAACCCAAAAGAAACCCATCCACAAGAGCAGGTAACAGAAGAAAAACCACAATTTCTGGCAGATTTCTTCAAAGTGGGCAAAAGTCTATCCCAACTTCCTTTCAGCTCTACAAAAATGTTGAAGTGTAGCTTCAAGAACTACTGCACTATGAAGTCCCTGACGGTTTCTGTATTGTTGCTTTTACCTGTACTGAACAAAAAGTACAGGAAACCAGATGTTTCTGAAAACACATGCACTGAAAATAGTACTGTAGGCTGCCAGGTTGACAGACTGAAACCACAGAATGGTCTGTGCCAGTGGCAGATTAATGAGGGTGACTCATTTAAAACCAAAAAGTGAATGTGTCTCTCTTTCTGGGCAGAAAACACAGCAGTGGTGAACAGGAACCCAGCACGCTGCCATCACCTCCTCTTCTCTCTGCAGCAGATGACCGCAGTCAGGTGAGCTCAGCGTGGCTTTGCTTAGTCCTTTCTCCTCCTGGCATTTGGGGGTGGGCCTGCACGAGGCAGACAACTGGAAAAGCATCTGTATCTCCAGATTGCTTACTTCAGTGAAAACCTGAACCATCTGCACTCAAGTAGCATGAGATGCTTTTGTCAAAGTCACCGAGCTTAAATATTAAAATTGGAAGTCACTTATCTTTTTCCCTTTCAGTGGGGCCACTGTGTGTCATGCTGAAGTAAATGTTTTTTAATGGGCAGATACTTTAAGAATTGAGAGTGCTATATGTATGCATCAGTTCTGATTTCAAATATAAACTAATCGTATGGAAATATCTTAAGGAGGTGATAAGGTGACATGTTAAGTATTGTCTCAAAAAAGCAGCGTTCTGTTGTTAAACCAAACCAACCCCAACTGATACCGTTTTCTCAGGATAACAAGACCAAAACCTGGCCTCCGAAGGCCCCGTGGCAGCACACATCCTCTGTGCCAAGCACGCTGCCCAGCCAGAGCACGTCCCTGTACCCCATGAGCAGCCCCATGAGCCAGTGGAGCGACACCATGCAGATGCTCCAGTCGCCCATGTGGGCCAGCGACTGTGCCCCGGCAGCCGGCATCTCCTCCAGCTTCGCCTACGCGCAGCAGCAGCAATCCCAACAGGCTTCCCAGCACAAACAGATGAACAAGGGCTTTAAATCTTTCCCAGTAAAGCACGAACGCAGACCATCTTACCTGCACCAGTACTAACTGCTTTTCATATTGGAAAATGCAGCACAGGGCCAAATGAAAATTCCATTACTTTCATTCACAGTGGTGTGTTGGCTATATCCTGTTTCTCTCTTGATGTGGGATTGAGGGGGTTTGGGTGAGATAGACAAACTCTCGAATTCTGATTTACAGTGCTGAGCAAATATGGCCAATATGTTTGGTGTACATGAAACAGCCCAAAACTGTGATGTAGAAATGCTTTTAAAAACGCGCAATTGCCTTTACTTTCAAGACTTTTTTTTTTCTAAAAAGAACTGCTGAAGGACTACCATACAAGAAACACTGTATTTTATAGCTATTTTTCATATAGATTTATAGTTAAAACATCTTACTGAAACACAGTGAATATGTTGAAGCAAATATATAGTGGTCACTTTGCTCAACACTGTTTGTGTTTAAATTTATAAAGGACAAGCTGTAGAGCCTTTGTATTCTCCATTACAGCCTGTGGCCAGCTTTTTTAAGATGGAGTGCAACAGCAGCTTTTCCTGTGCCACACAAGTGAGTTCATTTGGGAACTGCTGCAGAAACAGTTGCAAAACCGAGTTTTGTGGCAGTTTCCTTACTCTAGGTGAAGATCAGCAGAACCACTCAGCCTTGTGTCGCCAGCGTTATCTGAGCTGCTTGACGTAGATGGCACCTGTGTGGGACAGTGTGGCCCTGGTTCTCACACACCTGTGTGGGACAGTGTGGCCCTGGTTCTCACACACCTGTGTGGACAGTGTGGCCCTGGTTCTCACACACCTGTGTGGGACAGTGTGGCCCTGGTTCTCACACACCTGTGTGGACAGTGTGGCCCTGGTTCTCACACAAACCGTGTCCTATGGCTGCACTGGCCAAAGGCATTATCCACACGGTGCTCCCACAGCGTGTGAAAGCAAAGCCTAAGAGACTACTTGCATTTGTTTGAAGTCTTATTTCAGATGCTACAGTTGATTAAAATTTGTGAGCTGGCTCAGAAGATACTAAAACGGAAATGTGGGGTAGCAGTTAGTTAGACGAACATTATTTTTTTTAAAAGGATAAAGTAATTATTTGCAGTCAATATGTGCCATTAAGTGAACCTGTGGAATTAGGAATAATCTTCCAACCAAAGTGGATTGGGGAGAGTGACTGGTGCTTACAAATTGAAGAACAATGGTAAATATATGTATACCTATCCCACTGTATATGAATTGAGATTACAGAAGATTCTTTATATAGTTAGAGCTTATTTAAATTTTCATATTTCATCTTTGAAAGAGTCTAAAAACCACAATATTTTCTGGTATAAGAGTTTTGACAGTATTAATCTTATTTTTGTATTTTTCTTAAGTCATATCATTCTAATATGTTAACTACTAGTAAAATGGGTTATTAGTTCTAACTACATAATTTTTCAATGAAGATAAAGCACATTTTTTGGTTTTGGTTTTACAAACTAAGTACATCTATATCTAAAGATACCAAAAATAAATACATTATATATATATACATATATATATAAATAAAAAGTATACACAACACTAAAACTATTAAACATTTGGGTATTTAAAACCCATCCACCTTTTTTGTTTGTATGGTGACGGGCTCTATTTGCAGGCCCAGATTGTTACCTTTTGTGCTGTTTGAGGATGCCAATGTTGCCTGTATTTATGATATTGTCACCATGTTTTCTGAAACTTCATACTTACCATGTTTACAAAGATTTGTTTGCTGTACATAGACTTTTTACAGTACTGTGCTTTGCACAATCAGTGTGGCTTCTGTCTGTAAATTGTTAATGGTCTGTACTACTATAATTTTGAAAACCCTCCACTGAAAATGTTAGTGGTTATTTAACTTGATGAATGGTTTTGAGTTTCCTAAATCTTGTTGTTTAGATCTAATATTAAATCCCGAATTTGGTTGTACTTACTTGGTTATTCATACTAAGACCAAAATGGAAGTTAATGAAAACACTTAATTTTGAACTTTTTTTCTAACAAGTGCCAAAATGATTGCTATAGTTTTTGCAGTTTATTCATAATTACAAATGCTGGCAAGTTTCTGGACCTACATAAGTGAATTGTGAAAACAAAGAAAGTTTGTCTGCATTTTGGCCACGGTGGGTGCTACTCTGTCCTTTGCTTCCGATTGTTCTGAACACTGGTAATTTTAAGAATTGTTGCACTTGGCAAATGAGTCTTGCCCTTAAACTTCACTTACACTGCCAAGTGCAAGGGTTTGGTGCTTAGTTAACTTACCCTTATTGCAGTGCTTCTTGTGAATAGCTAACGCTTCTGAACTGGAACTGTACAGTTTGTATTTTAAAGCTTCTGTAAAAGTAAACTATTTGCTTTATTAAAGATATACATTTAATAGGTCATACCTGTTTAAAATATGCACCTTGCTGAAAATGAGCAGCACCTTAAACTGTAACTTTGGTTTGTAAACAAAGATCTTATTTCATTAACATGGGATTATTTAACAGTTTGAAAATTGTCAACTGCCTACTTACTGACTCTATCATATGAAAATGAACTTTATGCACAGTCCAATCTTTAAAGCTGCTTTCTCAAGCGATGGCACAGAAGAACAGGGTACAGACAATGCCTCAGCAGGGTCTTTCAACCAGTAGTGCAGATGAACATTGCCAAAATCACGTTACTTGAATTTTTAGGAATCACAGAGTAAATAACTTTGATGGGAGTAAGCAAAAAGTAAACTCTATCAAGGCTATTAGGTTAGTGTGTGTTAATTGTGGCACTGGAATGCCATCTGCAAGGTGTGCAAAGCTGCTTTCTTCCTTCCTGGATAGGAACAAAGAAGCATGCAGCTGGCTAGCAGTGCTGACAGTACCCAGGAAGCACATGAACCCATTTTCATTATGCAAGAATTAACTTGTTTATGGAGGAAAAGCCTTGATAAACTTGGGCAAGAGCTTCCTAAAATAATGGCTTGGTTTCTCCCTTGCACGTAACTGCTGAGTGTGGCACTCCCACCAGTTCTAGGAAAGTTAACACTTCTGTTTCACTAAATCACTGAGCAGTTCCTGTGTTAAAGTATTATATTAATTCAGAATACACAACTTACAAAGAACAGCTGTAGTTTATTTAGCACAATTCTTCTCATACATGACACGAAAGAGTCTACTGCTTTTATATATGCAACACATGCCTGACTTTGTCATGTCGGGAGGTAGGAGTCACCTAGCGTAATGTCTGCCTTGTTATTATAGACCCTTACTCATGAAACAGGCTCTGCTTCCCATAGTGTACTTCTGGGAATAGCCGGGTTGTCAGGACAGCACTGAATTGAGCTTTTCAGAGGGAAAAGGGAATGTGATAATTATCATTTTTAAGCCGGGTTAGTTACAGTAACAGGGGAAAAGCTGCCTCATACTACATTGAAAACTACATTCACCTTTTAAACCCAGATCATTTTTCACCTGCTTTTTTCAAACCCCCACCTTTTCTTTTCAAACCCACCCTCTCAAAGTGGGACTCTAAACTATTTCTACAGCCTCTGAAAGCAGTACTGCTCACGTCCAGGTATTGCAGTCAGTCTACAGGCTTCTGCGTGCTGGGCGGAGTGGCATCAGCAATTGTAGCTAAATAAATGAGGTTTCTGTGCAGGATATGCTGGTACCTATGAGAGGAAGAAACACAGGCTCTGGGTAGTATATTCTTTTCTAGACACCTACCCATACTTGCACTTGTGTAAACTGATCAGTATTTGCAGCTAGGGAAAAAATAGCAAACTCGAATAATGAATCAGGGGAAACTTATCGTGTTGTTCTTATTCTGAATTCCGGTACAGTGCACTGAACTGCACTCGGTAGCCGAGCATGTGCTACAACCTAACTTCGATGGGAAGTAGGACATTCAGCTCGCAATCCTGACAGCTGCAGAACGGCAGCGGAGCGGGAGAGGACAGAGCTGCCTGTCGGGCTGGTCTGAGCAGCTGCAGCGGGTCCCCCGCAGGTTCCGGAGCTGCAGACCCGCCGTCTGGCTGCCCTGTTCTGACACACCACTCGCTGTCTCACACACGGGCAGGGCAGAGCGGGCGTCACAAGAACACTGAGCGAGCACCCTAACCAAGGCGGCAGGGTCACTTCCGTGCTTTATAGGTCTCTGAAAATTATTTTGGGGAAATCCATTTGTAAGCCCAGACGCATTTTCTTCTTAGCGGTAGGAAAGGGCTGGGAGCTCGAGCCGCGTTTTACTCCCGTTACCGACACCTGGGCCCCCAGCACTCCGCCCTGTCCGCCCGCGTCGGTCACTTACTGCACGCAGTCGGTGGCGCGGCCCTTGCTCTGGTACTCCACGATGCACCGGATCAGCTGGTCGTTCTCCTCCAGCAGCTGCGGCACAGAACGCCGTCACCGCCCGCCCCGGCCTCCGCCCCGCCCCGCCCCGGCCGGCAGGGCCGGCTCTACCCAAACGGGCCGGAAGGGCCCGCGTCACCGTCTGGGCTCGGTCCCGGCCCGGTCCCGGCCCAGGCCCAGTCCCAGCCCCGTTTCGCTCACCCGNCCCCGCTCCCTGCACCGCGCGCACGCGCGCTGGGGCGCAGCGGGGCCCGCGCGGCGCCGCTCCCGCCGGGAATTCCCCGCCCGGAGCCCGGAAACCCGCGCCCAGCCCGCCCCGCGCCCTCCTGCGCCGCAAGACACCACCGCCGGCGTGCCGATTTTAATGAACAGTTTATTCTGGTTTAAAATAAAAAAAAACAGAAAGCCTGGGCGGGCGGGGCGGGGCGACGCAGGGTTTGTCCCCGCCCGCGGCTCCCGGCCCGGGTATTTACAGCTGGAACACCTCAGACAGTAAAGAGTTATTGCAACAGGACAGCACTTGCCTCTACGGTCAAAAATCTCAACAGGTGTTCAGAATCATGACTTGTGGATCCCAAAAGGCAGTTGTTAAACATGCAAAAACATTACTAAACAATATTATCTAACTTCTACAGCTGTCAAATACTTGACCTTAATAAGGAAACCAATTACAAAATCCTTCGTTGTAGTGCTATACAAAAGTTATAAAATTAAGATTCTATCAACCACTTTTAAATATTCCAATTTTTCAACAGTGCAGTTTTTCATGTCTTTATCACCACTGAACATTTTGAAGTAAAAAAAAATAAATCAGCAAATTAGATCAAAGTGATGTAATCTTTGGATCCCTTTATTCCTGTGGCCTTCATATACATACACAGACACAAATGACCAGGTTTCTATTTCAGCATATCAGAAAGTTGCAACTAGTTATCCAGAATTGGCAAAAAGTCCGTACTGTCATTTGTGACTTCGTGGTCTTAGAACCAGAGTCTCAATGTCTCCAAGCTACGGTCTATCAAAATGCAAACAACTTCAAACACTAAGAATTCTTTAAATTGCTCATGTCTACAGGTATTACAACAAAGTTAACGTTTCAAGAATTGACAAATGGAGACAGACTTTCATCCCAGGCATTCCAGGAGAATCACCAACTCGTGTGCCTGGTCCATTATTAAAAAAAGTTAATATTTCTCACTAAGTAAAATTAATTGCAAATCTTGACATATGAAAATTCCTTTTCTCCTTTTTTTCTGAAAATATCTCCTTAACTTGGTCAAATCCTGTGATATGCCAGAAACTACAAAATCAAATTCTTGCAAGAGCAGTGAAGCGTGTATCCAGTTTTGTGTAATGGAAGAACATTTTCAAAACTTCATTATAGTCCAAATATAAAATCAAACATTTAAGCTTGAAAAGCTGCTAAAGAAAAAAACCCCAACTAATTCAGTGTTCTTCAGCATATCAACTTCTGCAATAACAGTATGTTTACCGACTTAAAAATGTTTATTCTTTAAAAAATTAGTTGCTTTTTATACAGCTATACAAAGTTTGTAATGTTTCTTTGGCAATGGGATATAATGGAATTTTACAACTATATAAAAACTTTCCTTTGCCTAAGAAACAGTATTTACTGTGTGTACATATCTGACTGACAAAGCAAGTTTTCTACTGTCCAGCACCCTAGTTGATACAAGAACAACTACCTCAAAAGGGATTTTACAGGATTTCCAAAAAACAACCTTCGGTGGGTCAAAACACTCACAGTATCGACGGCCTTCTGCATACAATTGTCCTTACAACTTGAAGCAACTATCAAATACAGTTTAGTAATAAGAAAAATCCTTTCAGTGATGAAAAAATACTTAAACTCCATCGAAGTACTGCTTATAATTAACTATACATAAGAAATTACTTATCCTTCTGTCTCAAATATATTTAATGCTCACTGTTTTCAAAGATGGCCATTTCTCAAAAGTAACTGCATTACACCCCTTTGAAATTAAATAGTTAAATCCCAGTGCTGGTGACAAGTATACAGCAAATTAACTTCATTCTTTGCAGAGATCAAAACTAATTCTCTGATTCAAGAAGATCTAGACGTTCACCTGGTTTCAGCTTTCTTGTAGACTACGCAGCAACTTTGTTGTCTTTCTAGAGGGAACAAAAGTACAATGTGAAAATTCATTTTGCAAAACAAACCCTACAGACTAATCTGGGCAACAGCCCTGGGAGCAGTTGTGCTGTGCTGGCCATTGCCCATGTCCTGCAGCAGAAAGGAGACCTCCCAAGGTGATCAGGTTGGCATATGGTCAAACCCCCTCAGTCTGGCACTGAGTAGAGCAGCTCATCACTCTGACTACAAGCGCAACACAAATGCTCAGCCCTTACACCACCTCCTACTCATCTGGAAGGCAGCAGAACTTTTGTTCAGAAATTGAAATTGCTCATTTCAAAATTCAATCCCTCATTTCCATTTATGTTCAGCTACCCAAAGTTTCTTTAGATCACAAGACTAACCATTACAAACTAATCAAGGAACAGCTGAGGTATCTGTATCACAACAGAGAGAAATCTGCTGTGATGAAACCCCCTTTTTTAATTAAAAAAAATCAAAACTTCTCTCAGAAATCAGAGACTCTTGTTTGCAAAACTCTTAACTGCTCACGCAGTAAACTAACAGAAGTTGTTGTTCTGTCCCAGTCAGAACTCTAAAAGCTTAGTTTACCTAAACCAATCTGGAGAGCTGTCTTTGTTACTGATTCTAACCAGTACAGCAGTCTATAGGCTTTGTGCCAACTCATTCACAAAGAATTCAAAAGTTTATTGCACACTGGAAGCAAGTTAAATTATTCCTTCTCATTCTTTATATTTTACAATATTGCTTACAAAAGTGCTTGCAATTTCTAACACTTGTGTTCAACCTGTAGAACTTTTTTTTCCCTTTTCTTTTACTCCCTAATACCAGCTATCAAATAGCTACTCAGGGCACGTGACAAAAGGCAACCTTTATTTTTGGTTGCTGTTGACAGTAAAATGATGCTACATAACTAAAATCTCAGCATTAATGGAGTTTCAGTAAAGTAGCTCAGAGCCCCTGCAAAATACTACTCAAGAAAATCTAGTTCAACATCAAATGTAAAAGCAGATTTTTAACCACTCCTTTCCAAGAAGAGCAGACCGAGTCATAGTAACATGAAGTACACCTTACCCTATACTCAAAGTCAGCGAACTCCCTGCCTCCACGGCCTCCTCTGAATCCACCGCGGAAGCCGCGGGGGGCGGTGAAGCCGCCTCTGCCGCCCCCCCGTCCTCTGCCCCCTCGGAAGCCGATGACGCCCCTGCCCCTGTAGCCGCCGCGGCCGCGGTTGGGGCGCAGGGGGATGCCGAAGGTCTCGGCATTCAACCGCCGCTCCTCGGCCCAGGTGGGTCTCCGCTCCCTGCCGCACAGAACGAACACGGATTGCTGTGGAACACTTGGGAAGGAAGGGAGAGGCGCCAGAAAGCCCACGAGATGAAAAATGATACATTAACCACACTGTACATCTCCACAGTATCCCTTCCGCAAGAACCTAGGTGTCTGCCACAGTTCACTGGACTCATCAAGAAGGAACATGTTACAGAGTCATTAATTAGATATTAATACTGCTCTAAGAGTTTGCTGTATTGAAGAGCACACTCAGTATCCTCTGCACATAGCACCATTTAAAGCAAGAAACAGTTTACAGTTACAGATGTTATTTTATCTGGCTGCGAGTACAACAAACAACTCCCCCTCCCCCTCTCGCAAGTCAAAATAGGTCAGCAATCCACATCATCGTGTCTAATAAAAAGGCAGCAGCAAAAGATAAGCTTTAATTTTCCTGAAATGCTATCTGCCCATTCGAACAACACTACTGGCCGAGACAATTACGTAATCTGCTTAGAAACCATTACCAAGGCAGGGTCATAATTGATTTAACTTAAGTGTTAATTCAGGAGCAAAGCAAAACAAACAACCCCCCCCACACTTTAGTAAATCTGAAAAGGAGATTCTAGAGTCTGTGCATTAAGTTCTAAAAGCATGGCTCTAAAACATCTTAAAATATCTTCCTATGAACATATTGCACTTGCCCACAAAGAAATTTTGTGCTCATATTCCTGTTTTATTTTTGCCTGCTGCATGTGGAAATAAGCTCTAATCACCTTTGATTCAGAGTTGATTGTAATGAGTAGCACTGACAGTACCTTATGATATAAACACGCATTAAGCAGACTAACAAGCTCCTCCTTGCAGGCCATACCTATTGTCATCACAGGAAATGTTATCAAAGAAGGATTTGGTTTTGTCATAATAGCAATTGGGTCCAAGTGGATCTTCCTCATCGGCATTCCCTTCACTGTTTTGGGTATCAACACCTGAGTCACCTTTGTCTTCTCCATTTACAGGCTTCTCTGGTTTCTCAAGTTTATCTTCTGGAAAATAAAAAGTAAACAGAAGCCTAAAAAAACTAGCACTGTTAACTTATTCCCAGTCAGAGAGAAACAATATTGAATGCTACAAAAAACAATTAAATATGGACGTCAAATAATTTGACATGTAAATTAGGATGTTTTGCTGCTGCTGTCTGGAGGTTTCTATGCTTCCTGGGGGTTTAGTTAACAGATTTGATAGCCATCTATTTTCTTCCCTCTTAGCTACCTCCTTCCCGGGCTTAAGAGCCTCATTCAGTCAATCCTCCTAAAAGTCATCCCATGGTTTTGTTCATCCCCATTGTCCTCCTTTGTCTTCTGGCTTTGCTGTTATCTCCTTTGAGATGCAGGGCCAGCATTCTGACTTTATGATGTATTTATTTCCTAATAATGCCTCAAGTTCAACTTACTGTTTTGACGAGTACTGAAAATAAAGCGGACAGTTCAACACCAGCAGCTATTACTATTTTCAAATTTCAATCCTAAATGTTTACAGCTTAAATCTCATGATGCTGTGCATAAACTTCAGATAACCAGCCCAACCTTTCCACACCACACACAAGAAGTGCCACACTCACAAACATTTCTATAGCTATTTATGGTTAGCTTTCCCTTTTCTCTTTATTATTTGGAAAAAAACAGTAAAAACAGCAAACCATCAACTCCTTGAAAAATGATCCAGAAAAACAGACAAGCACCACAAGAGAGATCTTATGGGACTCAACTGGTGTTTTTACTCTACACTGAAACCTGACCATTTATTCCTACCTTTTGCTTCCCAGCTTTTAGCCAATCATTCACTGAAATAGGGAACTCACTATATTAACCTGCAACAATTTTGTCCAAAAATAGTAGCAGCAGTGTAACAAACAGGTGGCTGATCACAAGAGAATGAGGTAATCAAAACAGAAGCCTGCTAGAAAACAAGTGCTGGCAGCATGGTTTCTAACTACTCCTGTGTTCTTTTGGAAAAGGATAAAAGCAAGGAAATGCTAGAAACTTTCAAACAAACTCTCCTGCATTGTACAGTGAACTTCTGATCCCACTCTCCTTTACCTTTGGTCTATAATTGACATTATAATTTTGGTCTAATAATTGAAAACCTAAAACATGGATTTTCTTTTATTGCATCCTTTCCAGAACTTTAAAGTAACAAACATTATTGGGACTTCTGGTCAAGTAATCTGCATTTTTAACAGACTTGTTAGAACTTGACAGATGATATTTGCTACTTAAAATTCATTAAAAATTCAAGCACTGACCCAAGTATTTAATTCACATATGATCCCAGTTTACTTAATTAATTGTTTTTTAAATTTATTTTTTAATGACTGCAAACAAGACTTAATACTATATGCCTTTTAAGAGTTGTTCTCCAAGGTAAGATCAAAACAGCAAGACACAGTTTTTCCATGCTCAAATCTATAAAGCAGAAATTGGTTTACCTTTTAATTTAAGTTTATTATGAAATTCTCTATCAATTTCCTCCTTGTTAAATTGCGCATTTGCACTTTCAAAGTCAAAGTCCTTCTCAAACTTCATTGGACCATCCCTCCTAATACCAAATCTTCCTCGGCCCCCTCTGTGACCTCCACGGCCTCTCCGTGCTGCAGGTGCACCTGGAACTGAAAAGAGGGAAATTCCGTTTGGTTTTGCTTTGTGGATTGGCTTTTCTCTGAGGGTGGTGGAGGGTGTCTGGTGGTTTTGGTTTGCTTTCTAATTCCTGGGTTAACAGGTTGGGACTTCAGAAGTGCAGGAAGAGAACGCATGTTGTTTCAAGTCCCATCAGAACAGCTTGTAACTTGTAAATTCACTTACAGTAACGATGGCAGTGACACAGAAAGCATAATAGTACTACATCTGTGTGTTGAAAGACTCTCTAGAAGTCATTAAAAGCTTTTGGAAGAAGAGTTAAAATATTAGTGGCTTTTCAGTCAAATATTCTTCTAGAAAGGCTTTTATTTCATGCTATTATGTTTATAAATCCCTGAATACTCCTCGATCTACATTTTTATTTAAATTGATTGCTTAGTATAAAGCAACAAGAAGAGATTTTTCTCTTCAATGCTGACTTCATTTGTTTGTGTTTTTCTGGCTCAGTGCAAAGTTGTTACCCTCTAGAAACAAAATGCAAAAGAATTTATGTATTTTAGCAAATTTTAAAAAACTTATTGGTCTGAAAGCAACGATAGCTATTTCTCAAAACATGATTTACCAATTTGTCGTTTGTTTTCATTTCTGAGTTCATTTTCTGATCTTGAAACCTTGTGTGCTTCAGCTAAAGTTGGAAATAAAAACATGATTTGTTTATCCAATTAGGTATTTTTGATCATACTTTTGTATACATAGTTCAGATTTTTAAAAAAATCCAAACCTATAAACGTAAACCACATGTTTAAATCATAAAAGAATAAAAAAGTAATTTAGAATATATGTTTAAATTTAAAAAGAGATATGTATCTAATGCAGGTCTCTGCTGGCCAGCCTACCAGAGTAACAGTAACAAACAGCAGGAAAATTGCTATGTATTCCCCTTTAAAAGAGCACTTTGTATGTGTATGGAAGGAAATAAGCTGTATGAAAATTATCCAAAGCTACCTCGTCTGTGCTCTTGGTTCTCTAAGGATTTTTGGCTTGCAGACACCAAAGGTCTGGTTTGTACAGGACTCCTCCTCCCAACTGGTGCCGGAGTGGGCAGGTGGGCTGAAGCTGTTTGTACAGCTTGTTCCATGGTGGGGCTCCTTCTCAAATGGTCCATCTGAGGGCTTGAACGACCTGGGAGAAAATAAAACAAAACCAAAGCCTGAAGGGTTATTTCTCATCTACAAAGGTGAGTTACTGGTCTCAACCAATCTAGACTGACAGGTTTATCTGCCTTAGCAGTCAAGACAGCTATGTCAAAAAAAAAAAAAAATTCTGCACCATCAGATCCACTAATTCAGAATGAAGGATATTTAGCAGTACCCCTTCCCCCAGTCTAAAAGAAAAAAAAAGAGGAAGGACACCCAATCCCTACTAACCCATTAATGATGTGCATTTAGCTGTGGAATGAAATATTTGCATTGATTGGAGGTAAAAATGCTTCTTCTGCCTCCCTGGGATGCCAAGTGGGAAGAGGCTGCTCCCAAAGGCAGCGCTGATGCTGTTCAGGCACTGCTGCAGGATCCCTGCCCATGCAGGGAACAGCAGTGGCTGGGGCTGGGCTCCCTGCAGGGAAGGAGCTGTGGAAGCTGCCCCACATAGCACTGCTCACCCAGTGGCTGGAGGCAGAAGCACGTTCAGAACAGAGCCATTGATCCAGCCAGACAAGTTTACAACATCAAATAGGTAAATCTACTAAGAAATTAGAGTAAGACTAAGTCCCAGTAAGTAAAAGAACAAGGTTCTATCCCATAACAAAACTAACAAAAGGAAAACCAAAAATAAACCAAAACCACAAAAACCCATGAACAAAGCAAAACGATAAATCCAACCATACCACACTTGCAGTCTACAAAGATGAAAAATATTTTTAAAAGCAAACACACACAGAAAAAACCTGCTGTAGCCCCACAGGAAATGTTGTGGCACAATATATGTTCACCTGGAGCATATGTCATACGTATCCATTCATGTCCACGAATCATACAGGTTTTAACTACCGAAAACCAAACTACTATTTCAACAGAGAAATGCTCAGCATACTTTTCCCCCCCTTGAATTAATCCAACAAAGTAGAACCTAGTTTTGGCAACCCACCCAACTAGTCCTACAAACATTCCTAATGAGTATACAAATCTCAACTGGAATTTAGGAAAGAAACCTGTTTGCTTTAAGTGTTTTGCCTTTTAACATCACTGCATACTTTAAGAGTAGCATTAGGAATCTATCTTGGCACACACTTTTACAGCAATGAAGAGTGGAAGTGCAGGAAATAATGGGGTTTGGGTTTTTAAGGAGCAATGTTAACAACATTTGCCTGAAGAATGAGGGTGAAGGTGCTCAACGTTTAGTTTTTCTCTTTCCCATTCAATATCATCCAGAATCTCCTTTTTTCTAATATTACATAAACTATCCATACAGCTCCTGTTACTATTAAGCTGACTTAAAAGTTGTATCACCATCTCTACAGGAAATCAGGTCTGCTGTTAATATCATCTACGTAACTATACCTGAACAGAAGAACTACAGTTAGGAATAAAGATTTTAAAATTGTAAGCTGAAGGACTCCACATTTCAATCAGCATAAATTATCTTCAGTTCTGTCATGCCACCAATAAAACTAAATACTGAATTTCCACATGCACATATTTGCTAACATTATTTCACTTAATTAAGTCCTACTTCTCAGTACAGGTGCTTTAAGGGTAACAACAAATGTGTTACTACCTGCAGCACTCCAAGATGTAGAGAAAACACATTTAAAGAGCAAACACAAAGCCTCTCAGTGTTTCCTGGGTTTAATACCAAGTGTTTTCATGAGAGAATTCAGCTGTTTTGTTGGCATTTCTGGCAACCAAAGTCACAGGGACACAACTGGTCAAAAAAAGATCGAAGTTACATAAAAAGATTTTACCTTGAGACATCTGTGTTTTTAATGATCTTGCATCTGTTGTAAATGCAGAACCAACTGCAGTGCTTTGGGACATGCTAGCACTGGCTGATGAGTCTGTTCCAAAAGATGTTAAAGAACCTCCTGCTTTGAAAGAAATCACATAGTTGTAAAATCTGGTTTAGACTTTTTTTTAAAATTATCACTAAATGATAAGTGAAGCTTTATTAGGCAGTTAATCTAGAGTACACATAAGTCTGCCCTTCCCATACACTTTTAGTTCAATCTAACATAGGTATGCACATAATAATTGGTAACACTAATATCTTGATTTTTTAATCTAAAATGAAAAATGTAAGAGCACTTTTAACTTCAGCACTACAAGTATTAACAAAACAGAGTTGTCTTATGGAGCCATACATATTATTGGTATATATTTCCACTTAAGATCCTTTCGGCAAAAATATGACTGCCATATCTTATTAATTTGTATCAAATTACAGCCAATTCTACAGCCTTTCTTTTGCACGGCTAATATTTTCAGTATCAGGAGTAACACTGATGCCATAACAGTTATGAGACTGTAAGTTCCTATGAGAAAAACTAAACTGAGAAATAAACTCTGAGGGAGGAAGGAAAGTTGGTTGGTGAGTCTCAGAGAGAACGTGGAGTATAAAGGAGCAACTAGCCCGTGTAGCTCACAAATACTTCAAGCATGTATTTCCCACCTAGCCAACACCTCACAAACAGCTGGAGGACTGTGCTGCCACATGGTTGCTGAATAATCCAAATCCTTAGTTAAGGCACACAGCACCTGGTCAACCCAACAGTACAGCTATGGGGCTTCTTTGGAGGGGCTGCCTCTACCACTTGTGAAATATAATGAACACTCGTCCCTCTGAGATAGGTGTTCAGTTCTCAATCATAACTGTTTTGATTTAAGATGCAAAGACTATGAAAAACTCTCTACTTTTGAGCTAAACTGCAGGACTAACAGAGATGAAGACTTTGAATCTGCCTTAGGATAAGACACTGATTAAATTCTAGGCAGTGAATACTGTCTGTGCACACACACAGAGCTTCACTCACAGAAAAACACTGGATAATCAAAGTGAACCTACCAACTCCAACAGCGCCGAACTGCTGCCCCACCAGCGGGCTCGGGCTGAACTGACTGTATGCAGGCATCCTGCCAAAAGGACCATAGGACCCCACAGACTGGAATGAAGATGTAGTCGAAGATCCTAGTGAAGACTAAAGATAAAACACACAACACACTAGCAAAAATTCATATTTACACAAAAATTAGGAAATAGTTCTGTAAGGCAAGAAATGTAGAAACTCTAAAATAAACATTTTCACATTTTCAAGTACGTACAGCTTAGAAAGCACTTTTACCCTTCCACCATCACAGACCTATGGAAACAGTACCACAAAATTTTGCAATCTTTTCCCTATAACCTCACTGGACACTGGACTCTCTTGTCAAACACACACATATAAGCTTTACTGGCAAATCTGGAAAGTGTCCTATCTTTTTCCTTGAAGTTTCAAACCCCACAGGTACAATTATGACACCCAAACATACTGGAGGAGGCTGGGGTTATCACCATTATTGGGATTCACAGTAATGCAACTTCACCACTTTTGACTACAACTGACAGAAGGAGTTGCACCAAATTTATTAAGTCCTTGGAGAATTGCAGGGGTACCTCATAAGGAAGTATCAAGAATTTTATCCTACAGAATATATAAAGCAGTAGAATCATATTAGATGGAATTATCAACCTCCATTTGAACCAAGAGTTTTCCTCTTGCTCTCAGGGATGATTTAAAGATACCCCATAAGCAGAATCAAAAAGCCAACAAATTTCTGAGAAAACTGTTTCTGTCAGTCCATTTACTACAAAATGACAGACTAATTAAATCTGAAGGCTTCAAGTTTAAGCTGCTTTCCCTTCAGAAACCAAGTACTTGCTTTTCAAATAACTGCCTTATAGTATGAAGCCTATTTAAAAACACATAGCTAGATGAAACACTTTAAAGTCATAGTTAGTAAAAAATGTTGAACATTAGAATAAAAATAAAATAAACAAGCAAAAAAAATCCCACTAATGATCTGGAGATATTTCAGCATCTATTCTGTTTGATTTATACCAAGTCTGATCTTCCCAAGAACTATGTGTCCTCCTAAGCCAAGTCCCTTCCAAAAAAGGCATCAAGACCTACAAAACGTCATTAGTTGTTTTTGAAGAAACAGCAGCTTTGTTATGTAGTGCACTGTGCTAGAGTTAGATTTCAACCTTCATTTTCCCAGTTAAAGACCATGAAAGGAGAAAATCCTTCCAGAGTTCTTTACATTGGATTGTGAACTTTACAGTGATAAACATTTTAACTTTTAAACACTCAGCTAGAGAGCACTTAAACTAGCAAGTTACCTCTTCAGCAACAATTATTTAAAACTCTGTTTTGACTTACCTGAACAATAGCAGGGTCCTGTGGCAAGGAGCACTGAGGTTTTGGTGGCTCACAGACTGTCAGGTCTTTAATGTCACTGCCACGGAATATAATATACTCAAAGACTTCATCGCGAGGTGGGATGGGTCTATCCGTTGGTCTGTCTTCTGTACCAAAGGAACGAACTGCAAAGTTGGGAAGGGAGAAAAAGAGTGAAACACCCCACATTCAACAAAAGGGTTTCAAATATACTGCAGAGACCAACAGCTTTAAATAAAAAGAACAGAATTTCATTGAGAAAAAAACCTTTATTAAACAGTCATCATATTCTTTATCATTATCAACTCTCCTCAGACAATCAAGTAATTTTATCTTAAAAACCTGAGTTAAAACCCAAGCTGAAAGACTGAGACATCACTTATGCTATCGATTACATGTTGAATATTTTGACTGTTTTGTGAGGGTAAGGGGAAGCAGCAAGGCAGGTTTTTTTGGCTGGTAAGTCAATTCTATGAACCAAGGAATACATGAGTTTACATACTTCATATTCTGTACTTGGAAAACAGGAAAAAATATGCTAATACTACTAGAGTCTAGAATATCAAAAATTATCAAATGTGAATTTCTTAATAGATTCAAGATTTAATAAAACAACAGGAATTCTGTGGTATATACATACAATTTTCACTAAGCAAAATGTATTCTTCTTGCTGGTGTAAGGTTCATATGATGTCATACAATCTCTGTCAAATTAACCAAACTCACTGGGGCATAACTATCTTCTTAGTGTGCACCATACCAAGACATTAAATTACTTGTATGAATTCCAACAGCTTTCTGACTGCACAGCAATGAAGCTTATCAAGCTCTTCCTTTTGCACTATATATAATCACTACCACTGCACATGGATACCATCACTTTGCTGTCACTGCCCTCTCTCAGAAACTTGTCCCCACCTTTAGATGCCAGCCCTGGGTGAGTGTCAAGTGAAACAAACAAATAACTGAAGAAGAGATTTGCCTCCAAGGGCTAGTTTTGTAAGCAAAAACTAAACAATGGATTGCAACCAGAGAGGGAAAAAAACCAAACCCCCAATATCATGACAGTTACATTCAATCACAATCTCATCGACTTGTAGCAGCTTTAACAATCCCTCATGGCTGTTTTTGCTCCAGCCTCTAGAAGGTGTTTGTTTGCTTTGCAAGGTACAGGTTATGCTGAGAAAAATCTGTATTTTTTTTTAATTTACCAGAATTAGATTTCCCTCCATTTTCAGATGCATCAACATTTTGGAGACATCATTAGGCACTTATTTGCAGCCATAGAATCATTAGTCAAGAAAAGCAGAGTTTCCCGTAGAGATGTATAAAGTGATACTGAGTCATTTCTCAGGCTGCACCAGCCATCTTCCATCACTGCTGCTTCTTGTAATACTGCATAAACAGAGCTTAACAGTCAGGTATTAAAATCTTTTTAAGAAGCATAATTCAGGGGTAAAGAGATCATGTCCACACTACAAAGAAAAATAACATTAAATGGTTACAATTATTTTGTTCATGTTATCATCTAGTGAGCTGACTTTCAGATGCACAGAAACAGAAAAGATAAATAAAGTGTGCTCTAAATGGTACTACAAAGTGTGAGCAATGTAAAGAGGCACACACTCTTTAGCTAATGTCAGTCCTTGTTAGAAGAACAATCTGTCTTCTTTTTCTCTACAGAAAGAAAGTGTCTGAAGCTTAAGAATTTGCAGAAATTAACTCAAAGTAATGCACAGTAGCTTAGTAACATTATCAATTGGTCATGTGCATTCCTATAATTCATTCCATTGCTTTTTATTGACCAGGCTTTTCTATTTCACTATCTTGACCGTAAATTTACTCTCACTTTCTGGCCATCTTATATTCTGTTTATCAGATAACTAATAAATTATCTTACACTTTCATTCCATCATTTGACCTGCTGTCTTGGTAAGTAAAACCACAGTTGATTTTGTACTGCTTCTCTCTGTCCCGCATTGAAATGCTTTCTCCAGTAACCATTTTGTCTACAAAGGTGCACAAAAATGGCCAGAGTATGATCAATAAGTTACCAAAGGATTTTACTTTCTAGCTGAAGTGAGAAAACTACTCTGTAGCAACACCACAGAAAAAGGGTAGTAAGTTAGAGGGTTGCATCTTGCCTTTACATGGAAATAAAAATCTGATGACCTATGGAAGAAATATGCTTTGAAAGTATTTCTCTTAAGTCAGAGCTACATTGCGCAGGTAAGTATTTTAACATTAATACTAATGTCCCATGACACATATAGGAACAGTTCTAACACCTGGCAATTACCTTTCTCCATTCTAAACCAATACCAAAAAAAATAGTGAGCCACCAAACTTTCATCTAATGAAGTGCTGAAAGAAGTAAAGGGATTTCAGTGTATGTTAAAAAACAATGTCTTTCTCCACACCATGAAATTACCATAACATCAAAAGGAAGTATTTTCAGTGCCAAAATTTAGAATTCACCTTTAAGAGATTCAGCTGTCTATGCAGCTAGCTCAAGACACTGTTATGGTTGCCAATGGTTTAGCAATAAAACACATCAAGACTTGCTACTAAAAGTTTGACTCTTTACTTCTCCCCGGCCCCAAATCAAACTGGTTTTATCACAATCTTCTGCAAAATCTAAACACAATTTCATCCAATGAAGATTTGCTCTGCCGGAGAGGGGTAAATAAACTCCCCTGATCTGCAGTTCAGACTCGCCCTCACACCACAAGCAACCAAAATAACCACCCCAAGTCTAATTTCCTTTTAAAGCAGGAACCAGAAGTGCATGTGCGGTGATCTTAGGAAGGGCTACCTAATGTGTCCACTCCAGTCAGGTCCTTCAGAGTAGTGTTATGATAAGGAGCTGAAAGTTACTTTTTGTATGCTGCAAAGGCATACCTATCTTTACAGTTTTTGCTTTCCTCACTTAGATTAGGATTTAACATAATCTGAGCTCATTAAAGTAAGAAGTCTAATATTAGAAGTGGCCAGTATAACAGGATTTTAGAAAGAAATAGCTTTTACCATGTTTTCTCATAATCAGAAATACTAAGTTGCCAGAGTATTAAAAGCACAAGGTATTGGAGCAGCAGCAGGCTTAGAGCTCTATCCAGCTCTGTCTCTTGGGGAATTTCCTCAGACTACCTCCTTCCTCCAGAACAAGGTGCAGTGGTTTATATATAGCAAAATACTAAAGCGTGAAAGGAGATGAAAATAAGCACTTGAAAGGCAATCTTACAACTACGGTAAATCTAGTTAATCTTACCTTGTCCATTTCAGGATTAGTTTTTTTTCTTTTTTTTTTGAAAGAATTAAACTGGCTTAAGGACTTGCAAATAGAAAGACAAGTAGTACCTGCTGAAAGCAAACTTATTTTTTGTCAGTGTAAATATACACAATTAAGTACCTAGCTAAAATAACTCTGTTGAGCCTATTCATGTGTATCTTTGTGCCCAAGTAGTTCTACCAATTTCATATTAAAGTGCTGAGCAATTTTTTGTACAGATTTTGACTCTGATATTACTACTATATGATATTTTAATGTATATTACCATATTATACTACTGTAGCATTCAATGGCAACATTGCAACTTTCCCTGTCAGTTAATACATATGACTACTTGTTGATTAACACAGGGAATTTAAGCAGAATGTTAATCAGAAGTGAAGCTATTTACTCTGCTAGCAAGAGGACTCTGTTCCCCTACAATGTGAATTACTGCAAACAGGTAGCTCAGTCTGTGTGCACAGCACTGACACACTCTCCTTACTCCCTGAGCAGCAAACGTACACAGAAATCAGCTCTTCCCTGCTCCTAAGGCACCCAGAAAGAGCATGACGACTAAAATGGGACCACCACAAGTGAACAGGTCATTTCAATTGCCACCTCTCTCCAAACATCACAACCCTTTCACTGCAAACATGCTTTGATGCTTGCACACCACACCGAGCTCATGTCAGGCTCATTCCTCCAGAACAATTAATTCAGCCTGCATTCCCTTACTCGAAGGGGTGGTGACTTTGCCGGGAGACAGATGAGGGCAGTAGCCAGGAGTGGGCTTTGACAAGAGGAGTTTTTCTGCTGTGACATACTGTGCACAAGTTTGGTTTGGCACACATGCCCTAACCCTCAAGACATGCAAGGAGCACATTACTTAAGTGACTAAAAAACTAAAAAACACATTCACTTCTCCTTGATAAAAATTTAACCCTTCCCTTTCCCGCTCCCACCCCTGAATGAGCTCAAGTCTTCACAAGAATTTAACTTTCCTTTGTCTACATTTCGGAGTCTTTCACCTGCAACTAATGTTCTGTAGAAGTCTAAAAAGGAAGTTTTCCTTTCGATGTGTCATTATACCATGGACAACACTATCACAGATGGTTGAAAATGCCAGAAGTTTAACTACTTCTCAAAATTACCAAAAGCTGTTTCATTAATATCTATCAATTATAATGGTTCCAAATGCAACTCTCAATGGTCCAAGAGCTGCTAAGTGCATTCTAGCAGAGACAATATATAATTTTGTTTCTTACATACCTATGGATTCCCTGCTGTTAAAGGAACAAAGCTTTTTCTGACCCAACATGGTTATTCTTACACAGCTTACCTGCATTAAAAATAACTCTCAAATCAGTGCCTTGAAATAGAAAAGCATTATGTATTACTAATATGAAAGATCACATCTCCTTTTTAATGCTACAACATTTAAGATCAAGCACTGTGATTATTCTGTAAATGCCCCAGGTAGGGCAGCAATCATTTTCCAGCAAGAAAACTAACCATGGCTTGCAAGGTCCTCTTAAATTGCTTGGGCTTAATGAAGTTTTAAAAATTAATAATGATTTTTTTTAAAAAAGTAAGTATTAATTAGAACCATGAACTAGAAGGACATTTCAAGTTAATTTAAATTGAGGCTTGACAACAGGAGTGAGTGGTTTTTGGATCCAGACACTGTCTCTGAAAAGCTGTTGATCCAAAGAAAACATATGCACCAATAACATTTAAGAACCTCAAATGTTGGCATAGCTTGCTTAGGGTTTGGAATCCATGATGGATGGGTGTTCTCCCTGTTATTTAAATAACTATACACTTATACTTGGTGAAAGGATGCATCGAATCCCCTTATCAGACTCTAGCTTAGGTTAAAAATGTTATGCTCAGTATTTAACAGTTCCTATCATTCTCTAATTCTTGACATAGAGGTCACAAGTTTTGCTTAGTGAAAAGATCACAACATGGTAAACAAAATGCTGATTACAGAACTAGAGCAGATTGCCCTCAGTAAAGGAGGACTACAGTCTGTGCTGGCAACCCAAAAAACTTACTTCTGTCTGAAATCCCAGACAATCTAAGACAAATGAAGGCATTCCACAAATACAACTTCATGAGATTAATCTCTGACTTTGGTTTACACAAATCCTACTGTTGGGCAAATCTGTAGTTATTCAAGAACAGACTCTACCTCTACTTTTGCACTTTATGCCATCATTTCAGTAACTTCAGTTAGAATGTGAATAATGATAAGCTGCCCTGCATTCAATTCAGGGAACAGTCATGTCACACAGACTACACAGCTGAGCAACTGAAAGCATGACGTCTTTTGGGGTTTTTTTGTCTCTTTCTGGCAAAAAATTTGACATTTGTAGTCAAGATTCACACTAAACAGTTCTGGTTTGACTTCTGGACTCAGCACAAGAGGTAACTATTACCTGATCAACTAGAGTACAAGTTCTGCTTCTTTCACATACAGACCTGGCCAATATTAATTACGCACACTTGCCCCCTTCCATATACACTGTCATACACATTCAGTGGCCTAAGCCTTCAGAAACTTCAATATTCTCAAGTGGAGCATTCTGATCATGAGCACAGAGAACTGCTCTACAGTCCAATATGGTTGTTATCAGCTCCAGATTAATCTCAAGATTTTTCATTCCATGTGGCCTAGAAATACTGGTTTATTCTCTTCTGAATCATAACACTGTATTACAAAACACACATTCTTCACCTAACTCAGCCAAGTTTTATTAAAGCAAATGCAATGGTTTAGATTTACATTTCTAATGAGAGCTATGAGAAGAGAGTAGATCAGACTTGTAACTGTAGTTTGATCTGTCTTAAATATGTACACTTTGGCAGATACGCCACAGCATGACTTAACCACTCTTGAGAAGTCGTGCAAGATTGGCTTGGTCAGCACTAAATCAGTCTAATTTTGGACAAGACTATCACAAGGTCCTCAAGAATAGGATTCTTTTTCTATGTGCTTTTGCACAAACCTTAACAATCACAGCATGCAACTGGAATTTCTGAACATTTATTTTTAATCACAGTATCCAACTTTTTCTTGTATAAACCAAAACCAGCTGTACTTTCAAAGTAGATAATGCAACTCCAGCAAGGCAATTTAACCTAAAGGCAACTTCAGAAATAAGTAAAAATCACATCATGAAAGCTAACTGCCCCATAAACGAACTGTGCAAGCCTGGCACCAAACCCACTGTAAGGTGTTTCAAAGCCCATGTATCAGAATTTACAAAACAGAGTAATCTATTTCTTAAACAATGGGGGGGCGGGGGAAGGGATTGTTTTTGAGGAGGGAAGGCCTTAAAGTGTCACTGCACACAAACAAGAACTACCACAAAGGCCAGTGAAAGCAAACACACTCATGGTATCCACCAGCACCCACCGCAGCTGTGCAGAACAGAACAGACCGTCGTTAAGCCTTTCGTACCAGCCAGGAACTGAGCTCTCGAATCCTCTCTGTCCCAAATATTTCATTTACACAGGGAGCAATCTCTCTTCTTACCCAATGGCTGGATACTTTCTGCTTTTACATATGAATTTAGATTACTCAGCAAGACTTCACAGATGCAAGAAGTGTAAAGCAAAAAAATGCTGAGTTTTGCAGGGTCTATTACAAAGAGGTTATTAAAAGTTCTGACTTAATGTTTTACGTTGAGAATGCATTATCATGCATGAGAAACACTGAAGTCCTTCAGATGCTCAGACTCTCTTTTTCCCCCCCAACTCTCTTCTCAATAAACATGTCTTTCTAACTTTCTTATACATTCACGCAGATGCCTCTCTCTCTCTCTAGATATATAAATGTATAAAAATATATGTATCTTCTGATCGATAACATTCTCATACCATTTCGAACTACACTATGCCATATACCTCCAAAATTAACAGCTCGCGTTCAGCTTTTGCCGGTAATCCAGCACTCAGGATACCCTTCAGACCGAGCTGTCTGCCGTCCCAGGATGCAGAGCAATCCAGTCAAACAGGGCCCTATACGCTGTAGGTCTGGAATTATTACGATGCAAAGAAAACCTCTTTCTAGCCTCCCGCTCCTACTCCCTTTCACGCACTAACTCTGGACCGCTTCCACCGCCACGGGCTTCATACTTGCACTCTGTTCGGAACACCTCTGAGCAGCTCCCGGCTCGGTACCAACTCTTAGCTCCTTTTCGCGACGGTCCCTCCCCGGAGCAGCGGGAACAGGGGGGAGCGGGGCCTCGCAGCGCTGTCGCGCCGCCACTCTCACAGCCAGACCCTCTCTCGCTTCCACCTCCCCCGCAGCCGCCCCGTCGGGAGGACGGCTGGATGAGGCGGACTCTGATCGAGCTCGGCCGGGCCCCCGCACGCTGCAGGCCGCCCGCCGGGCCTCCTCAGAGCCCGGACAGCGCCGCGGCTCCAGATTCTCGCTCGATCCCGTCCCGCGGCCCCGCTCCCCTCCCGCCCCTCCCCGACAGCCGCCAGGCCCGTTCCTCCTTACCCTTGGCCAGCGCCACCGTGGAGTTCTCGGTGTCGATGGTATACAGGATCCCCTCATAGCGGATCTCGGCCTTGGAGATGAGGCTGATCTTGCTCCCGATGTAGGGCGTCCCCCCGCTCATGGCGCTGTTTCTCGGTCAGGGACACCCCTTCGCCGCTGCCGAGGGCTCCTCAAGCCGGGCACAAGCAGCCAAGCAAGCCCGACCCTGAGTCGTAGTAGGCGCTGTCCTCCTTCCTCCCCGAGCCGCCGCTCCCCGCACAGCTGAGCCCTCGGCACAGCCCTCGGCGGAGCGCTCAACACGACCCGCGCCCCGCGGCTCCCAACATGGCCGCCGCCTTCATCTTCCCTCACANGGCCCCGGCGCGGCCCCGCTCGGTTCAGCTCGGCCCGGCCCGGCCCCGCTCGGCTCTGCCGGGGCACGCTCGGTTCGGCCCGGCCCGGCCCGGCCGCCACCCGCCCCAGCAGTCCCGCGTCGCCGCTCGGCAGCCCCCGCCCTGGTGCAGCTCGTGAGCTGTCACCGGGCAGGTGACAGCAGCTTTGGTGACTGGGGCTTTTGGGGTGTTTGAGGGGCCCGGTCGTTAAACGGCAAATCGTGGGGACCCACAAAAGCAGTCGAGAACTTCCGGAGAACTGCGGGAGCTGGGGGTGACAACATCGGATCGTGTTTCACGAGGATTCCCTTTTACTCTGCTGACAGTGCTGGGAGTCAGATCCTGGCAGCCAACACTAAGCAGCACAACTGTTGATGAAATCTTGACCAAAGTGTGGGATTAATCCTGAAAAAATACCCTTTTAGTATTTTTTTTGTAAGTAAACACACACAAACGCCTCATGCTCTTGAGATTGCACTTGATTTGTGCACCTTAAGTAAGAATCACAAATGAGGCTTCTGTTGGGGGCCACGATACTGCCTCGGGTCCCCCTAGAAAACACCACAGTAAAGGCCAGCCTCTGGAAAGGGGACTTAGCTTTTGTTTCAGCAACTGGACATTATCATGTTGCAAAGATTCAGCAAGTATTTTGTTCAAAACAAACCTTTGAAATGCAATAACAAGCCAGATTTTTCCAGAAGGGGCCTGCACGTTCCTAAACAGGAGCCAGACTAGACTCCTGGAAACTTTGTGCCCAAGTTGAACTGGCTATAAAGTTTCCATAAGGACTGGAGTGCCCAGGGAGCTTTACTGTAATTGCTTCCAGCGTGTCCTGAACTACTTGAAAGATTATGAAGCAAAGTTCTGCTGTAAATGACAGGATATACTGTATCAAGTCTGTGGGACAGCACTGTTGAAAATTTGCATTTGTAATTTAGCTCAAAGTAAAGTTACTGTTTAGAGAAATAACAAAGACACCTATATTCTGTTACAAGGAAAAAGGCTGGTCTGTGGCTGCTTCTCAACCTCTATTGGAGGATGTGGAGAGCCTTGTAACAGTGTAGAGGATCAGCTACACTCTGTGTTACATGGATTTCCTGCTGCCTTACAGAGGGAGGAAGGAAGGAAGGAAGGAAGGAAGGAAGGAAGGAAGGAAGGAAGGAA
>VXAZ01006502.1:102623-115833 GCA_013399875.1 Gymnorhina tibicen
CGCCGTGCCCAAGCCCGCGGTCACCGCCAAGGCCGGCGCTGCCTTGCCCGCCGCCCCCCAGGCCGTGTCGCCGCGGCCGGCGCTGGGCGCTGCCCCCCGGATCGTGGCGCCGCAGCTGATCGTGCGGCCGCCGCCGCAGACCACCATCCAGCTGCCCCCCGGCTTCACCATCCCGCCCGGTAAGTGGTGCGCAGCGCTCCCGGCATCGCCGCTCGCTGTAGCGTTCTTCTCTTGGCCGAGGGCTTTCCTTTCCCCCAAAGCTGTCATGTCCCCGCTGCTCGACGTTCTGGAAACCAAAGAAGAGGCACCTGTCTGAGGGCACCGTGTTACGAACAGGCTGCCGCTAATTAGGGTGTAACTGGTACGGCTAATGCAGAGTAATTGCAGCTGTTGTTGGGTGAGTTACTGATTTTGTCCTGGGGGGAGCGGCAGTCACGGTGAGTTACCCTGTGATGGTGTAGTTGGACACTGGATAAAAAGCTGGAGTGGTAGCTGAGAATAACTTTTCATGTGTTTTGAAGGTCTTTATGTTCTGCTTTACACTTGATAGTCCTGAAAAGTTTTTCTGATTGAAAGAATGTCTTCTGCTGTGAACCAGTTGGTAAATATGTGGAATCTAAAATTTATAATTTCAGTAATTGTGATAAAGTCGTTGTTATGTGAGGGTAGTCTTCACAACACCAGATTTTATTTCCAACTCTGAAGCAACTGTTATGTCCTCTTTGTACTCCTCTAGGTTCCTTAACTTTAGTTACTAAAAATTTTAGTTACTAAAAATTTAAGTTCAGCAAGGTTTTTAGCTAACCAAACCAGCATCCCTTCATCCTCATAATTCCTACTCTTAACCTGCATATTGTTTCATCTGAAGGGTACTGTGGTCCCCTACTTAGATTTTCATGTTGCAAAAACTTGGGTATCTTCATATCTTTTTGATTTAGGAGTTGATTTAAGCTAATTCTTTTTTTTCCTGTTAATATCAATAGCATGTTAAGATGTGGACCTATTGATGTAGTCTGAAATAACTTAGTTCTTTCAACTTATTTCTTAAAATATTTGACATTTATTAGCTAAGTAGAGCAGTAATGTGATGGTGTAGAAGCTTGCTTCTAAGTGGACTTCTAGAAGTTGTGTATTTGGCCCCAGTTTGTGAAAAATCCTCCAGAGTCTAATGCTCCAAACATAAAAATCTTGGTGGTTTCATGAAGACCCAACTAACTTGAAACAGATAGGTTGCTGTTCAGATTGTGTTAGTGCCTTTAGCCTTTGACTCCCTTTGTTAATGTGTTGAAGATTACTATGTGCAGATGATAATGTGCATTGTAACTTTGCACACAGTTTCTGAAGTTCATTGTGTCAATTCTTTGATCTGTTACTTACTTTCAAACAGAAGAGGGAAAATGGAGCTTTGAAAACAGTCTGATCCAGGATTTAGAAAATATTTTGGAAATTATAATACACTAGAAAGTTTTCATTCGAATTTGATTTTATTACAAGATAGTTGGAAATCCATTAAATTTGCATAAACATGAAGATAGTATGTTCTAAAAGAAAGTTATTCAGAAAATACGATGTTATTTTTGAATTTTTAACTTGGTGGATCATTTATAATTAATCTGAACCTCCCATATAGCAAACTTCTATATAAAACAGAAACTTAGAATCAATTTTTGAGAACAGGTTATTTTAAGAAATAATACTCATAAGTTATTTCCTCTTTATGTGACTGACAGGAAGGTAAAATTAATTTCATTCTTTAACTGGATTCTAACTTGTACCAGCTGCTCAGTAACAGGAATTTGTAGTCCTCCAAACTGAATTAAAATAGAATGTTAACACATGAGCACTTATTCACTTATAGTAGTAATTGTGTCTGCAACTTTGATTGAGACTGTGTGGCATGTGTTGCAATTCATTTGTCCTTTCTACTCAGTTTTTCTCTATTCAGAATCAGGTTTGGGAAATGGGAAGATAAATTAAGAACACACCCGTGAATCTGTGTAATTCAAATAGAACATGCATTTTTTAATGTGTGGTAGGATTATCCTATGTGGATTTTTATATAAGGTTCACAATATAATCAGAGAAGTGATAACCCGTTTGGCCAGTTGGCATATTGGGGTGTCCAGATGGTTTAGGAATGGCATATACCAAATATACCATCGGCTTGCATGATTTTCTGCAAATATAAACTGTGAAGCTTAGTGCTTAAATGGCTAATGGATCTTAAAAGTTACTTTTTAGATGAGTTTTTAATGAGTTTCTTTCAACTTTTTAATTTTTAAATTACTCTTGGCTTTGAAAGAGAGTTATTATTATAGCTTTTGGATGTGGTTCCTGCTCTAGCTCTGTATGCCTGTTACCTTAAACCTCGATTTCCACAAATCTTTAGTTTATAGTGGCAGAAATTTGCCTTCTGTTTGTGTTTGTAGCAGGAAAGGTTGGCTGGGAGCACCCAACTCTGTGAGTGAGGGCTTTTATGTGTGCTGCAGTTCTCTCACGTGTTCATCCCACTATTGGGATTTGTTTTTCCATGTCAGACTGAAAGACTTTCTTGCTATAGAGTTCTAAAATCTGTTATAATAGTGTTTGAATTTCTTTATCCTCAGGGTATGTTACAAACTGCATCCCTTTAGGAAGGTGTTGGGTTTTTTCCCCTGGGAAGTTAACAATTAGAACTGGATGTAAGCTTTTACCTTTAGAACTCGATATAAGCTTTTACCTTCTTCATTTTCCTTTGAAAAGTTAAAAAAGTATATGAAGCAATTTGCACATAGAGATAAGTTGCAGAAACAGTGTCTACTGACTGTTATCAGCAGAATAAAAGTGACTTCATAGGTTTTTAGTTTTTGGTTCTCTAGTAGTTGCAGACAAGGTATTTTTCTGTTTATTTGACCTGTTGTATCCTATCTAGGTTAAATTATTAAAATGTATTCTGGAACTAAGTTGGAAATTCTTTTTAAATAATCTGTCTGGAGAACTGCTGCTTAGATCTGAGTGAACTATAGGAAGAACATTACATGCTTTGCAGAGACCTTGAATAAATGTGAAACTCCAGGATCCATGGACCAGCTTAGCCAGTGTCTCCCCTTTTCCGACCTACTGACTACAAAACTTAGGGCACAGCTTGATGGCAATGGCTCTGTTGTGTGGAACGCCTCTATTTGTGAGGTGTTTTACAAGAAAATAATCTGAAAAAATTATCATTTACTTCCGGAAAATGTTAGAAAACACTTGCCAATTCTCTAAAATTGCTGCACTGTATCATTGTGTGCTGAGGTTCTCTGGGGCTGACAGTGTGTGTTATGTGTAAACCACAGGTAGTGCCTCCCGAAGTGGTGATGGTGGGTACCAAATAGATTAATCTGTTAATGCTCAACATTAAATAAATCTCAAATACTGTATATTCAGAAGTGTGTCTGGCCTAATATTTGCGTGTACTCATCAGCTGTTGTTTAGTAAAGCTTTTAGGTCATTGTCCCTGGTATGCATATACTGAATTCTGTTCCCAGCAGCTGCATTGTCCTTAGAGTTTACTTTTAATGAGTATTTGTTTCTAATTTTGTTCTCCTGACCCTGACTAGACTGCTAGAAGTCACTGTCCCCCAAACACTCAAGTGGCTGCTTTTTTCATCACTGCTTGCCATAAACTGCAGTTACTTAAATTCCAAACTGAATTGGGTCTGCTAGTGGGAACTCCTTTTCTTCTTTGAAATAAAATTTTGTGTTACATGAGAATCAAAAAAAGATACACTATAAAGAATAATGTACAGTGCTATACATTAATTTTACTCTGTATTCTGTGGTTAGATAGTTCTTTATACGTTATTCTTGATGTTATTCACTGTGTAGTGACTGTTCCCTTGCCCTCACTAGGGATGGTCCTGGTGCGCACGGACGCTGGACAGCTCGTGATGGTGCCCCAGCAGGCTCTGGCACAGGCTCAGATGCAGGCTCAGGTGCAGACACAGGGACAGGGTCCTGCCAGCCTGTCACCCAGGCTTTCTGTGCCCACAACTGGCCCTGTTTTCCGCCTGTCAACAGCTCAGGTATGTCCGGCTTGATTTCACTTTGGTGCGTTATGTCTTACACATTATAACCTCTTATGTTTCTGCAACTGTGCTTTCCTCCCCTTTTTGTTGTGAAAACAGGAAATACTTATTCAAATGTAGTTTATTTTATGAGGCCTAGGTTTTTTTTTTTATTTAAGGAAAAAGTCTGCCTTAGAGAGTCTCTTAAGACTGTGTTCGGACTGAGAGATGATTGGAGGCTACAAAGCTCAGTCTTAGTCTGGGCTGTGTATCGCTGGTTTAGTAAGTGCCCCTTGCTACTCCGAATCAGAAGCACTGTGATATCCCAGCATGCTGAATCCCAGGATAGCTAATTTCACTGGACATTAGAAAAGAGAAAGCCAATCACATTCTATCCAAGGATTTGCAATAGTTTTTAAATAACTTTTAAAATATACTTTATTCGAAAGAAAGATTTGATTCTTCTAATTTGCCTCTGGGTATCATCTGTCTACACTGAAAGTTTTGTCTGCATTGTGAGTACATTTCTGTTTTTCTAGGGATTGATAGGATAGAGTGCTTTCCTGTCCCAAACTCACCAGTGGAGTGTGTTGATTTCAACTTGGAGCTGATTTATTTTCTAGGGTGAATATGGGGGGGAGGGGAGGTTTGCCCCTTTTTTTTTTATTTATTTCTTTGAAGGCTACATTAGCTTAAAAGTTTGTAGAGAGGCAGTTTAACTTTGGGCCATTTAGAGCTAGAACTGAGCTATTTTACTAAAATGTGGAGGCAAGCATCTTTGGATGTCAGTACAGGGCTGCTGTGCCATAGTAAGAATAGGCAGAGTTTAAGGTAGTTTTTCCCTAAGGTCTGTGTTTGCAGAAGTGAGAAGTAATTCTGTGTGGAAAAATGAAAAAGATACCATTACAACTTTTTAATTGTTGTAGAAGTTGCTTGAAATAGCTTCAACAGGTATTTCCCAATATTGAACATTTGATTACTGTCCCGTTATATGCTTTATGTACCGCATCATATTTATAGTCTAAAAGATTTTTAGGTTTAATTCAAAACTGAAAACAATAGAAGGAAGCTGGAATAAATTCGCAGAATTGAAAATAGTAACATGAGGCAATCTATAAACCACAGAGTAGCCAACTAGAATGTAAGTTTTAAAAGTGAGAGTCATGAGGAAGACTGTAGCTCAATGGAATGTATCTCAGGAAAGACACAAATGAAAGCCTGGAAACACTTGGAAAAACTTTATGATCTTAAAAGAGAGGTAAGTGCAGTATTGGATGAAATTTGTTAAAGACCTCTTTGGAGAAAAGGCAGCCATACAATGTTTGAATTTGTGGTATCTGGAAGAGTAAGACTTGTAGAAATCTTCAAAGAGAAATGTATTCCAGGAAAAATAAATACAGAGATAAGCCTCTGTTCATTGACAGATTTTTTTTTTACTAGTTTGATGACAACAAAATTGCAGCCAATTTCTGAATTCGTACATCTGTCTTTGGTTGTTGGGGGCTTTCTTTGCCAATAAGTACAATCAGTTCTTTAGTAGTTACTACCAGCTCAATTCTAGCAATGTCTCCCGAGACAAGTGTGTAGTGTAAATGCAAAACAGAAGGTGTATGGTGGGGCTGTACCAAGAATGGAATCTGTTAGTTTTAGCTGTTCTTCCTCCATACTGTTAGTTTTTTATGTGGCCAGCATACTGAATTAAAATTCAATGTAGAAGCATTCATAACGGATATTAACAAATTGAATATAATTTGAAGACTTCTGAGGAATAACCTTTACTGCACACGTAACCTTAGGAAGTGTGCATAAATGTGGACCCCCTGCTTGGCTCTGGGTTCAGTCTGGTGTTTGGATCCCAAAGTCAGCCTTAAGATGTGTGCACAGCAGGTGTAGATCACGTTGATCTCCGGCAGCTGTTCTCTACTTGTATGAAGCAGGTGATGTTGCAGAAGGAGTATAATTGTACTTGATGGATTTATGTAAAAATAAACCCGTGAGGATACTGCATGTTCAGGTGTTCGTAGAGTCAGCTGGAATCTGGAGGAGTTTGGGTATTAGAAAGCTGTAATTGCTTTTGTACAGGGTTCTGCCCAGATAAATACCCCACTGCACTATAGATATTCCTTTACACTACCTAGTGCTAACATGCTGGTTCAGAGTAGAGGAGGCCAGCAAGGCCTTATGAATGGTAAATATCTTGCAAGATGCAAAAGTTTGATTATTTTCGTGTAGGGGGTTAGAATCGTGGTATCGTAGCTTGTCAGGATTCATCTCCTTTGAAAATCTTAGTGGTAGCTGCCCAAACTGTACTGCATCATTTCTGTATTTTTTGTAATTAGCAGGGTTAAGAAATAATTAATATTGCCCTTGGGAAATTTACATTGAACTTCCCTGACTCTGCATTTGATCTGCAGAGTCTTCTTTCATTGTGATGTGCTTATGTTTTATGTATGTTTGACCTTAGTGTGTTCTTTAAAAATTGTGGTTGACAGCCTTTTAAAACAAGATTGGAAAGATTTAAATTCTAAAGGTTTATCTAATCAGAACTAGACATGAGACTTTTATTTGATTAGGTGGCTGGTTTATAACCAGAGACTGTTCATTGGTTTTTGAGATGAAATGTTCAGTGATAAATATTATGCTAAGGTTTTAGAAATGTCAGTTATTTGTTTGAGTAGTCATTATAATTAGTCAATTCAGGGATCAAGTTCTAAAATAAAGGTAATTGTGTGTACTGAAAAATATTTTTTTCAGGGAGTTTTTAATTAAGCTGTTTTCTTTCAGGATCTATTTGTGGTGGTCAGAAAGCTGAATTCCGTGAATTAAAATTTTCAGAAGTTTAAAATTAATCAAAAATAATGTCCTAGGTTTTCATGTATATAGAGTATGAATATTCAAGGATCACGGTGTCAACTGTGACTGAAACACAGGAAAATTCTGGTGCCATTAGCTCAAGACAGAATATAAACATTAATTGCCCGAGTCCTGCAAAGTGTTTTGTGAGATGGATGAACATGGCAGGCTATGGAGTTTTAACCTTTCTCTCTGATATTAGTGGGATGGTTGGTATTTTACTGCACAGAGCTCAACTTTATTACTGTATCTTTATTCAGTTATTTTAAGATAGCTGTATTTGGATTAAAATGCAGGGTGCTTTAAATGTGTAGAGCTTAGCACTGTAGTTTAGTCCCTGAGTTTGTGCTTTTAACCTACTTTTACCTGTGTAGAAAGTCAGTACAGGTGGAAATCTGCAGTCTGCCTTAAGGATTCTAGGAAATAATATCTTATGAAGAATGTATCAGAAAAAGACAAGGCTTTCATGCTTTATGGGTATTATGGTTGCTGTTCTGCAGATTGTCCTAATTTTTAGCCTGTGTCAGGTGTCACAAGTTTCTGAGCTGATTGTTTTCAGTGTTCATTTGTATAGGTACTTTAAATAATTATTGTGATGAGAAAGTCTGTTGTGAGCTATACAGCTAGGTGTAAAACAGGGGATATTAAATAGCATGCCAAACAAATTGCAAAAGCTGGCAGTTACTTTCGGCAACTCATTAAGAAGTGTTGAAAGTGCTAACTGGTGAACATAAAATGGATTTTGAATTACTTTTTTTAAAACTAGAAGAAGGAGTGTCTGAAAAATTACCAAGTGTTCATCTAAATTTGAAAGCTCTTTGGTTCTCTGCCCTTGTCAACTGTGTAATTTCTCCACTCTCAAAAAAGGAGGGGAAAACAAGGCAATGTTTTAAATGTTCTGAAATAAGATCAACATGATCAATACGTACAGAGCTGTTCAGATTCTAAACCACTTCTGCAGCCTGGGTACTACAGCAAGATTTTTCTTTCCATACCCAGGGCCATCATTTGCTAGATCTTCTCCAAGGTGTTTTGGAGGAAAATGAACCAGGTTTCCCCTGAAAATTCCTCTAGCTTCAGCAGCTGGGCTGATGTCCAGGACAGTATGTGAGGAAGGAGCCACCTTTCTCTGAGAACAATGGAAGCTGCTGAGATACAGGAAAGTGTAGTGTGCTTCCCCTGAGGAATTTGTGGAAGGGCTTAAGTAAAGGCTTTCCTTAAAGACAGTGGCTCTATCCTTACATATTCCATTGCTGAAGGTTCAGAAGTCAAGTATCTGCATACAATAGTATTTACCCTTGTAGGGAATTGATAGAGCCACCCCTCTTCCCTTCCCAAGTTTAAAAAAAGATGTATTTGGATTGCAGTGCCAAACACAAGAGTTTAGAACGATTAAGATACCTAACTTCCTGTTGATCCTGCGTTGCTGTCTCCTGTGGGTGTGCTGTGAATTCCAGTCCTTCCATGATGAATGCTTCAGCTGGGCAGTCAGGGCACACAGTTGAGTTGCACAGCAGACTTAAATCTGATGTTTCTTACTCTTTGATTGCTTGGATTTGCTATTTAAGTTATTTGACTTCTGCTGTTGGTAGTACCTTTGTCTCATTTTTTTGCAGCTTTCAGGAGTAGAGGCAGATGTACAGCTTTGGGTGCATTTTTGTGTTCGGTTCGTGGCAGAAGAGAGGCAAATCCATTTTGAAAGGAAGACTTGGGTTCTTCTTGACTCTTAGGTGGGGTAATCTTTGATTAGACATTTAGTTATGCTCCTCTCAATTGCTGCTGCGTAAAGCATGAATAAAACCTGATTGTTTCCATTCTTAGTGGGATTCTGGAAAACCGGCAAGTGGGGATAAGCACGTACCTTGTAGGGAGGGTCTGAGCTGGGATCGTTTAAGGCCGGGCTCGAAGGTGCTGGGGCGTGGACACGTGTCCCAGGAGGATGGACGGTGTCTGCAGCACAGTCACCACAGAGCACTGAAACACATGCAGTCAGAAGCATCAGAACCTGAAAGTAACAACAGTACAGAGAGCAGTGGCTGAGAGAAGTACCTGTAATAGAAAGAGGTATTTGATATTTTAATGATCTTTGCCATTTAGAGTCTTTCTGATTTCTTTAAAATATTCAAGAAAAACCTGAGTAAGTGCAATTGTACCATATAACAGTTTTAATTTAGTTCCAGTTATAAGATTGTATAGGATTGTAATGGGGATGTTAAATGGTTGGACTCATTGACCTTTGAGGCCTTTTCCAACCTAAATGAATCTACAATTCTGTGATGTTAACTACTCCTAGCTGTGGCTTTTCTCTAAAGTTTTGTTTTGTTTAGAGAAAAATTGCAAAATATTGAGGTATATTAAAAATATTTTTCATATCAGTGCAGCTACAAGAGGCTTGTTTTTTTTTGTTTTTTTTAATTGGTATCTCAGGGTTTACATGGAAGTGCTTGGTCTTCTCTGGGTATTATAATAATCTTTGGATGCATTAAAAAGTGCAACTTTATTGTACTGGGAAAGTGATAATGTGCTTCTTTTGCAAAACATCATTTGGATGTTTTTGACTTAGCTGTGCATGATTTTAATTTAACTATTTTCTCTTTGTAAAATCACAAACTAAAATCAGTTTCTTTTTACTTTTTGGTTGACATTAATTTTAGCTGAACATTAATAAATTTTTAGTGTTGCCAAAATTTTATCAGCCTTAGAATATTAGTTAAGGTATAGGATTTTTAGGAAACAAGGAAACATTTGTTGGAACTTAAATTGATCTTAGAAGAATTCTACTCTGGATTCTTGTATTATGAGCAGCTCAAACAGTGTGGGTTTGCTTGCACTACTATATTCTTCAGAGATAATAAATAAAATCAGAAGTCTTTTAAAAGTGGTTATTAGATTGCATTAAATTTTTGCCTCCATATCTTGTTTTGAATCCTAGACTTGTGAAATTGTGAAAAATAGGGAGGTGCTGCCATCTAGTTTTCCTTTGCTGTGTTTCTTTTGTTTATCTGTGTTTTTCATTTGTACATTTTATGGCTTTTCATGCCTTTGATGCATTTTTTTCTCTGGCTTTCACTATCTTAATACCTAGGTGGGCTTACATTCATAACCAAATGGCAAAAAATAAGTTGCTTATTTCAAATTATTTTTAGTTGCAATTATTTTATGTTAGTTACAAAATTAAAGTGCTGCTGTAGGCTAAGAATATAAAGTAAATATACAGGAAAGACCAATGTTATCCTGGCCCATAATATTTTATTTTGGAATATCTGTTGTTGGAACTTCAAAGCAGGTGAAAGAGCGTATATTGGAATTTTCACAGGACTGCTGCTGAAAATTAATTTGGCTTCAGAGTTTGCTAATGTTTTTGTTTCAAGTTTGCTTCAAAATGTGTTTTCCAGTATTAAGTTTCTTTGTACATTTTTTGCAGTCAGAATAGGCAGTTCTGTGTGAAGTTTGATGGTTTAGTATTTAGATATTTAGGCATATAAGTGGGTTACTTAACAGTACTTCTGCCACCAAGATGATTAGCTATCACTTGAGTTTTGTTTTCATTGTCTAAACAGTCCGTTGGGTTTTTTTTTAAGAAAATGACGTTTTTTTCGAGTTTTTTTTTTTGCTTTAGGCATTTTTCTAACTTCTACTCTTTGGAATTTGAAGTTTGTATAATGAACTCTACCATTCTGTTTTCTGTGCTTTGATACTCACTTTCTGTTAAGTTTCACTTCAGCATCTGTTTTTAAAATGAAAAAAAAAAAAAGTTTTCTGAGGGTGTGCCCAGTGCTGCACCCCTGCTCTGGCCATGGCCGTGTTTCTGCTGTGGAGCACTCCCTGTGCAGCGGCAGCAGCTCAGTCCGTGCCCTCCCTGTGGTGCCGAGGGCAGTCTGAGCTTGGCTGATGGTTCACAAGCTGCTGTTCTTGCTAAAGCCGAGCCTTTCAGATCTCAGATTGGCCTGGTCATACACTATGCCCGTGTTTTCAGCATTGTTTGTATTTTTATGGCAGCTTTGATATTTTTTTCTCATTTATTTATTATTATTGATTCTTGTTTTTCTTACTGTTTTTCACATTCTTTCTGCTTTTCTGACCGGTGCTTGTTTTACACTTTGCAGAAATTTTAAACAAATAGATAAATCTTTGTTGTTGCTAAGGTGCAGTGCCATTATCATCAAAGAAGGTATTCCATGCTATTTCTTGTGTGTAGATGGCTTTTGGGCTTCTTTGCAGTGTTCTGGAGAATACATTTGTGGTAGTAGGGCAGGTGGGTTGGGAGGTCAGAGAGAGTAAGAAATGTGTGGTCTTTACTGTGCTTAAACCACAAAATGTTTTTCTTTCTTTTCCTTCATGATGAGTGATTCTTTCCTGTAAAAGCAGACAATAAGTTTTCAGTACTTACAAACGACACTGTTTACATTTTTATAGCATTAACACAGCTCTAAAACTTAGAAAACACTCAAATGTTAGTAAGGCTGTAAATTTAAGCATGCAAAGATTAGGAAATGCTATAAAGGAGGTTCCTGAGCACTTTCACAGTGGCTCCCATGTGCATATGCATTATGCTGCATGACCACATACTACTTTTATTTTTAATTTCTACAGTGTGTAGGCTGAACAGTCCTAATTAATGAAGAATTATATAATATTTTTTCCTCCACTGTTCAGTGGGTTGCTTCAGGCTTACTTGCTGCCCCCCCTCTGCAGTGGGAATTAATAACCAAGCAGGTTTTTTTTGTGAAGCTTATCCCTATAACAACTTTCTCAACAATGCAGTTAAGGGGATTACTAGCCTGCTTTTGTAAGTAGGAAATGGAACCTAATTGTCTCTATTTTAAATATGAAGTGAAAAATGCTGGTTAATTTATTGTGTTCAGTTTGACTTCATTGCTTTCAGTTGGAGCCATGGCCACTCCTGGTCACAAACTCCATGTTGCAAGTTGAGCACTCCTAAATACATTGCACGAGAGTATTGATTACAGTGGATTATCTGTATTTGCAGGCAGCACTAAGCACTTCAGGCAGGAGTAGAATCCAACTGAAGTGCCAAAATTCAGCTGGTTTTATTCACCAGATGTTTTGGATGGAAACCTAGTGGTTGCAGAACAACCAGCCACTTCACAGAGCATGAGGAAGTACTTTGATAGGTATTTGCTTCAGCAACAGGGGTTTCGGACGTAGAACCCCTGGTTTCTGAAGGTTTTCTCATGTGGCCCCAAACTCCTCTGCCTGTCCTGTGTAATTGCTCCCAGTCCTGTGTTCCTGCCCTGTTGTCCCAAAAGGGACATTGTGCACAAGAGGAACAGAGCAACATCTCCCTGCTTTGGCTTCTGGTGCTCCACTCGGTGATACTGTGGTGGCAGTGAAGGTTCTGCCTCTACTGTCTGACCTGTTAGAGCTTCTGCTTGCAGTCATTCTCTGGAACTGTGTGCAAATGTCAGGCTTTTAAAGGGATAATGCTTTGGGTCAGCTTCACTGTGTTTTTACCAGGCTGAAAAAAAATCAAATCTCTGGTAACAAATTTCTCTGCATCTGACATGTGAACCATAACCAGATGAATTGAGAGGCAGTCAATAAACGTGTGACGTTTCTCCATGAACTCCTGAGGAGTTTTAAGTCTCAGGAAGCAGAGTTTGCTAATGGGGAGTGTTATGATGGATTAACAGCAGTTAGGGCTACAGCCATGCCTGTAGGAAAGGTTGTATGAGTTAGTTACTCAAAAATTATGTGGTAGTTGACCCTGGCTGGACACCAGCGTCTCTCCATCCCTGCTCTCCTCAGCTGGACAAGGAGAGAAAATGCAAGGAAAGGCTTATGAGTCGGGATGGAGGTCCGTTACCAGTTACTGACACAGCAAAACAGGCTCGACTGGGGGGAATTAATTTATTACCAATCCAATCAGAGTAGGATAATGAGAAATAAAAACTAAATCTTAAAACACCTTCTCCTCACCCCTCCTTTCTTCCTGGGCTTGACTTTACTCCCAGCTTTCTCCATGTCCTCCCCCGAGTGGTGCAGGGGGATGGGGAATGGGGGCTGTGCTCAGCTCATCCTGGGTTGTCTCTGCTGCTCCTTCCTCCCCAGGGGAAGGGCTCCTCACACTCTTCCTGTGCTCCAGTGTGGGGTCCCTCCCACAGAAGACAGTGAATTCCATGAACTGCCCCAGCCTGGTCCCTTCCCATGGGCTGCAGTCCTTCAGGAGCTGCCCCAGCCTGGTCCCTTCCCATGGGCTG
Source organism: Gymnorhina tibicen (assembly GCA_013399875.1). NCBI lineage: Eukaryota > Metazoa > Chordata > Aves > Passeriformes > Artamidae > Gymnorhina > Gymnorhina tibicen. The sequence continues at coordinate 115,726 of VXAZ01006502.1, forward strand.
CAGTCCTTCAGGAGCTGCTCCAGCCTGGTCCCTTCCCATGGGCTGCAGTCCTTCAGGAGCTGCCCCAGCCTGGTCCCTTCCCATGGGCTGCAGTCCTTCAGGAGCTGC
>VXAZ01006502.1:116050-143762 GCA_013399875.1 Gymnorhina tibicen
CCTGCCCTGCCCTGCCCTGCCCTGCCCTGCCTCTCCTGCCCTGCCCCTCCTGCCCTGCCCTGCCCTGCCCTGGGGGTTTGCAGAGCTGCTCCTCTCACAGATTCCCACTCTGTCACCCAGCTGCAGTTCCACGGGGATTTCCTCCCCCTTCCTAAATGTTCCCCAGAGGTGCTGCCACTGTCACTGCTGGGCCCAGCCTTGGCCGGGGGTGGGTCTGTCCTGGAGCCGGCTGGAATTGGCTCTGCTGGACACAGGGGAAGCTTCTGGCAGCTTCTCACAGAAGCCACCCCAGCACCAAAACCTGGCCATGCCAGCCCAGTACAAGTGAGCTCCCAGATTTGACCTTCAGCTTATGCTTCTGCCAGTGTCTGTGATCCTACTTCAGTTTTCTCTTTGTTAAGCAGTCCTGTTGATTGATTGAGGCATCTCAGGTGGCATCTTAGCACGGTCTGTTGTGTTTGTAAGAAGTCTTCTAGATAAATGATTAGAAATAAAATTGAATTTTATTTCAGATTTTGGGAATTGAAACCTAAAGATCTAAGTAAAACTGAGTTTTGCGTAACCCTTAGTGAAACCACGTATTGGAAGACGTAAAGAGCTGTCATAATCTGTATTGTGAAAAACTTGGCCCTGCTTTTGTGTTAGTGTTTGTTCAAATGCTGTTGGGGCATTTTCTTCCTTTTGTGGTTGATAGTGGCGAAGTTTATTGAATGGAATGATAATGAAAAATGTATGGAACTTACTTGTCAAAAGCAAGCTCTCCTGCTCTGTAGTGCAGAGCCTGTGCTGCTGGTACCTGGAGTGCTGGTCAGTAGGGGTTCTATAGTACAAAATACAAGTGTATCCCAAACCTGCTCCCAAGGATTTACATACTAAGCTTTGGCAGTTTTAAGTTGTCTTCATTTGATAAAGCTGTGAATATGCAATGTGGTCTCTAAAACTGGTACAGTCCTGCCTTGGCAGTGACAAATAATCTTTGGCTATTCTGACTGTTTTCTCCGTATTCAAGTGACTTGCTTTTTCAAATGCAGCCTGGTGTATTCCTTGAAGTGTAGAGGCAGATTGCTTGTGCACAGCAGGTACAGTTGATTCTCTCCCAAGCTTTGCCTCTCTATTCATGTGCCCAGAGCTCTGGGGAGAAGGAAAGTAGAGATGATGTTTAGGGAGTGAATTTACAGGACACAGAGTATTTCTGCACTGTGAACAACTCCAATGTGCTCTGTCTGCCTAAGTGTAAGTGACTTGTTGGACATGAAATTGGAGTCACTTGTGTTACCTGTGTGACTTGGGCAAGGCAGAACAAACCTTGGGACACCCCCCCCAGGCTGTCCCTTCTGAAATCCTCCTTTCCTCAGTGGCACTGTGCTGTGCTCCCTGTTTCTGAGCTGTGCGGACAGAGCCAGCTCAGGTCTGTGTGCAAATGCATCCTCCAGCGTCCCCATGGACATCAGTAGCAGGTTATTGACTGTGTTCATTCATGGTCTGCTTCCCTGCCTGTTAATGTCTGAGTACAGGGCAAAAGTCTCATCAGCATTACCTCAGTGTATTTAGGGAATGTAAAAGCATCTGATTTATCTAATAAAAAATAATAGTTACATTTGAAAATGTATTTCTTTCTAACTCTCCTGGTAATTTCAGAATTTAATAGCATTGTACCAAACCTCAGCAGTTTTTTCTTAAGGAACACCATAAATCCTTTCAGATTCTTCCAGCAAGAACTTGACACATTGGGTTAGGATTTTTTTTTTTTAAATAATGTTGATAATTTTTGTTTTCTTTTTGACTATTTCTCATGAGATCTGTTTACAAGTTCCCTTCCATAGAAAACACAGCTTTTTGTTTCTAAATAATTTTTATCAGGTCTCAAAGCATTCGTGTTGGGAATCCTTAGAGTTTCTTCTGGCAACTTGTAGCTGTCACTTGAAGATCTTTTCCATGATGTTTAAGAATTTCTCCAGGCTAGTTCCTTGTTATGTTTCTCATCCCCTCATTTCATACTTACCTTTTTAACCCTTCTGAGTTTTGGAGCCACGTTAGTAAACTATTGCATTGCTTTGTTTGCAGTTCTCTGGTGGTGAGGGATTTCTTCATATCTAGCACATTAGTAGATTTTTACTGCCATTTTCTGTCAAAGGCTTTTGTCACTATTGATTTTTAAAACCAAGGGTGAATTTAGCCTTCAAGTTTCAGAGTTTGCTGCTGAGGTCTGGCACACTGGAATACATTCTTAATTGGATATTATAATAATGAGAATGTATATTTTAATTACGTGCAGTTTTATTTTCACGTATGTTCCTGTGATGAATCATGGGCATTTATTAGCTGAGGAAAATTCTCTAACTCGTAGTCTCACTATGTATTTGTGGATTTCTGGCTGCAGGTCTTGCCTGGAACCAAGTAGCTGCCAGAAGTGCCCCTGGTTATCTGCTTGTTTCCTAAACCCTCACTTCTGGAAGCCTGGACTGATAAGGGGGCAGATATCACAGTCATGCTGTGGTTTTAGGCTGGAAACTGATTATAAGCAAGTGAACAAGATACACAGTATTTATATTTTAAATGCAAACACTCATCAGGTAGATATAATTTCATTCAACCAGTATATTAAAATATTTGGTCCTTTTTATAATGGAGAAAAAGAGGTATAGGGTATTTAAAACAGAAAAAGCTTATATGGTCCTTCTTCCAAAAAAGCAGACAATTCTACCTCTTCATGGTGATGCTGTTTATTGTCTCTAGGGTGTCTCAGGATGGAAGACATCCCTAGTCAAGATTTTAAAAATCTTGAAAGCTATACAAACAAACAAACAAAAAAAGGGTTTGTTCAGATGTCAGGTAGATTTATTTGATTTGTTTTCTTTCCTCCTTTTTTTCCCCCAAGTACAGAAGATTGATATCCGGTAGATGATGTTGCTGGACTGATTTGTAAGGAATGCTTGGGGCTTTGAATGCCTGCCTGGGCTTCTGTTCCTTTTGGAGATATCTTAGAGTACACTGGATGTTCTTTAAAGAAGTATTTTATATAGGTTTAATAGACAATGTACGAGTCTAAAATAAGCAGTTCTTTGTAAAAATATGAATCTTAGAGACATAGAAATTAAAATATAAATCAAGGAAAACTGGTTTTATCTTGTGAGAAGCAACATCAGCCATGATTTATTACTCTAGCCACTTAAAAAATTTGTCTTTTCCAACTGTGTGAATGCAAATCTTAATAAATGCAAGCTATAAGACACCAGCGTGGCCTCCATTTTTAGTAATGAGTGGTTCTTATTTTGTCATAATTGCCATATTGTGCGATGTATTTCATTTATAATGGTATTTACATTTCTGCGGAATTAAATAACAGCTTCTCTGGAGACATTTTTTAATTCCTAAATCTTGTCCTTTTGTAAGATGGCAAGAGATTTCAGTCTTGCAATGAAAGTAAATCACAAAAGAAGTAATATGTTTGCTGAAGGAGATAAATTTCCTGACCTGTGGAATGTACTACTGACTGCAAGGCTGCAGGTCAGTCGTTTTCCTTTGTCTGCACTTCCCATTGCAGTTGCAGGCTGGATACAGAGCCTGTGTTCTATGACAAAGGTTCTCCCAGTGCTTAGACTTCATTTCTGTGCAAGTTAGTTTCTATATAATTCAATCTGAAATGATTTTGAGAATATTTTTCTGCTTCTAAGTTTTCTGCACATATTAATTTTCATAAAGAAAGAGCACTAGAATAGGCCAGCAAATACCAAGAGGACCAATATGAGTTACTGGCAATGATAAACTCAAATATTGATGAATACTGACATGTAAATATTACAACTGAATTAATGCATCAATATAACATCAGGTTTTTTGCGGGTCACATTTGTTTTTTCTGATCTTTTCCATATAGCTGTACGAGTAATGGCTTTTAGGAGAAATATTGCAAACCTGTCATTGAACATGTTTAAGCTAGTTTTTCCAGTATTTGTGAATGTATATATATATTTAAGAACACATTACTAGATTTGATATTTTTTTTTGCAGTATTAACAATGATTATTCTTGTAATCACTAATATTAAAAAGCCTTGGAGATCAGGTTACTACGGAGAAAAAAAAATAAAATGCTCGTTTTTCCTTTATTAGCAACCAACGTCCGTGGCCACCTCCAGCGTCCGCCTGGGCCTCCCCGTGCAAGCCAAGGTGGTGCCGTCGACGGCCGCGCCCGTCAGTGCCACGGGCACGCTGCCAGGAGGGGCTGTGCTGTCACACACCACGGTCAGTGGGCACAGCCATGGTCAGTGGGCACAGCCACAGCCGGGGGGCTGCGGGAACAGGGCCCGTGCTTGGGATGTGGGCAGGCACTGCAAGGGTTCAAACTCAGAAGGGAGATTTAGGGCAGATATGGCAGGGATTGTTCCCTGGGAGGGTGGGGAGGCCCTGACACAGGGTGCCCAGAGCAGCTGTGGCTGCCCCATCCCTGGAAGAGTCCAAGGCCAGGTTGGACAGAGGAGCAACCTGGGATAGTGGAAGATGTCTCTTCCCATGGCTGGCAGGGGGACTGGATGAATTTTAAGTTCCTTTCCAACCCAACCCATTCTATCATTTTATGATTTACATGGGTTTTTGAAAGTAAATTTTAATGTTATTTTATTGCAAATGTAATCCTAGAAATTAATAAGGAATGTGCAGTCAGACTGTGTTACACAGGTGATGAGTGACAGCCTAGATCTTATTTTCTATTGTTTCCTAGATGATAACAAATTTGAGGGTAGTTAATTTTCTTTAAAGAAAAAGCTCAGATCAGCTGCAGTGATAAATACTGTTGCAGCAGTGGACGTGCTGCTCTGTGTTTGTCCCTGTTGAGGGCTGTGGTGTGTGCTGTGTCACCGAAACAAGCTTTTCCTTTCAAGAATTCTATGGTTGAGTAAAAGAATTAAAAGAAGATAATTACCTGTTTTTTCAATATAAAATATTAATAGGTATCAGTAGCTACAACGAGTGCTCAAAATTTATTCAAGACAACAGTAGCAACTGGAACTTCAGCTTCTCAGCAGCCTGCAGTGATCAGCGGTGGACAGAGCCAGGGCTCAGGCCAGCCCCAAGGTCAGCCCCGGCTGCCGCTCCCCCCTCACACAGCAGCGCAGGTACCAGCGCAGCCCCTGGTCATTCCCAGCTCTCCTGTGCCTGGAACTACCGTGGTATCGCAGGCAAGTTTGAAAATACTGGAAACATTGTTTTCATAGTACTGTAGGAACTCCTCGGGTCTATTCAGAAGCAGGAAGAGCTTTTTCTTCATGCAAGCATGTATCCCCTGCTGGAACAAATACTTGACAAACAGCAACACCCTTCCTCTGGTTTCAGCTAAATGGGATACAAATTGTGAGAGGGAGGAAGAACACTTGTGGTCAGCTTTCCCCATCCTGCCTCGTATGTGTCACTAGTGAAAGAACTATTCTGTTCCTGCAGACAGAACAGTCAGACCTTTGGTGTATGGACTTAATGGCTGGGCCTCAAAACTATGGTTACGCTGAAGTGTGATGTTTCTGTTTCTTGGAGCAATTACACCATGTAAAAATAATGGCTTGTTTTACTCCTAATGAAAAAAAGATTAGATATGATGATGTTTGAAGACTTATTTCTAATTTGATTTTACTGCTCTAGCTGCTTTGTACAAAAACATACTGAATCAATAATTTAACAAATTAAGATAGCTTGGGGAATGTTTGTACATTGTGTATTGGGCATCTCAAAAGGGAATGCATCTCCAGCAAATTCTTGTGTTACTTCTCATATTTAAGGTTATTTGTACCAAAGCAGACTGTAAAATATAAAATACATTTCTTTCATTGATTTTTTGGTTGGTATTTGCGAGCCATGATGTTCAGTTACATGAAGATAAGAAAGTCTCAAGCAACAAGAAGTAATAGCAAAACAGCTGCAGATGTATTTTACATATGTCCTGTCCTTTCCTTTTCTATAAGGAAATTTCATCATTTTCCTTATTTGTAGTGGTCAGAGCATGCATTGATTGTGATGGAAAAGCAGCATGGAGCTGATATGTTTTCTCTGGCTTTTGCAGGAAATGCAAGAGAATGTGAAAAAATGCAAAAACTTTTTAGCTACCCTTATAAAACTTGCTTCTCATAATTCACCATCTCCAGAAACATCCCGCAATGTGAAAGCTCTGGTTCAAGATTTGTTGGTAAATATTTACTTACCTTTTATTTTGTCAGTTATCTATTAAGCTTGTTATTTATGGGTGATGAAAACTATTGCTTTGATCTTCACAATTCTTTTGGCTGTAATGAAAGTGAAAGGGGTTGGACTTCATCAAAATGCAATATTCTGTACGTTACATATATTAAAAAAATCTGTTAAAGGCAGACTTTTCCTTGGTTTTTGAAAGGGAAAGTGCAGCAAAGTATTCAGTAGGCAGTTGTCAAAGCCACTCTTGTTCTGATGGGTAATATTTTGGTTATTTCTTTAGTAAAATAGTAAAATATGGGATTTTTCCTTGAGGATTCATTAAGGTTTTTTTTTCCTCCAAACCCTGGTCTTTTCTGAAACAACAAGCTCTTAATTGTTTGGAGCACAGAACGACTGTAGATACATGCCTTCACGATGTGGTTAGAGTTTCTCGGACTGAAGGAGAAGTATTTTCAGCTGTTCTGCAGACAGATGCCCCTGCATGGAACCTTAGTGGCACGGGGATTTCCAGTGGCAAAGCTGTTTTAGACAGAGTCCTTGGGCCCAGAAAAAGGCTGGACTTGCTGCAGCCTCCAGTGCAGCAGATGCTGCAGTGAGTTGTGTAAATGAGCTGCAGACATGTACTGTGTACTGTGATGTTACTGTGGAGCTGGGGAAACAGTCAATCTTCTTAAAAGAAATGTAAATAGTCTATGAAGAACTTGGATTCTTCAAGACATAGTAGTTGCTACATTTCTTTGAATTCATTGCCAGAGAAATCTGTATCTTTTAGATGAGCCTAAGACCATTTTCAAGTGTGAGCCATTCAACAATCGTATTCAGTGATTCCACAAAAAAAAAGTGTTTTAACTTCTACAAACTTGGAAAGAGTAAATAAGTAAAGGTAATTACTTATGGTATTTTAAACAAAGTACCAACACACATATATAATAAATCTATTTACTGAAGCTTGTTTTGGTTTGGTTTTTTCTCTTGTTCTCTATCAGTCAGGAAGGCTAATTAATGTTTTTATTACAACCTGACCTTGTAACTAATGATACTCCAGAAGTATCATAAAATGCACCCGAGTTCTTTTGAATTAACTACTGAATAAATGACTGATTCTGCATTTGATATAAGTGTATCTTTTGTGAGTATACATACAAATTCATAGAAGAGAAGGTTCTATATCATGCTTTACATATACAGTCTTATGTATACGGATTCTACAAGTTAAATTGTACCATCAGAATTGGTTTTGGAATTATTACAAAGGCTGACAAACTTTGTATTTGTAAGGTCATGTCAACAACCTGTTGTTGTTGTTTTCTTTTAATTTTAAAAAAAGAAATCACTATGTAAATGTTAGCAAGAGAGTGGAGTCCCAAAAGAGACTGAGTGTTTCCAGGGCCTCCTTTTGTCTTAAATTGTGCACCCCTGAGGGACTTCTCTGAATTTTGAGTGGCATGTTACGTGTTTGAATTAGTGCTTGACAGAAGGATCTTAGAGAGGAGTTAAGGGACTCGGCTCTGGAAGTTTTTGATATTGCAGGCTGTTTAGCTAGAGAGATACATGTATATATTAGTTGGGAAAGAGGCAACGAAACAACTGAACTGAGATGTTAATGCTTCTTTTTTCTTCACCCTGAAGGATGCAAAGATTGACCCAGAAGAATTTACAGGCCGCCTTCAAACAGAACTCAAATCATCTCCTCAGCCATATCTTGTACCTTTCCTTAAGGTAATGTGAATATTGTTTGGATAAATTTATTTCAGTGCAAAATTTCATTACATTAAGTCTTAGAATATCCTTTTTAAATGGTATTATCTTCACTGGTCCCGAGCAGGACTACACCTTTTTTTACTTCTAAATGCTGCTCATTTCTGCCAAGATCTTCTTGGCTGGAAGTCCCGTGCAGGCTCCACCTGTGTCAGGCCAGGCAGGTGCTGCTCACAGCTTGTGGGGCCCTGTGCTACCCTGGGCTACTCCAACAGCTTGGGACAGTGGTGAGAAATAAGGAGTTCCTACAGGAGGGAGACCTTGTGTGTTTGGGACCTTGGCTGAGTTTTAAGAAAAATGTATTTGTCATTCAGAGATGATCTGAAGTTCACAGCTCGAGTAGCCCTGATCTAGAACATTGCAGTAATTAGATTTTAAAGAAAAAAGCAGTTACTCCCTAGTTTGGAAACCATCCATTGGCTATTCTGCAGTGATCCTTTACTTCTATAATAAATACACTTTTCGGTGGTAGTAAGTAAATTTTGTGAAGAAGAAAAACATTCACATGTCAAAGAGTCGCAAGTTATTTCTACAGAATGCTTCAAGTAATTTAGTAAGCTGTTTCCATACTGTTTTTCTAATCTATGTTTGGGTTATTGATAACTTTCAATCCACGTGTAACAATAATTATGAAAAACTGAACTGGGTAAAGGTGTTGATCAGATGATTCTGCTTCTATTCTGAAACTAATCAGCAGTACAATTTCTGATGTGATAACAAATAGATTTATTGTTGGGTCGTAAGTTAGTTTATGTGGGGGTAAATTTAACTTTTAGTTGGTTCTGTAAATTAGCTACAATAACTTCCATATGCAGGATTATATACAAACATAAGAAGCGTGTTTAAGTCCCAATGAAACCACAAGTATGATTTTAAAAGTATTTTTGGTCTAGTTCAAAACTTCTCTGTTTAGGGCAGATTTCCACTCTCTTCTCTCCCTGCAACTTTGCTTCACAACTTTCTGCTTCTGTTTTTTCAAGTTATCATTAACTCTTGTTTGTGGCTTTTACTGCAGTCACTTCTAGCATCGTGATAAGTTTTGATTTATTTCCTTTCTTTGAAGTCCTTTCTGGGCAACAGGCATTAAGTTTTTAAATCAATATTAGAAGTTTAGAAAGAACTGTAGCTTGGGCTAAACACTGTTGCATTCTACAGCTGCCTGGGGAAACACTTCAAAAGAACACTTCTGCCACTTGAAAAGTAAAAAGTTTGTTCATGAAGGTACAGTACAGCCTTTCAGAAGTATGTTCTCCTTGAAGTGGTATGAACACGGAGCTTACAAGAGTACACTTCCTTAATCCAGTCACAATCCATTACTTCAGAAATAATACAATAAACAGCTACTGCTGTAGGGCACCGAGAGTGAAACCATCTGGTTCTAGGAGCTGGAGGTGTGTCAGGAGGAGTAAATTGGTGCAGCTTGCTGCTTCTAGAGTGCAGTGGGGATAGGGTTGTTCTATGGTTCTACCTTTTCTGCTTCCATTTCTTGCCCTTCCAAAGACCTAGGCTACAGGTTCTAGATAGTCCTGAGAAGAAGAGTGTTATATTTTACTGCTACAGTGGAATTAAGAGCACATGAAAATCTATAGGGTTGCTAAATCCAAATTGAAAGCTTATTAAAAATGTAAACTGAACTTTTTCTTACAAAATACGTTCAATCTTACTTCTGTTTGATGAATAGACAGTAAAATTGGAAAGATCCATTCTTTTGATTATGTTTACAGCAAATTTCAAAATGCTTTTTGTCAATCTGCTAAATTTGATATTTCATAAACTTTTTTCTGTTTTTAGAAAAGTCTACCTGCACTGAGACAATCTTTACTGAATAGTCAACATTTGGTTTTGCAAGGACAGCCGTCTCAGCAGTCACTCCAACAAACCAAGCTTTCTCAAGTTATACCTCAATCTGCCTCGGGAAGCATTTCCTCTGTTGTCGCCACGCAGACAATAGGAATAAGGCAACCAAACAACATTTGCACAGTGTCTGTATCAAATACAGTGCAGCCTCCTCAGGTTAAGGTGGTACAGTCAAATCAGAGTTCTCAACTGGTAGGTACTGTAGTATAAAAGAGGATTTCTTAATGAACTGTGTAGCAGTTTGCAGTGTCACTTTTATTGCAGCTTGTTTGGGAAAATTCTTTCTCGTTTGTATCGTATTCTGTGATATGTGGCAGTACCTCATTTTCTGTCATTTCACATGTATGCTCAACCATTACTTTAGATAAGGTTATTAACATAAATGTAAGGAAGTGCACTCTTGACCTTTTTGTCTGCAGTAGAGTGATTGTTCTATGAGCACAGTGGAATTTGAGGGAAGCACAAATGTAGAACAGAAAGCTTTCCGAGATTTGCAGGCAAGAGTATAATGTTGAGTCTGTCATTAGGTACGCTGCTTTGCTTTAAAATTAAAATTAACTCTCTCATTTTAAACTCTTCTGCACATAGTTATAAAATCTTGTAGAAGAATAGCTGTGCTGTACCAGGATGTTTTGTTTAGAAATAATGCCATTCTCTGTTACTCACTGAACTGTATCTTTGTTGTGCATAGTGGAGTATTATGTGCTTAGATTGATTAATTTCAAAGGCACCATCGGTAAGGCAACTGTACAGCCAGGTGGTCACTGAGAGAGTGGTGACTTTATCCTGCTGTTACACAGGATCTCGTGTGTGTGTTTGCACTTGTAATTAAAAGATGTTAAGGAGTTTTACAAGGCCTTCGGTTTATACAGGTGTTACCACCCTTTGTGAGAGTTTCCTTGTCTGTGGTTTCTGTGTATGTGTGAGTAAAGTACTTCACTTAGGTTTCAAAATCATAGACAGGTTCCAGAACATGTATCAAATTGGTAAAAATTTATATTATCAAGGTCAAGAAATGCTTATGTGATAATGTAAAACCTTACAGTGATCTATCCTTGAGTTTATAGGCTCTATAAAGCATATAAATAATTTGTAAGGTGCATGGAGAGAGAATATTTCTTTTGCTCTAATAATTTAAAAGTTGCAGTGTACAGTCTGAAAATACTTGAGCTGTGTCTTGAACCTTACAAACACTTTCTAGTGGTTAAATTATTAACCTTAAAATAAAATTAATATAATTTAATAATCCTTTAGTGAGCATAGTTTTAATGTGTAAGAACATCTTGAATGCTAAGATTTCTGACTCTGGCAGTTGTAATATACACAAGACAGTTGGGTGTTTTTCACCTTAACTCAGCTGCTTCAATGCAAGTCCAGCCACTTGCATTCTTTCTTTTTCTGAGATGGCTTCTCCCCACCCTGTGAAGATTGTTGTATTAATTAGAAGAGTGTTCCTCACACTTTTTGTGACATCTCTTTGATTTGTCTGTGTTTCATGACTGAATGAACAATAGCTTTGGCTCTTCTAGGTAGAAGAGCAGGAACTGGTGATAATTACAGGCAGTAGGTGTAAAAATTACTCCCTGTCCCAGGGTAAGCAAATTTCTGCCTGCCGCTGACAGATTGCTTACAAGTAGAAATGTCCATGGCCAGTAAGTCTGGCCTTATGTCATGCCACGATCTTAAGACTAACCTACTGCCATGTAACATGGCTTTTGCCAATATTGTGCTGCCTACCTAAAGTGCTCCTGTGCCCTCTAGGCAGGTTGCATCCCACCTTTTGAGAAACACTGATGTAGGACAAAAATGTGTCCAACACAGGAATTCTTTCTCTCACAGTTATAGTTCTGGTGCAGTGTTTCCTGATTGGGATAAAGCCAAATTTCTGGGAGAGGCACATTCTGCCTGCCTCATGTCAGTGGATACTCAAAGCAAGCAATCGTGATGTTAACTTGAGTAGAGATTAACAATGCGAAGAGCTTTTTTGACAAACCTGTGTCATAGGAGGAGCTGAAAGCTGCTCAAGTAACATTGTGGAGATTGATCTGATGGGCAGGAGAAGTTGGTTTTCTGTCTGTAAGGAGGTCACAGGTCTAGGGCTGAATTTTCATTTACTGGGTACGTGAAATGACTGCTACATTTCCAAAAGGTCACAAACTGCGGGGAGCAAAACTGTGGTTAATACTATGCCTTTTCTGGAAAATATTCAGGGAGAAGACACAAAAATCATAATTTATTTGCTTTAGTGTGTAACTATCTTTTCATATTTCCTTTAAATTTATCAGTCATTAGTTAATAGAATCAATCGTTACATTAACCAGGCACTTAACGACCCTCAGAGTAGTTCTATGCAGACAAAAGCAGCATCAGACATCAAGAGTTACTGCATCAAAAAATCTTAGCACAGCAGCCATCAACTCGGGTGCCAAGCAGACAACACAGCAACAGCTCCATATCACCCCAGTAATTGCTCTTAAATATTGATTTTTTTTGTAGTGACAGTGATCACACTGTCACAGTTCTCAGTGCTCCCCGAAATCAGAGCACAGAAAGAGCTGCTGGCCATCTTGCCTTGGACTTGTCCGGAAGAGGAAGATTGCAGCTGGCTTGCCTGAGGGTGGCCAGCACTGATGGAGGAACTGGCTCAGCTCCAGCTTTTCCACGCCTGAAGCTCATTGGAGAGAGTTCCATCTGGCTTTGCAAACTGTCCAGCTGCAGAAGGGCAAGCCTGTTTTAGAATATAGATCTTTTCATACCAGCCAGTTTACAGTAGTCCAGTTTCCCTTAAAATGTGGAGGGTCTGTTAGCTGTTCCTTCCTTTGACTTTTCTGTTTCTCAAAGGTGTCAGCTGTGGTGATGCTTTCTCCAGTTATATTGAGGTGCCTTGCAACATGACAATCCTGCGTACGCTGTCAGCACACAGCATAGCTTGCACAAAGGCTTTGGAATGTACAATGGTAGCGGAGATGAAACAGGAGACTTTTTAATCTGTTTTGTACTGGAATCATGTTCCAAACTATGAAAAACAATGCTTTGTAAAGCTAGATAGTGCTACTTCTAGGTAGAGAAAAGGGGAACAATCTTAGGCTAATATTTTATTGATGAGACACTAATGAGATAAGCCAGCAATCAATTTTTTTAATTGTTCTAAGTGCAATGTTCAAAGTTTGTCTAAATTGCCATTCTTAAGAGTCCATGTGCTCTCTGTTGCCTTATATATGCAGACATTGCCTGTCCTGTTTTGGGTGTTACAGTAGGTAAAATTTGTATGAATAAGAGAGATGTTCTTTACTACATGTGTTGAGGTTATGAGTAGACTGATGAGTAATGGAGATGGATTAGCATTTTATGTATTGTATTGGCCCTGACTGCATCATAAGGAGAAAGTGATTATAAGTAAAGCCAAATATTAAACTTGAGTGATAAAAACCCCCAGTAAATCAGTGATCCATCTTAATTAAAGCGAATTTCATTATATACAAAGCTGTATAAAGTTTTGTGCAGGTCTAGGATTAGGAGGGATGTATGGAAATACATCTGCACCGTTCCTGCTGCACTCACTGGGCACAGGGTCCAGGGGGTAGGCTCTGCCATGTTCTAAGTTACGTTAGAACAGGACTTGCTCAGACGTTTGCTGACACTTTCCCTGCGCTGTCGCAGTGGTTGGAGTCTCTCAGAGTTGAGATAGAGTAATGGAATTTGGAAACAAGATACAACAGCAGAATAAGAATTATGTTATATGGGGATGTTCCGCTTGGCTTTTTAATTTTCCACTGAAGCTTTTCTGGCATCACTTTTCTGTTCATGAATGAATGTAATTTGTACACATTTTAGTGAAATTTCAGGAAATAATTTTCTTTTTGTCTTGTCTGCAAGGCAGCTTAGAAATGGAAGAGTAATGGACAGCTGTTCAGATAAAAGGAGTATTTTCTATTAATGAACTAATAAAGACCTAGCCACTGACATGGAATTTGGTGTGCAATAACATTTAAATTGAAGTGGCTGTTGAGCAGTAGATGTCTGGGATCCATTAACAGGAACAAAGCCTATACTTGACTGTTTGAAACACAGCCTAGTGGTTTTCTGAGCTGTTATCATGGACTTTATTTTCAGAATTTTGTGGGCTGTACCTTAATATAAGGAGAATATTGCCACTGATGGCTGTTTGGAAATCAATAACAAAAGGCCAGGCTTGAAAGCAAAGATTAAAAGAAAAGCTTAAGATAATTGAACACACATAACTTGGTCAAACACTGATGATTATAAGGGAGAATAAAAAATTATTTGGAGCAGACCAAGGTGGTATAAATATGAATTACAGGATATAATTAAATGAAGTAGGATTTAGGTAGGATATAAGGCAAAATATCCTTAAAGAAAGAGAGACTATTAGATGGTAGATCAGGCTCCCAAAGACAGTGATGAAGAAGTCATGATTGAAAACACTCAAAAGTAGATCATTTGGCCATTAAGGGAAGAATTATATAATAAATTGAGGAGCAGCTGGGACAAGTGATCTCATGGCTTCTGTTTTATTTTTCTTCATTTCTTGAAAATCTATACTCAATGGAATAATACTGTTGTCATATTAACATTAAAATCTATGTGCTAAGATTTTAAATAGTCAATTCTTTTTATTTGGGAGGAAAAAGAATTGCTTATGCAGATTTTGAGGCACCATTGAAAAACTGTAGCTGCTACTGCAGTATGGTAAGCAGTGGTAAATATGAATTCTAGGCCCATAAAAGCATGAACATTGTAAGTTAATGCTGCCACATTACATGATAGCTGAGGTTTGATATGACATTTATCTTCAGGAGTGAGTAGACTGATAAATCACAAGTGGCATAGCCACAAGTGAGTTAGCAAGTGTTTACTCATGAGTGAAGATAAATGTCATATCAGACCATAGCCATTCTGAATTTTATATGTTTACACATGTCTTGTTTCTTCCTTCCACAATTTTTTTTAACTTAATTGAGAGAAAAAAATGCTTGGTAAAGGATGTATTTTTCAAATTTATTTTTGTTTTTCATTCTTCGCAGAAGCTCTTGTTTACTGTGTTTTTGTCTTTATTGCAGTACTTGATAGGTTTAAGCTTTTGGATCAGGTGCTTTTGTTGCAAAGGATGATTTCTGTGAATTGAGCCAGGCTGGTTTTGCAGCCCTTGTCAAGTGAAAGGGAGGCAAGTAAGGGTTGGAACCTCGTGCATCTGCACTGGTCCAGGAGATTTGTGAAATCCTTGTCCTCAGAAACTTTAGCAATGAGTTCTAATCTAATTGTCCTAAAGGACTTTACCTTTCAATGCTTTGTAGGTAGTGGCTCTTATTTCATTTTGTCTCTCTTGTGCAGGCATGAGAAAGACTGATAACTTCTGTTCCCTTTCTGCTTCTGAACGTTTTATGTGCTTTGGCTGGATTCTTTCTCAGTCTGTATTTGTTGGTTGTGTTGTTGATTATTGGTCTGTGTTCATGTCTGTAATTTGTTCTCTGTCCTGCAATAACTTACACAGTAGAAGATCCACACCTGTCATGGAATGATCATCGCCTTTTGGTTTGAGATCAGGACCTGAGAGAACCATTACTTTATTCTCATAGAGTTACCGAATCTACGCTTTCTGAAGAAAACCCTTAGGAAAAAAAAGAGTATTTCAGCTGTCACCTCTTTGTTATTCTGGTTATCACTAGTGTGATTGTTATATAGCCTTTTTTTGTCTTCATGAGTCTGGAAGCACCTTTGTATAAACATCCCTTTTTTCACCTGTGAAAATTACAGTCAACTTTAGCAAAGGACAGAGGAGTATCAGCAGTGTTCAGGGGGTGAGAGGAGGAACTGATCTGGCAGAGCAGACAAATGGTGAATCAAAGTGAATGTGAATAGTGGAGAGAGATGACAAGGGGAGAAGTGCAAAGATGGAATAAAAAGAGAGGGAGAATACTTTCTGTTGTGAGAAATGTACATCTTACTTGGCAGAAAAATACTATTTTACAGAAGAAGAATGTAGGTAACTGTTCATACATTGCACTTGGAGAAACAATGCCATGACTTGCTGCTTTAGTCTGTTCCTTGAAGAGCTCCAACGTGCAGCAGCCTAGGACATGATTCTTTAACTTTAGACAGGTAAATTGAAGAGGAATAACTACTATATGACAGTACTTGCTATCTCAACACTGTCTTGATCATAATTTTGTTTGGTAATTTTGCCATTTTCCAAACTCTATCAAATCCAGACAATGACTAAATCACATTCCATCTTTTCTATTTTCTGTGCCTGTGTCGTT
The DNA here is from genome assembly GCA_013399875.1 of Gymnorhina tibicen. Classification (NCBI taxonomy): domain Eukaryota; kingdom Metazoa; phylum Chordata; class Aves; order Passeriformes; family Artamidae; genus Gymnorhina; species Gymnorhina tibicen. The sequence goes on from VXAZ01006502.1 coordinate 132,123, forward strand.
CTGTTGTTGTACTTGCTGTCTTCAGAGGTGTACATAATTAAAATGCTTCCCTTTTTAGTGGAGGTGGAATGATGAACAGTTTCTGTAAGCTTTGAAGACTTTTATATTCTGTCTCGTTACCTTTTGTGACTCAGCACTTTTATAAAATCCATGGTGATGTGTTTATGGACACAGTGGTGAAAGATTGGAAAGGACTCCTGGAGGTGTCTTGTGCAGCCTCCTGCCTACACATTAGGATGTCTCCCATGTGACCAGTTATGTTTTGTGTGTCTTCAGGAAGAAATTACACAGCCTCTTGGGGCAACCCGTTCCAGAGCTTGCCCACCCTCATGGTAATTTTTTTTTCTTATATTACTTTGGAATTTCCTGTATTCCAGCTTCTGTCTTTTGTGCTACATTCTTCTGCTCTCCACATCTGAGGGAGTCTGACTCTGTCTTCTCTACATCTTCCCAAAGGTGGCTGCAAACAGCACTAAGATCTCCCCTTTTCTGAAGGCTGGAGTAATGTCCGTGATAGCCTCGGTGTCCTGAAACTTCTGTATGTGCTCTTTGGGTCAGTGCTCGTGAACTGATCAGTGGCATTCATGGCTCAGAATATGGATCGATAATGTGACATGGGGTACCCTTGTTGTGTGCGTTTTTAGTCTGTGAGAAATATGAAATAATTTAAGTTAATCATTTCCCAGACCAGCTTGCTAGTCCACTTGTTCATTGTCTACAACTTTCAGGTCAAGCTAAGGACTTAATAGTAATGTTTATGATGTTGGGAAAACAGGCAAGAAGATCAGAACAGTTTGAATTGAAGTGCGGCTTAGATAGTTCTTAAATTTTAATGCAGGATCCTCTAATTCACTGGTTTTTACTACGTCCCTGGTTTGCCTGCAAAGAAGTTAAATACTCTGTTTCAGAAACAAATTGCTAATGTTAATTCCTTAATGACTTCCAGATCTGGAGATTGCATCTGTGTTGAAACATTTCTTAAAACTCCAGTATAGAAACTGGGATTTAGTGTAAAATGCTACTCTGAGGTCTGCTGCAGCTGTTCTTTTGAGAGACTATGCACTTGTTGCTGATTGATTTCTGTATGGAGTTTAAGATGATGATTTTGGTCTCTGCCCCTTGGAAAAGTTTGTTTCTCAATAATTTTCTACACTCTCAGGGTTTGTACATACATTGAGGCCCTAGTACAGTACTTGCCAAAAGAAAAGCTTTTGGGATGTATTGGGTAGTAAAGAAAGCATTGCTATTTCTTACATCATCTTAAATGTTTAAATATTGTCCTGTCTTTAATGGTGTTAGCTGCTCATTTTTTAGGGTATTCACATGAAAATATTATTCAAGGGAAACAGAACTTGGTTCTGAACTGTAGAAGTTGCTTCACAGAGAGAAAAAAAAATGTAATTGCAGAAGATTACTGTAATACCAGATAGTAATTCTGTCCAGAGGTCCCACACATCTCCTTTATGGCCTGGCTTCTGGCCCATTAAGGTGCAGCAGTTTTTCTTCACTATTCTCTGAAAACTTACCCAATAAATTATTGTAAAAGTGGCAACATTTTCCTTTTTCATACCGGTGTAGGTTTTTTTCACGTGGACTATTCTTTCTTTTTACCACAACCACACTTGTTCATGTTTCCTGTGCATCAAAATGCAGTTAAATTCAACTTTTTTCTCTTATTTTCACTGATCAACTCTCTTTCCTGTTTTTAAGCATGGTAGCTACTTTATTCTTTCCCCTCTGAGTGTGACTTCACTCCCTGTCTTGACCAAGTAAATTTATATCTGTTTGCTTCATTTCTGTGCTTAGTACAGATGCTACATTTTCCTTCAGTGTCCATAGTTGAAGCTGAATCCTTAATCTTTTTTCCCTTTTCACTTTCTGCAAGGTGGTTATTGCTAATACTTCTACATCCACAGGTTTATTACAACTTTTCAACTCTCTATATTTTAGGATGTACAAGATGCATTTTTTAACTTCAGAATGGCCCTATTTGCTTTTTCTCCAGAACACATTTCAGGTCCCTCATTACTCATTTCTTGTTTGTAGTTTTCATCTGTCTCCCTTCCAGTTTTGGAGCTCTGGTTCCTGCTAATGGAACGGTTTCCTCATTCTTCAGCCTCTACTTTTGTGTCTCATTTGCAGATGCGGTTTGTCCTTTCCTTTCCTCCATAGGTTGCTTTGCAGTCAGAGATGTGGCCATCTGTTGTCCAGCTAAGCCAGATGGGTTTAGCTGGTCTCTGGAGGAGCGGTGCTGTGTGGAGGTGTGGCGTTGCCTTCCAGGAGGGAATGCTGCATCCCACCGGGGCAGCCTTGGGGGCCGGCGCACACCTCCCGCAGTGGGAGCAGCTCACTTGGGACTGTGGGGAGCACGTGGCTTCTGAAGTTGCCATGCCTAAGTTGTGGTTGGAATCTTACCCGTAGCTATTTGCCAGTGTTTTATTTTCAACGTTTATTTATGGGTTTTTTTACAGCTCTGCAGCATCCACACATCTTTCTGAATCTTCTGTTCATTATGTCTGTGCCTACCTTGTCCCTGATCATATGAATGTACATTTTGCTGCTGATTAAACATGACCCTTGCATGTGGTATTTTTTAATTTGATTTGTTTATGGGTCAAATTTTAAGTTTCTAACCCAGGTTTCATTTTGGGGAAGGACTGCAGAACTTGAATTAGTAGTAAGTGAAACCTTGAGAATATCCAATTAGCATTTAAAAGATTCATAGTATATGATCACAAAACTTGGTTTGCTTTCTTGTGTATATCTGAGTTTGGAACACATAATATTTTAGGATTTATTTTTAGTATGTTTTCTTTAAAAAGCGTAGATACTTAGTGCAAGGCCTAATGTTTGTAGGTGGAGACCACTACAATTACTGCAGCATTTTCTTCTACAAAACTGCTTTGCTTCCTAGTAAAATTCCTGAAGACAAAAGTCTAAATTTTAATATTAACCTTATGACTTTGAAATATATTTTTAATGAAGGTTGTGAGATATGACATCTGTGTCGTATATGATTTGATTTTTTTTTTTTTAAAAGCATAATGGCAAAATAGGTATATACACACACACACAACCACATGCATTACATGAATATGACTTTTGTCACCAGCTGGTTGTGCTTGTAGAGATCCATGTGCTTATCTTGGTAATTACAGGTATTAGTGTATTTACGTTGTGTGTGTTTGTGTATAAAGAGTATAATATAAGTATACTTTTCTTTAATAATAGCAGATTATCCAGTCAACATCTGCTCAAACTGTGAAACGAACCCCTGCTTGCCAGACTACCCAGATTAGGATGCCAGTGGTAATAACTCAGACCATTAGACCACAAGGTATGGGTTTAAATGTTTTAGTGAGATTGTTACCTTTGTATGAATTTCATTGTAATTACAAACGAGTAGCATGGAAAAACAGTGTTGGCATTGGCAACATTGTTGACATTTATTTTTTACCTCATGCTGGCTGAAGAATGCATGTTTTCATATGCAGTTTTCAAGGTGTTTCGGACCAACACAGTGAAATGTTTTGAAACAACCTTAGGACTAAACTCTCACATGTTTAGCTCCTTACTTAGCAGTTTTTCATGGAAAGTTCTAAACCAGGTCAGGAACTTGGCCCTTACTGTCCTAAACTGTAACTCTGGGCCAAGAAAGAAATTCTTCATTTTCCTGCCTAGTGGATGCCTCAATTTAATCATCCTACTTCTAATTCATACTCCTGAAGCAGAACATGGCAGTCCCCATCTCTGCAGCTACTGAGGTCAAGGTGGGAGCCCTAGGGAAATTTCTCAAGCCTCAGGTTGGTTTTCTTTGACTCCTGTCAGTATGGTTACTTTTTGGTGAGGTCAGGGACTGACAACAGCAACCTGACATGCCATGATTAGCCATGGCATGTGGTTTGTACACACCTTCCTCATCTGTCTGTGCACAGGTGGGTTCATGTCTGGCTGATACTTCCCACTTTCTGAGAGGTTCTTGAAGCCTCCTTGCTTCCTAATACATACCCATTTGTTTCTCTCTACCACTAAACCTCTTAGGCTTGACTTTTATTTTTCCTGAATATATGAGAGTATCTTACTGGATGTGGGCATTTACATGATTGAGGGTTTGTAATGGAATACAGAGCTTGTCATCTTCAGGTACTGAATCAGGAATCAAACTAGTTTAAATGCACAAAAAAGCTATTGCTGCCTACTTGACTTCATTGCTTGGTCATTTCTGTTCTCCTTGGGGAAAAAAGCATCAAAGATGTGTAAGAGCAGTTGATATTTTATTTGCTCTGTTCTGTTAGGGGAATCCAAAGGTTGAATAGACACAGAGACCGAGCTGTTGTTGTAATCCTGTAGGCTGTTTTTCCAAGTTAGGAAGAAATACATTTGCTCACCATAAAATGTGTTTATTTGATAGCATTGATACTCATGTCCTGAGTTTGTAACATGTCCATGCATCTTACAGCATGAGCTTTCACTTCTGACTAATGTGTCCAAGAGTGAAGGCAGATTTCATTTCTTTACTTGTTCGGTCTCCAAGTTATGAATGTCAACAGTGTGCTGAGAATTTGCATGATACTGGCATCTGTCTTTTAAACAGTAGATTCAGATTATGAGTTCGTTCTTGGTAGCCCTTGACCAGCCAGTGCAATGCAACGTAACTGGCAGTTTGGCTTGTGGTAGTTGGTGGTTTCAGAAAAGCCAGTTTATGCAAGATCCTACTTTCTGGTGAGCTTATTCCAATTCTCAAGTTTGGTTAAGCCCTCCAGTATATTTTTTTATTTACGCAGACAAAACAAACAAGGATAGGCATTTAGAAAACATCCCAGTATCAAACCAGTCATCCTGCAGCCCACGTCTAGGGAACAGTCTGCCTGTGTGCTGGCAGCACTGTCAAGAGTGCTTCATTGTGATATATTGTTTTAAATATAAACAATATTAAAAACCTTTGATAGGTTTTTAAATCTATTAAAACCTTTTACTGTAAACACCAGTGTAATGGTATTTTATACTGACCTAGGTATTCCTGCAGAAGGAGATAATATACTAGAATAGGACATAATCTAAATAAAAATTACAGTAGCATAATTTTGTGGAGTGTGACTTGTTAAGGATAGTTACATCAGAACTGAACTGACCTCCACAAAGTGTTGCATTTTCCTCCTTGACAGGAGTGAATCTCCCAAGTGTAATGTATCTTCAATACATCCATGTGAACAGACTGTAATGCTTCTTAAAACAGTAGTTTAGATAAAACTGGCAGGGGTTAAGGACTTTTATATAAATAAAATTACTTCCACACCGGTGGAAGTAACACCATTGTGACTGCGTGAAAAATTCACACTCCTTTACCAAAGCACTCTTAATAGTATAAAATTAGGTGAATTCCATCTTATGGATGGAGGAATTGAGCCAAATAATAAAGTAATTAACTGGAGTATTTGTTGCAGCTATTTAACCTGTGCTGAAATGCAGCTAGGAATTTATAAGCTCCTAAATTTGGGCTTGTTTTTCTAGATCATGCTAATTAAAATTTGAAGCAAGGATCCAGTGGTGAAAGACTCTGTATGTCATTACCAATCCCATGAAATATCTAGGCCCACAGGTGATTTTAATTTTCAATATATGCTCTGCCCCGTAATAAAAGTGGATGTTTTAGGCATATTTTATGTCTAACCCTTAGTCATGCACAGTTGTGACTTATTTAAACTAGAAAACTTAAATGTCATCCCAAATCTTACATTCACTTTGCCAGATCCATTGAGTAGAATTACATATACTTGGGATGAATGCGAGACTTAATTCTTCCATGTCCAGTGCAGACATACTGTTTTCCTGAGACCAAGAGGTGAACTGCCCTGTTGCTGTACCCTTTTGAGTTTTGGGGGAGTTTTTCAATCAAAAGTTACCATCTGTAGAAAACAAAGCATTGATACTGATTCCAAAGAAATATAATATTAATTCTGGAGGAGTGCTGCTATTACTTTAATTTTGCCATTGCAGTAATTTTCAAGTTATTAACACATTTTTAATCTTTTAGATCTTAATTGTACAAAGCAGAAATCTGCTAATTTTTATTATTGCATTATTTCTTTCCTTCCTTCCAGTTCACTTAGTAGAAAACCCTTCCATTAGTTCATCTGGAATAGATGAATGAATTGTCTGGTCCATGGACTAATGCTGTCTGTGACATCTCGTGGACCTTGAATATTCTGATGACAAAATATTTTTATTCCCCAGGCTTGAGCCTGAAGTCCTAAATCTGGTTTTGTATTTGCTGATGTTGAGAGTCCACATTACAGTTTATTTATACAGATGAAGAACTCAACAAACGCTATCAAATCAGTTTCTCTTTAAGATCATATGTTGGACTTGATGAAGACTTCAAAATAAAAAAAAAAAAAAGTAATGCAGGACTCGTTCAAAGCTAACAGCTTTGTATTAGCCAAGAAGTGTTCTTAAAAGGATTTATTAGGATAGTTGTGTTTCAGGTTTTTATTATTCATGAACGAAAAATACTGTAACTCTCCCGAGGTCCTTACCGTGCCATTTATACGCAACTGAGGCATTGGGGTGCAGGAACAACTTTCATGTCCTTCTCAAAGTCTCAAACACTACATCTGTAATGCTCAATAAAATGGAGTGATACACAAGAAACAGGTGAGATCTTTTAAATCAAGTAGACGTGAGGTTTTTTTACATGCCAAAGCCAGACCAGGTGGGATTAAAGGAACCACAAAATGTGACCCAAGTAAATGTGCTTAGGCAGTCGAGGAGGGCTTACTGCAAAAGTTTCAGAGAAGAATTAAGATCTCTTTAATTTACTGAATGTCCACCGCACTCTGGCTCATTTAGAAAGCCCTGTTTTACTTGTAATTCAAGACCTGTAAAGTCTAGATACAAACATGAATTACTTTTGAATCTTTGTTTTCAAGATAAGAAAGCAAAAGACAACCTTTATGGGGGGTGTGTGTCAAATTTGGCAATAGTGTTTTTTCTTTTATATACAATGCGAAACATTTAAAAATCCATGCAGTGCTTTCAACTCTGAAATACATGTTTTTCACTGCAATAAAGAACAATTACTATATAGAAAATGTAAAAGGCATAGTTAATACCCTGAGTGACTCTGACTTAAAGTATTTGCATTAAGAACATTACAAATTCTCCTTCTTTATTCTGTACAGATTATCCAGAGAAGTGGTTTACTGGCAATTGCAAGCACACTTATAGCCATTATAAATATTATAGCTGTTTATGGCCAATGGTTTTCAGTTTTGGAATCTTCACTGTTCTGTAAATATTGAACAAACTGTAATGTTAATATAAATTCTGTATTTTAAGTTGTTCTTCTTCAGCATGTAATCTTTAAAAATAATAACTTCCTTTGTTTGCAATTTACAGACAGTTAAATTTAGTTCCTGGACAGAAGGTTCTTTGATGTAAATTGTCTAAGACAGCTCATAATAACATTGCTTGGTGTTTTTCAGGCACAGTAGGGAAGGCACCAACAATACAAGCCAGTAAAAGTCCTGGGGGCTTTGGTGTTCAGGTCTCTGCAAATCAGAAAAACAAGCTGAATGACCCTGGAGGTGGTTCTTTCAGGTAAAAAAAGAAAAAATAATAATGAAAAAATGCAGCGGGGTGGTTGGGGGGGATCTGAAGTATAAAACAGAATTTAGAATTGGTGTAACACCAGAGGGCAGTCTTTTACAATAATTCCTGTCTTTTTTCCTTGGGATTGGATGGCAATTTTCGTACTTAATTCTATTTTTTAAGATGGGAGGGGATCATGACATATCTTGAGGATTCTTCTCTAAATGCACATTTTAATGTTTAGCAAAACCCTAAATTCTGTGGATTATAATAAAACTTCTGCTGAATGGAATTCCGTACATGAGGGTTTAAAAGAATCTGTGGTTGGTGTTATCTTGGATTCTGCTGCTCTTCTGGAATGTGTCTTGCTGGGAAGATCTTGGTTGTGAGGACAAGGCCTCTGTGGAGTGGCTCCTCCTCGGCTGGGGACAATCCCAGGGGCCTGGCAGGGGATCCCTGGCGGGGGGGGAATTGTTGGTGTTGGTTTTAAAGAGAAGACTTGGCTGCATCTGAGCTTCCTGTGCTTCCTTAGGTCCTAGAGGTTGGGTGGTTTGTGGGCCCCTGCAGGAATCAGGTGCTGCAAAGGTTCAGCACAGTAGCAGTGATGTACTGAGCTGCTCTTCCAGTTCTTTAGTGCTCCAAACTTTTATTTGTATATATTTGGGATATTTTTACTTTTTGTAGTGAAAAGCAGATCTTACGTTTACTGCATTTTGCTCTCGCTAACACCATTTTAGTTGTGTTAAAGTATTTTCTTTCTTTATTGAATGACAAAATATTCCTAGATTTGAATGTTCGTCTTCTGGGATTCTTATGTTGCTCTGACATCATCAAACCACTAATTAATTTTCAGGCTTGTGCTTTTGCAGGTGAAGTAAAAGAGAATTTGTAGCTCTTTTGAAATATCTCTGCTTTGAGGCATGTCAGTATTGTAACTAATAGTGGTAGTACTTGGTATTAATCTGGAAGCAAAATCATTCAATTTTTTATTTTCCAATGCTTTTGCCTCCCACTGAGTATTTAAATGAATTAAAATGTCTGTTGGGTTCAATTGTACTGTCTTAATAAGTGTTTTTTATGTTTGTAAGCAGCATGAGCATTTATTCTTCGTTAGTATAGCTTTCAATTTTACATACACCAAAAGGGACAGCATTTTTTTAACTGGATGTTGTAAACTGTGCCAGGATTGATTCTTGCATTCACTTAGTTTATACACAGAATATATTAGGTTAGCTGGAATTGTTAATTTTCCCTTGGGGAGAAGCAAATGCTCAAGGCACTGATTGATAAATCAATAAATCTTTAGTGAGTTTGGTAAATAAGCTGTCAAGGGTGTATGTCATTTTTCCTCTAGAGAACAAATTTTAGTCAGAATGAATGTGTTTGTTTCCTTACATTGTTTTCTCCTTCAAAATAGTAAGACACAAAGCTGCATTTAAATAAGTCCATAAAATTGCAAGGATTTATTAAACAGCAGCAAAGATCAAGCTTTTTCCTGATATCTTAACAAAGAATTCAGTTGTTTGCATATTTGCATTTCAACCCCTAACCTCTCCTGAGGACAAATAGATGTCTAACTATTAAGCCTAAAGGCACAGAGCTGGAAATCTTTATTAATCCTCTGAATGCTGACTAGTTTTCCTCAACATTCCCAGCGTGTGTGAAGAATGTGTTTTTAGCCAGAAGGCAAACTGGCATCTAAAGCAAAGCAAGAATTTTGAAAAATAGTTGTGTTATGTATAAATTTATTTTGCCCTTAGTGTTTTATTATTGCATATTTGTTTCATTATTTCACATTCTGCTTTCTTTAAAATAACTTATTTGAGCTTTTCACTTTTGTGAGCAAAGTGTTGGTCTCTAGAAACAGAAATTTGAACTTCATTGTTTTCTTTTTTTTTCTATTTTCTGTTTTGGACTGTAGGAGATACAAGATGGAATTACATTAAAGATCTAGCAATTAAGAATTTTGCAAATTGCAGCTATGCCTTTAAGGTCAGCATTTATTAATGAACTGTAAGACTGCTTACATGAGTTCAGTGTTTGTTACAGTAGCTGTTCTGTGATGCAGAGTTCTCAACCCAAGATTTCTGCAACATGAAGCTGTGCTGGTGAAATTTGCACACACTAATGTGCAAAGCAGCTTGCCCTTGAAGTGGTAGAAAGCTTATGTAGATATTAAATGGATAACTTCAAAGTTTTCATCTCAAAATGGTATGTGACAAAACCTTACCCTTGAAGTTCCTTAGTTTTTCCAAATGAATATTTCAAGCTATGAGGTGACTGTCATTTTTCCGTGTATTTCAAAATATAGAAAAATGCTGACCATAAATGGGGTTTGTTCTGTCATCCCTTCTGCTTATCAGGGAGAAGATTCCACATAGACCATAAACGAATTATGTGGCAAAGCAGTTTTAGGGAGACATTTTGAATTATAGCATGGAAGTCAGAATAAACGTTATAACCAATGTGTAAATAGAACCTATGCCATTATAAAACATAATACGGTAGTGGCTGTTGCAGTAATTTCATGTCACCATTTATATGCCGTGTATTTTTGTTAATGTCTGATCGTGTGATCCATGGAATCTGTGGACTTCCTCAGAGTCTTGCGTGCATGTAGGGACTTTGTCCTAATGACATGCAGTTTCCCTTCCAGGAGAGAGGGGTGTCAATAATATAATGTTGTCTCAATTGCTTTATGCATTCTTCTGGCTTATTTGGGAGCAGTTCAGTATCGCAGTTTGGAACAGCATTGGCTGACAAAGTGCACGAGGAAGAAAAACTGTGCAATCATGGAGTTAAGGTTTGTTCATAAAGAAAATGCTACCAGATTTTTACAACAGCTTGTCTTAGTTTAAACAAAATCTTTGAAACCTTTTACAGATAACTGTGCAAATACTTTGGGTTTTCTTGCTTATTTTCAGATAGGATTTTTTTTTTTTTTGGTAATTGCATGAGTGTTTTTAATGAAGAGGAAAGAGAAAGTTGTTAAAAGAGGTTGAATATAGGAGGAAGAATTGGACTCTTGGACTATTTTAAGATACAGTTTGTGTTTGGAGGGAGTTTGAGAACTCCTGCCGTCTTAAAAATATCATGTGTGTTGGAATGTTAGATTCATCCTATGAGAGTCAGAATTTAATTCAGTAAAAACCAGAAATATTTACTGAAACAGTAGAATTAGGATGGGCATAGTAATACATGCCAAGAAATAAGAAATTGTTAAATACTGTGCTCTGATGAAAAAGGAAAGATAGACAGTAATCATCAGTCTAGATGACCACTGGATGGCATCTTTGTTCCACAGAATGACTTCTGAAAACTCACTTATCTGGTCTTAAAAGTTCACTTTTATAGGAAATTGTTTGGCAAGGATACTAACTCTCTTTATATATAAATGTATGTTTCAGTATCCAAACATTTTTCATCATGAGGTTCCTCAGAGTAAAGAAGAATATATGGATAGGGTTTTTCCTGTCAGAAAAAATTGTAGTCCCAGCTGTGATTAATATATTTCTTATCTGTCTTCCATGTAATACTGAAAAAAAAAAGGATGTACTTGCAGATTGTAGCTTGCAAGTGTAAGAGGAAGAAAATTATTCTGTCCAGGAGTTGGTCAATGATGGTCTTCTAAGTGCTATTGCATTGGTTTTTGATAATTCCATTGAAATCTAGTTTGTGCCCAAAATACTTGTCTGATTTTATTTCAGAAAATATTTATTTATATGTGGTCACAGATCTGTATGCTAAATAAAATTGGAGTAGCTAAACTGCTAAGCAGAAGGAAGGTAAAAGATCGACTGTACTTTCTTCAGCTATGAAATAAAAGGAGACAGAAGTACAAACTTCTCTTAAAAGTTGTGTTTTGGAAGTCAAGACTGCTGTCTTGATTTTTTTTTTTTTTTTTTAAATGGATGGTTGCTTGAAGGAGATGAGAGTACCTCTGTCCCGGCAAGCTGGAAATACAGGCGTGAGAGCTGTGTACTGCAGGCCGGGTTGTGCTGAGCGCTCACGGAGGGGAGCGGGGCGGCGGGGCCGGGCTCCGGCAGCGGT
>VXAZ01006516.1:0-30710 GCA_013399875.1 Gymnorhina tibicen
GGTCCCTCCCAGCCCAAACTATTTTGGAATTCTGTGATTTCAATATTAGTCTGTAAAAGAAAAAAGTACTGCTGAATTTTAGTAGGGATTTCTTTAATATATCAGGCTAAAGGTAAGACTTATGCCCTGGAAGTTCTTTGAAAAAAAGGGTATTTAACATGATTTTTGTACAAATGTGTCTAGGTTGTTTATAATGTAGCTGCATCCGAAGAAATCCCCAGTGGCTTTGTGTCATGCTGAGTAACAACATGGGACATCGTTTCACGGGACGGGGAGCCATGATTCCAAGGAAGTTGAAGCCGTTTCTCTGCAGGATGTTGTCGGGTTACAAACCCAGCAATGATGTCAGGGAGTCTTACAAAGTTCTGGAGCTCGATGAAGGATGTTCCCTCGATGACGTCAGAAACTCCTATCGAAATCTTGCCAAAAAATACCACCCGGACAGCAGCTCCGGCATGGCCGATTCCAAGGCCTTCATAAGGGTGGAGGAGGCCTACAGGGTCGTGCTCAACGACCTGGCAGCCAAACAGAAATTAGACCCCGGCGAGGAGGAGGAAGACGAGTTCAAATCCAAATCCCTGCAGCACAGACACTACCTGAGCTTCGAGGGCGTGGGCATCGGCACGCCGAGCCAGAGGGAGAAGCAGTACATGCAGTTCCGCGTGGACCGCGCCACCGAGCAGGTGCTGCAGTACCGGCAGCAGAGGCTCGAGAGCCTCTACGCCGGCAGCGACCTGAGCAGAGCCAAGGATGTGAAGCAGAGCAAGAAAGTGAAGATAACTCAGGCAGTGGAACGGCTGGTTGAGGACCTCATCCAGGAATCCATGGCCAAAGGAGACTTCGACAACCTCAGCGGCAAAGGGAAGCCTTTGCAGAAGTTCTCGGACAGTCCCCACATCGACCCCATGACCCACAACCTGAACAGGATCCTCATCGACAACGGCTACCAGCCCGAGTGGATCCTGCTGCAGAAGGAAATCCGGGAGACCATCGAGGGGCTGAGGAAGAGCATCGTGGCCTCCAGGAGGAAGCTCGGGGAGCCGATGACGCTGTCGGAGCAGAAGCAGTGGGGTCGGATTTGCGAGCAGTTTGCAGAAGACATCAGGAAATTAAACAAGAGAGTTGACAACTTCAACCTGGTCGTGCCCATTCTGAGCAGGCAGATGGTGCATTTCAGCACGGACAAGGAAATCCTCCGAGCACGAAAGACTTACGAGGCTGTCATGGAAAAGGTTTCTGATTCAGACATGAAGGAAAATGAGGGGGAAGAGGGTAAAAGGTTTGGGTGGAAATCTTCTCTCTTTAAGTGGTTAAAACTTACACCGAAATAATTTCATACTAATTCCTCTTGCTGAGGTTTTGAATGCACTTTATTTATGAAATATAGCACTAGAGAAATGTCAAGTCCACACTGTCACCCCACTTAAAGGAAATTTGGTTGTGTGATGAGCATTTGCGTTACAGATAATTGAGTTATTTTTAAATATTATTAAATTAAATGTGCCAGTTTGGGCTGTGGTTGAGTTAGTTTTTCTCATAGTTAGTCTGGGGCTGTGTGTTGGATTTGGGCTGGAGGCAGTGCTGGTCATTCCAGGTTGTTTTTATAGCTGGACAGGGCTTGCACAGCACCTTTTATGCCCTTCACACCTCCCCACCCTGAACAGCTGCTGGCTGGGGTAAACCACACCAGCAACAAATCAGTTCTTCTCTTGCAGGTCGTTTTCCTTCTGCTGAAATCCAAATTAATGCTTCACTTTAGCACAGAGCGTAATCACTTCTACAGACTCTTATCACTTCCAAGGGGAAACAGAGACATAAGGAAAACACGTTAAAGATAAAGTGGAGGCAAATGTCTTGCTGTGCCCTGTTAGTTTGACCTTTGCACTCTTATTTCAATACTTACAGCTCATTAATCTTTGCACTCTTATTTCAATACTTACAGCTCATTAATTTTTGGCAGGTTCTCTGCATATTTTTGAAAAGCACATTCACCTTTCTGAGGTTATATTCAGTGGCCCTGAAGGGAGGATTCTTGATTCCTGGACTTGGGCTGTACATGTGCACAAGTCCATTTTTGCATCTTTAACACAGAAAGAAGTCTTGGAAATTTATTTATTGGTGAACACCCCCTGCCGCGGGCAGGGACACCTCCCACTGTCCCAGGCTGCTCCAAGCCCCAGTGTCCAGCCTGGCCTTGGGCACTGCCAGGGATCCAGGGGCAGCCACAGCTGCTCTGGGCACCCTGTGCCAGGGCCTGCCCACCCTCCCAGGGAACAATTCCTGCCCAAGATCCCATCCAGCCCTGCCCTCTGGCACTGGGAGCCATTCCCTGGGTCCTGTCCCTCCATGCCTTGTCCCCAGTCCCTCTGCAGCTCTCCTGGAGCCCCTTTAGGCCCTGCAAGGGGCTCTGAGCTCTCCCTGGAGCCTTCTCCAGGTGAGCACCCCCAGCTGTCCCAGCCTTTCCTCCCAGCAGCTCTGTGTATGAATGTTTTATCTCCATCATTTATTCTTGTTGAGAGTGAAACTGTTTAATTAAAGGTACTTGTCTGAAAGTCCTTTGACATAATACTCTGAAAACCCCCACATTTTTATTCTCATTACAATCTGCAGGAATTGGATCTGAATTGCTGTTCAAACCAATCCAGTGGGAGATTTCAAGAGCAGATTGAATTTGTGGCACAAGGGTAAATAGAAACCAAGTTGCAGTAAATGGGACCCACTTTGGCTCATAAAGAAGCATCAGCAGTTTCAACACTGGAGGTGCCATAAAGGGTGAATCAGCAGACTGAGGGATTTTTATGTTCTTATTAAAACCACTTGGGTTGAAGTGGGGCAGGTGTGGCCTGACTGAGGCACTTTAAATCAGCCCTGCACTGGTGTAATCAAAATATAATTTGTTCCAGGCACAAAAACGCACTTCTGCAACATTTACAGTGGTGATGGAAAAAACAATTTCCACTTTTATTTTCCCCACGTGTGTGGGGGAGTTCAGTTTTTCAGGGCTTGTCTATAATTTTGGTGCTCTGAGCTCACAAAATCTTAAGAGCAGTGTTTAGTCGATACTTCCAGAGGAAGTATTCCAAGGAATACCAACTACTGCATACAGAAAACCCAGGAGAGAATGGCTTTCAGAAGGAATTTTTCTGGCTGACACTGGACTGTTAATTTGAATTTGATAAATGCTATTTTATGGCTGAAAAAGGGGTGCAATCATTGCTGTCCCCAGATCCAAAAACATGTTGCTTATTCCCAGAACTTCCTATTTGTTGGTCTGATGACCACATGCCTTGTGGCTTGAAAGGCTTAAGTGACATCTTAATATGAAGACAGAAGATGATATATATATATATATATATATATATATATAATTTTATATATTATTAAGATACAGTATTTGAGGTATCAGTTTTTCTCAGGGTGAGGAATCAGTTTCTTGCCCAACAGGACAATGGCTTAAAATTGAAAGAGAAATTTAAACCAGGTATTGAGAAGAAATTCTTCCCTTCTGTAGGCACTGTAAATGTTGAGTCCTGAGGATTTTTCTGTTTCAGAGTAGTAGCATCTCTGGGATGAACGTGGAGATACAGAGAAGGCTCTGAGGAGAAGGAATAAATGGAGAAGCAAGAGCAGGGCATCTTGTAAAAGAAATACATAAATGATAAATCTCTTTTCTTAGTGGGAGAAGTGCTACTCTGAGGGAGAAGTGTGTGGTGTCTCTGGACTTGATGGAACACAGTGCGTACATGTAAGTGAAGGTTAAAAAAAGAGAGGAGCTAAGAAGAGAGGACTTTGCAGCTTTTACTGGGATTTCATGTGGCCACAGTCGTCTTTCGAGGAGAAAATGAATATTCTGTGGCCATTTGGTTGCATCGATCCGGGCCTTTCTTAGAGTGCTCCTTGTCTTTGTGCCCCATACGGCACTGGCACATTGATATTATTTATATGGACATTCTTTATGATGCCCCTGGATCCCTGGCAGTGCCCAAGGCCAGGCTGGACACTGGGGCTGGGAGCAGCCTGGGACAGTGGGAGGTGTCCCTGCCCTGGCAGGGGTGGCACTGGATGGGCTTTAAGGCCCCTTCCAACCCAAATCAATCGGATTGTGCCAACTCCATACCCGTGAGATGTGCCCTCTAATCCTCAAAATGCTGACTTCGATCCAGTTCTTTTCTTTGCCCAGGGCTTTTATTCAACAGGTTTTTTTTGTCACTTACTTGTTTTGCTGTTTTAGATGGAGTATGTTCCACAATGTGTTTATTGGTGTGTTACCCCCATATTGTTTGTCCACTAGGTTCCCTTCCAACCCAGACCACCCGTGATTGATCCTATGAATCAGAATTTATCTATGTTTATTAATTCCGCTGAGTTTCATTAAACCGGACACGGGACTGACGTTTAAGAGCATTTCGGGATAAAGTTTATCTATTCCAACATGGGACCTGCTTGACAATATTGCGCTGTTCTCGTGGGGCAGCGGAGGAGGACGGGGGTCATTTGTGGCCGTGTGGGAGGCGGCTCTGGGGTCTGAGGAGGCCGTGAGGGGCCGCGCGGGAGCGGCCATGGCGGGAGGCGCTCCGGCCGTGAGGGGAAGGGGGCGGGGCCTGAGGGGAAAGGCGGCAGCGCGCCGGCCCCGCCCCTTCCCGCCCCTTCCGAGCAGGACGGGGAGGGGCTTGTGGCTCGGGCCGCCGCATTGACCAATCACAGCGCCCCGTCCTCACCCAGCCCCCGGCTGACGCGGAGCGCTCGGTTCTGATTGGCCGGAGGGCGCGTCACTCAGGAGACTCGGTGCCCGCAGGCGGAAGCGTCTCGCCCAGGAGCGGGTACGTGCGGCCGCGCCGGGCCGGGGCGGCACCGGCACCGGGGCTGGAGCGGGACGGGGAGCGGGGCGGGGAGCGGGACGGGGAGCGGGGCGGGGGGCGGGAGCGGGACCCGAGCCGGGAGAGACCCCCGGGCCGGTCCCCAGGGACACCGGCACGTCCCGGTGTGTCACGGATTGTCCGGCCCTGGGGACGTACCGCCGGTGGCCCGCGGAGAGTTTGAGGTCTGTAGGTGAAATTAAAGAAAAAGATTGCTTATTTTGTCTAAATAACGATTCGTTTGGTCGGGCCGTAGCAATTACTGGCGGGGCTTTAACTGCAGCGTGGGGTCGTGGCTCATCCTGCCCCGTCATGCCCCGGTTCCATCGCACCAGCAGCGATGCACATGGTGCAGGCTTGAGTCGAAATTGGCCTCTGGAGAATTGCGAAATCGAGGGGTTTTTCCCTGCCTCCTCAAGTCTTCAAACTTTAATAGCGCTCTTAAAGAGCCCTCGCTGCGGGCAGCTCTGGGGCTGAGCAGCACGTTCCTGTAAAGGGATAAGTCATGGAATGGGTTGGGTTGGTGGGACCTCAAAGCCCATCCCATCCCTCCCCTGCCATGGGCAGGGACACCTCCCACTGTCCCAGGCTGCTCCAAGCCCCAGTGTCCAGCCTGGCCTGGGACACTTCCCCGGATGGGGCCTCATAAGGAATGTAAATATAATTAATATCACTTTTTAATAAGTTTGCCACACTGCCTTGTTTTTGTATAAATTAATTTAAACCTCCTTCCTCTGCTCTTGTCTTTCTGTAATACTGAAAAATTAGACAGCAGAGCCCAGTGCTGTGGAACAGGGAGAACTGAAAGTGAAACCGTAGGAAATTACAGAAATAAGTGGAAAAATGACAGTGAGAGTAACAGAAATATTCACGGAAGCTCCTGACATACTTTTCATCTTCTGTGCATGTGGGGAAATGTGTGACCTAAAGGATATTCTGATGAGTTGCCTGTGGAAGGTGCATCTTCTTCAAGGAAAACTTGAATATTCTTCATGACTTTTAAGTTCCTTCCCTTTCTCCTCCTGTCTTTTCCTCTCTTCTTTGGAAACAGGAGGTTCTGTTCTTTACTAACCCAGTGATATTCCAGGTTAAGGCATTTTTCTTTCTGCAGCCTTTTTGTATTTCCTTGCAGCTGCTTTCAGTGTTTTGTTCAAGTGAAATTAGCTCATTTTGGGAGCAAAAAGCTGATTTTCAGGTGAAAATGTTGAGCTGCTGTTGTGTTTTCTGTCTGAATAACAGAAAGTTATTAGTGGGCTTAGTGGGTTTAGTCTCAATGCTGGCATCTGCCAGGGATGAATTTTAGAGCTCCAGGTGTGCTCACTTCGTTCAGAGCCTTCAGTTTGTTCCTGCAGACGTGTTTTTGTTCGCGGGACACGAGCGAGGAATGTTCCTGTCTGCCCTTGGAAAAGGGGAGGAGGCTGATGGTGGGAAGGGCACTGAAGGACGGGGAATGCCAAGGGCTTTACCTGTTTCCTTCCTGTGTGTGGGTGTAAGAGTTCAAACCAGAGGGTGAGTTCTGCACCCTTATCCAGGTGGGAAATCCCAGCTGAAAGCTTCTGCCTCCACCAGAGGTGTGTGTGCAGCAGGACGGGCCTGGGCTGAAAACTGTCCCTGTGTCCCTGTTAATCCTTGTGGGGACAAACTTCAGCCTGGCTCTTGTGCTGTCCCTGGAGCCTCAGCCTTGCAGTGGGGCTGGTTTTTTTTAAATGCAGCTTATTATTTTCTCCCTTTTTTCCCCAAGGGTGTTGAGAATTACGGATCGTGGAATGTTTGGGTTGGGAGGGACCATGAAGATCATCCAGTGCCACCCCTGCCAGGGCAGGGACACCTCCCACTGTCCCAGGCTGCTCCCAGCCCCAGTGTCCAACCTGGCCTTGGGCACTGCCAGGGATCCAGGGGCAGCCACAGCTGCTCTGGGCACCCTGTGCCAGGGCCTGCCCACCCTCCCAGGGAACAATTCCTGCCCAAGATCCCATCCAGCCCTGCCCTCTGGCACTGGGAAGCCATTCCCTGGGTCCTGTCCCTCCATGCCTTGTCCCCAGTCCCTCTCCAGCTCTCCTGGAGCCTCTTTAGGCCCTGNTACTTCTTGTTCCCCGGCCCAGGACACCTTTGGCTCTCTGACTGCAGGTATCCATTGTTGGCTCACGGCCCTTTTTTCCCACTGGGATGTTCTGTTGAGGTCCCTTGGGAGGGTTTCTTCCCTCCCCTGTATCAGTGCATTCCTTCCCTCTGGCATATTAGGTCCAGGATTTTTTAGCTGGATTTGTTGAACGCCTTGTGAGGGGGTGGCCCACCCCTTTTGGGTTGTCTCTGTCCTGTGTTCAGGGTGCCCAGAGCAGCTGTGGCTGCCCCTGGATCCCTGGCAGTGCCCAAGGCCAGGCTGGACACTGGGGCTTGGAGCAGCCTGGGACAGTGGGAGGTGTCCCTGCCCATGGCAGGGGTGGCACTGGATGGGCTTTAAGGTCCCTCCCAGCCCAACCCATTCCATGATTCCATGGTTGCCTGCAGCCACCTCCGGGTGAGCCCCCTCAGCTCCATAGTGGGGACAGCAACAGGAACCATGAGTGAGTTCCAGTGGGGGTGGGTGGGGAACTGGGAGGGAAAAGCAGGGATTGCTGCAAGGAGAGGGACAGACACAGCCATGGTCTGAAGAGGAGCAAAGAAAGTCCAGCTGGAGCCACTTAAAAGTGGAAAAAGAGGAAGGGCTTTAGGAGCAGCTGTGATTCAGCTGAGGGAGCTGGCTGGAGAAAAGGAGGCTCAGGGGGGCCCTTGTGGCTCTGCACAAGTCCCTGACAGGAGGGGGCAGCCGGGGGGGTCGGGCTCTGCTCCCAGGGAACAGGGACAGGAGGAGAGGGAACGGCCTCAGGCTGGGCCAGGGGAGGCTCGGGCTGGAGACTGGAAATAATTTTTCCCTGGCAGAGTGGTGAGGCCTTGGAATGAGCTGCCCAGGGAGTGGTGGAGTCCCTGTCTGTGGGAGTGTTCAGGAGCAGTCTGGGTGTGGCCCTTGGGGACAGGGTTTGGGGCGATGCTGGTGCTGCTGGGGTGGCACTGGGGGATCCTGAAGGGCTCTTCCAGCCCTGATGATCCTGGGATTCCATAAGAGCACAGCGCTGCGATTCCCTGCGAAAGCTGGGGGAAGAGCGGGGATCTGACATTGCCAGGGAAAGGTGTCATTTAGGAGAATAACCAGATGGCTGAGCCCAGGTGCTGTACAAATTAAAATAACTTTGGAATCGAATGATGGATTTTAATATTTGACGTGGCATCACAAGAGTGGGTTTCTGGAACTGGATTCTGGAGGACAAACTTTTTGCTCTTGTTCACAGGGGGTGACCTGTGTTTGTAGCATAGACAAACTGTTTATTTATTGATTTTTATTCCACTTCTTCTCACTGCTGTTATTAACCAGAAAATGTTCTCCCTCAGTCTGTGCTGTAACACAATTGTGAAGGACGTTTTTGTTAGTCTTTACCAAGTGGGTGGCTGGAGATGAATTATGGCAGGTTGGGAAACGCAGAAGTTGACAACACTAAACCAAATTAGAATGGTGCTAAGAGCAGTTGTGAGTCAGTTAATTAACTCTGCTTTCCTCTTCCCATGTTTGAGGTTCCCTGTGACCTTCTCTCTGTGCAGTGAGACCTTCTTTACCCTCAGAATCAGTTGATTTGCTGAGTTGGGCTCTTTTTCTCTGTTAAAAAAGGCACTAAATTATATTATCTGTTAGATTGGAGGCTGGAAATATAAGTGTTTAATTGAGATTCCTTGACATGACTTAAAGACCAAGTTCTGCCATAAGCTTTTGGGTTGTGTGGTAATTTTGTTTTGTAATTTTATGTAAGGGAGGTTGTTTTGTGAATATAGCTCAATAGAGTTTATCACGGAGTCATGGGACGGTTCGGGTTGGGAGAACCTTAAAATCATCTCATTCCCTTTCCTGCCACGGGCAAGGGAAATTCCACTGGGAGGCTCTCTGTGAAAANTGGGCTGGGAGAAGTTTAAAATCATCTCATTCCCTTTCCTGCCACGGGCAGGGGAAATTCCACTGGGAGGCTCTCTGTGAAAACCTCAATTGTGTAAAACCCCCCAGGCCGTGACTCACAAGAGTTGTCCGGCATCTCGAGATGTTCCTGATGGGTACTGACCTCGTCCTTGGCCGTGTTTCAGGCACCCCGGCAGGGCTGTTGATGGAAGAGCCCAGGGCAGCGTGAGCCGTGGCCATGGCAGGGTTCCTGGACAACTTCCGCTGGCCGGAGTGCGAGTGCATCGACTGGAGCGAGCGCCGCAACGCCATCGCCTCCGTCGTGGCCGGGGTGCTGGTGAGCCGGGGCACGGCGGGCTGGGAGCCCAC
Organism: Gymnorhina tibicen; assembly: GCA_013399875.1. Taxonomy (NCBI): domain Eukaryota; kingdom Metazoa; phylum Chordata; class Aves; order Passeriformes; family Artamidae; genus Gymnorhina; species Gymnorhina tibicen. The sequence continues at coordinate 9,205 of VXAZ01006516.1, forward strand.
GGACGGGCGCGCTCGTGCCTCAGCCTCTGTCACTGCTGCCTCTTGGCTGCCCCAACCCCAGCCTGTTCCTCCCAAGGGTCCCTGTGGGACTGTCAGCAGCGTTTGCACGAGTCCCGTGATGTTGCTGATCACGAACCATTTCTGCTCTCTGTTGAAAAAATTCCTCATGGATTTCCTGCAGAGCTGGATCTGTTGGAACTGCTCTGTTCTGCATCATCTCTGTCTCGTGTGCGTTCAGAGTCTGGATTCTTGTTCATAAGGGGAACAAGAAACAGGGAATTTCACAGGAATTGCACAGGGAATTCCATAGAATCCCAGAAGGGTTTGGGTAGGGCCGGACCTTAAAGCCCATCCAGTGCCCCCCGCTGCCATGGCAGGGACACCTCCCACTGTCCCAGGCTGCTCCAAGCCCCAGTGTCCAACCTGGCCTTGGGCACTGCCAGGGATCCAGGGGCAGCCACAGCTGCTCTGGGCACCCTGTGCCAGGGCCTCCCCACCCTCCCAGGGAACAATTCCTACCCAGTATCTACTTCCAGGGATGGGGCAGCCACAGCTTCCTTGGGCATACATTTGCCCATACCCTGCTCCTTAATTTGAACAGAAAGCGTGACTGATTCTCAAACACTCCTCTGAAAGCAGGAACGTTGGGGTTTGTGCAGACATTGCCCATCAAGCACATTTAAATCCCTTCCCAGAAGAACTGGTGCTTGTTGGAGGCCAGTTCACCCAGCCCTGTCCAGGGACACTGGCCTGGTTTCCCTGCCTGTCCCTGTGCCCTCCCAGCCTCACCCCCTGTGTTTGTGCCCAGTTTTTCACAGGCTGGTGGATCATGATCGACGCTGCCGTGGTTTATCCCAAGCCGGAGCAGCTGAACCACGCCTTCCACACCTGTGGGGTCTTCTCCACCCTGGCCTTCTTCATGTGAGTGTTGGACACGGGGAGCTCTCATCACATCAACGCCAGAAACTGAACCAGGGTTTGCTGACAATATGTCCAGTATGGATAAATCACAGAAGCAGGGAGTGGTTTGGGTTGGGAGGGACCTTAAAGCCCATCCAGTGCCACCCCTGCCATGGCAGGGACACCTCCCACTGTCCCAGGCTGCTCCAAGCCCTGTCCAGCCTGGCCTTGGGCACTGCCAGGGCTGGAGAATCCAATACTTGCCTCAATATGAAACATTTGACTGCATTTCCCTCTGTTTTGAAACAATTTTTACAGCTGTTCCTTGCCCAAAACTTCCTCAAATGGGAAGGGTAAGAGTAGCCTGGCTTTTGTCACGGAGATGTAAATAAAAGTAACAACTTTCATTGAATCATCCAATATTGGCAAGAAAAAAGGAGGATTTGGGATCTGTAACTGTACAGAATGCCAGGGAATTTTCCCAGAATTTGTCACATCTTAAAAAAAAAAAAACCAAAAACTGGGGTTTTACTTAGAACTTTACACTGATTCTCGCTAATCTGAAGTGTATCTCTTTTTTTGTCCCCAGGATAAATGCTGTATCGAATGCACAGGTGAGGGGAGACAGCTACAGTGATGGATGCTTAGGAAGAACAGGTAAATTAACTCTACAAACCCTGCTCAGCTGAAGGACTCATCATTTACCTGCCGGGTTTTTTTTTCAAGTGGTGGTGAAAGAAATAATCAGGAGATAAGGAGTAGGAGAGGACTACTGTGAATTAATTCCTTCACAGAACTAACCCTTGGAGAGAAGTGCTATCTTTGTTAAAAAGGGGGAACTTGGAAAAATTCAGCTGCTGGAAGTCTTGGCTTCCCAAGCTTCCCCTGCAAATCCTGGATAGCTGCTGGAAGAAATCAGTTCCTGCCTGGGTGTGGCTCCGGAGCAGACATTCCCTAGGAATGTGTCACAAACATTTCCATTTCCTCTGTGTCACTGCTGTGGGTGTCCCTGGATCTGCTGTCCTCTCTGCTTCCATTCATAGTTCCTTTCCTATTTCCCATGTGGATCCCAGCAGCCTTTTCCACGGGATTTGTACATTTGGTGGGATTTACTGATATTTGAAGTGGCCTGTGGTGCTTTTTTGTGTGTCATTCATGATCCAGCTCCAGAGAACCTTTGCGCAGGAATATTTTTCCTTCCCAGTGACCGAGCAGGTGGATTTTGTCCTCGATCCAGGGTTTAACCCTTTCCACTTGTGCCTTTGCTGAGACCACGTGTTCCATCCTCCCAGAGGAGCAGCTGGATTGCCTGTCCCTATGGATAATAATCCACATTTCACTCCTCCCTGCAGGGGCTCGGATCTGGCTCTTCATCGGCTTCATGCTGATGTTTGGATCACTCATTGCTTCCATGTGGATTCTCTTTGGAGCGTATGTCACACAGAGTAAGTTTGGTTATTGTCTCCTCTAGGAAAGCACTTTTCCTGCCAGCTTTCGGCAGGAAGTCCTCAGGGATGGAAGCCTGTGGTCTGGAAAATCCGAGCCACAGCACCCAGGTTTTACTGCGGGATTGAAACTGGAATATTGTGTTAAATCCAGCTCCCAGTAACTGGAATATTGTGTTAAATCCACCTCCCAGTAACTGGAATATTGTATTAAATCCTCCTCCCAGTAACTGGAATATTGTGTAAATCCAGCTCCCAGTAACTGGAATATCCTGTTAAATCCAGCTCCCAGTAACTGGAATATTGTGTTAAATCCACCTCCCAGTAACTGGAATATTGTATTAAATCCTCCTCCCAGTAACTGGAATATTGTGTTAAATCCACCTCCCAGTAACTGGAATATTGTGTAAATCCAGCTCCCAGTAACTGGAATATTGTGTTAAATCCACCTCCCAGTAACTGGAATATCCTGTTAAATCCAGCTCCCAGTAACTGGAATATTGTATTAAATCCTCCTCCCAGTAACTGGAATATTGTGTTAAATCCACCTCCCAGTAACTGGAATATCCTGTTAAATCCAGCTCCCAGTAACTGGAATATTATGTAAATCCACCTCCCAGTAACTGGAATATTGTGTTAAATCCAGCTCCCAGTAACTGGAATATTGTGTTAAATCCACCTCCCAGTAACTGGAATATTGTATTAAATCCTCCTCCCAGTAACTGGAATATTGTGTAAATCCAGCTCCCAGTAACTGGAATATCCTGTTAAATCCTCCTCCCAGTAACTGGAATATTGTGTTAAATCCACCTCCCAGTAACTGGAATATCCTGTTAAATCCAGCTCCCAGTAACTGGAATATTATGTAAATCCACCTCCCAGTAACTGGAATATCCTGTTAAATCCAGCTCCCAGTAACTGGAATATCCTGTTAAATCCCCCTGCCAGAACTAAAGAACTGAGTGTTCCCTCTGTTCCTCTTCTGCAGACACTAACGTGTACCCTGGATTAGCAGTGTTTTTCCAGAATGCATTAATATTTTTCAGGTAAGTTACCTGGGCAAATTCCCCTCCTTCCAAAGGGACTTTCCTGCTTCCACACATTGATACTCCTGGAAAAGCAGCTCTCTCTTCTCCTCCCTTTGCTGCAGAGCTTAGAAACAAGGTTTGATTTGTCCCTGCCCAGGCTCCTCACTCCCTCACACTCCGGTCAGTCCAGCTCTCTCTGCTCCCCCTGGATGTGCAGCTCTGGAATGTGGAGGGCCAGGGATGTCCAGAGTTTTCTGGATGAGGTATTGCCAGTGGCTTTGGACAATGGCAACCATTCACCTCTGGCCTACAGTCCTTGGCTTCCATCCCAGCAGAGCCAGGTGGGGGATTCCATTCCCCCTTTCCAGACTATTTCACACCCCAATGGCTCAGTTCTCTGGTAGTGATGTTCCCTGTATTTCCTTTCACTGGCTGAGCTCTCAGTTATAAAGAGTGGGAATTCCTTTCCCTAAGAGCATGGCAGAGTGTTTCATGGCTGCACACTGGATTTATTTCAAATAATATTGTTAAATCTATCATGTAACAGTTGAAAATTGATTTGGTGTCTCTAATAACTCTTTTTAGCTGTGGAATGCATTTTGAGATCCATGGATTTTATTAATAAAAGACACTGAAAGTGTTAAACAGTGTCAGTTCCAAGATGAGTCACTGCAAAGTTTCATCTCATCTCCTTTCTTTTTTCAACTCCTGGCTGATCCTTTTCCTGCCAGCCCCACACCAGATGCTCTGCACTGACCTGGATCGATGGGCTCTGGGAAAAGGGTGATATTCCTGCAGGAAGCAGCAGCTCCTAAATCTCCTCTGGGATTGAAAAGGGAAACTGCCAAGGGCAGATTTTGTGCCTGACATTTTTAGTCTTATTCAGAATCCCGGAAGGTTTGGGTTGGAAGGGACCTTAATCCCATCCACTGTCCCAGGTGGCTCCAGTTCCTGTCCAGCCTGGCCTTGGACGCTGCCAGGCATGGGGCAGCCACAACATGTGGAATTTTGGAAATCAAATTGTAATTTGGATCTGATTCTCTACCACAGGCTCAATATTCTTTCTGATTCGCTCATAAAAATGCAATTGTTTAGGTTTTATCCCAGCACGTCCTGTCACGTTGAGCTGATTCCCAGGAGCCAGAGTGAGACTGGCTACTCGGGACTCCGTGAATTTCATAAATACCAGGCTTTTCCTTCAGAAAGGCTGTGAAACTGGTGTTTTTTTAATTTGAGCTTCAGCTGGCTCCCACAGTTCCACCCATGCAGAGGAAACCAAATATAAACACCAAACCCTGACTAGAAGTTCAGGGCTGGGCTGTTGATTTGCACAGGATAAGATTTAAAGATACTGTTAAAATTACTTTATATCTGGTCTGACTTTTATTTCTTTTATTTTTTTCCCCTTAGCACTCTGATCTACAAGTTTGGGAGAACAGAAGAGCTGTGGGGCTGAGCTCACTCCTGGTCTGGTCCATAGTTGCCATGTGGTTCTTGTATGTAGAATTCCCAGTCCTTTGTTCTTGGTTTGCTTCCCAAGCTGTTGGAACTGAGACGATTCCAGGCTCTGTCCGAAGCTGCTCTGTTCCCAGGACACACTTGTGAATATGTACATAGGACTGTGAATATTTCAAAGGGAATGGCAGGCTGCCAGGCTTTCCTGCTGCAATCTCCAGGCTTTCTCCTTCAAATCCATGGCTTTCCATCCGTTTCACCTTCCAAACCCTCACCTGTGTCCGAGGCCTCAGTGAACAATTGGTGAGCAAACAGGACAGAGCCCATCCCTGGAGCAGGGGCCGTGCTGGGATAAGAGCTGATTTTAAGAATTTTATATTACTGTTCAGGTAAATATAAAGTAGCTTTTTTTTTTTCTTTTTGGTAAAAGGTTATGGGTTTTTAAGCAAGTCCCTACACTCAGCAGGTTGTGCATGGCAAAGCAAAGTATTCCTGACTTGTGATGGCTCTGGCACAAAGGACATTTGCTGGCACCACAGTCCTTGGAATTAATTTCATGCTGCTCAGTGTAAGAGATACCAGTTGGTATTTAATGTATTTCCTGATATTAGAATAAAAAACTCCAACAGACTGATGCCAGTTGTACTTGATATAAATAAATGAGTCAGACCAACATCTTGCTGCTCATGCGAGTGTCATTGTCTCCAGGGGCAGCTGTTTGCTGATAAATGAGTTTTCCTGACCTGTTCCCTCTCATGGAGGCATTTATTGTTCACAGCCCTACCTTGTATCATGACAAGGTTCAGAAATTCTAGGAGTGACTCAGAGCCAGTGTTAGGGCTGCTATTGCCCCAGTTAAAATGTATTTATCTCTTACACTTTATGGCTGTTTCCATTAACAAATCGTTGACATCCAATTTCATCTCAGTGGAGTGAAACAGAAAGTGATGTTTTGTATCCCTGGAGTGTTCCTGGGGATCCATTTGCTGTGGGCGAGTCCTTGTCACGAGTTCTCTGCGGTTTTGAGAGTCGCATTTGACTCTCCCCTGGGCCCCAAGGCTTTTACAGCTTCCCCATATCAAAGCTGCTGCCTCAGTGGTGTCAGTGCTGAGGGGAAATGCTCTGCTGGTGACTGGAAAATGTTTGTCATCACCTGCTCTGGTAGGAATTGCTGCAGGGGCAGGAGATGGGGCCAGCTCTGGAGCTGCCCCTGGCCCTGGCTGGAGGGACCTCATCCCAGGAGGCAGGGGGTGCTCACCGGTTGGAATTCCAGAGAACTGCAATAAAAATGGTCTTTTATTCTCGAAACAGTGAATTCACAGGGTAATTGTACAGGAACTCACCTTTGCACAAGGCTTGCACCTTGCAGTAAAACCAGGCTTTGGCTTCAGGCCTGTCCTTTCTTGCCCAGGAGCTTGGGAATGTTTGTTGGGAAAATCAGGAAGGAGTGTGGCCTGTAACTAATCCCTGTAACTAATCCCAGTGCTGGGATCTTGGACCTGCACTTGGAACTTGAACACGCAAGCCAGGCTGGGAGAGCTGGGGCTGCTCACCTGGAGAAGGAAAGGCTCCAGGGAGAGCTCAGAGCCCCTTCCAGGGCCTAAAGGGGCTCCAGGAGAGCTGCAGAGGGACTGGGGACAAAGAATGGAGGGACAGGACTCAGGGAATGGCTTCCCAGTGCCAGAGTGGCAGCTCCAGCATGAGCCAAGGGGACAGGGAGGCCTCAGTGACAACAAACCTGGAGTTACTCCCAGTAAGTGCTTTTTAATTGCTTGTGTAAAAATATTGAACAACACAATCCCTGACACAAGTCCCGTGCAGGGTTCATTCAGGAATCCATACAGATATTCCCAGGAGGTGTTTTAACCTCATTTCTGTCCTCTGTGTGCAGTAGGTTGTCCCTTTTGTGAGCTGTGGTCCCCTGTTTGTTGGCAGCCCAGCCTCAGAGGGCGGGTGGTTAAAGCAGGCCCGGTGCTGATGAGACAATTCCCACGAGTCAGGCTTCCCCAAAGCTCCCTGGGTCAGCAGCTTCTCCAATCCCGAGGGATTGGATCCGTTCCACAAGGAAACACCTGATGAAGCTGTTGGCAGCTGCTGGCCTGGGGTGTTCTGGCAAGGCTGAGACAGTGGCACCTCAGCTCTGCCAGGGCCAGGGCCCTCCAGCCAGGCTCTTCCAAAGATAAAACCACTTGTTTTTTTTTAAACAATTCATATTAAACCCAGAAAAAAAAAATCAAATAACCCCATCTTTTTAGTACAGAAGAGGTCCACTTGTTCTTTGTGCTTTATTGGACACCTTCCAGACCTCACAGGGGGTAATGTGTTTACCTTGGGCTCTTCTGCTTTAAGGCACTAAAAACAGAACTCTCAGGCAACTTTTCTTCTGCTGCTGATCAACAAGAAGTGTTAGTGTCTGCCAGTGACTGATACAGGTTGTAAAAACTCAGAGCAAAATCAATTTCAGGTCCTTTGTGGTGTGCAGGGCCCTGGCCTGGCTGCAGGAGCAGATTAATGCTTCCAGGAGGGTGGGAGGAGGCAGATACGAGCAGGCCTCTCTTGGGAGGGGTTCTTGGCACAGCTTCATCCTGAGGAAAGCACTCACAAATTTCTTTTTAGTTTTTCCTGCACTGAAAATGGTTCAGGAAAGCAGCCTGGGCTGGGTATAATGGAGTATAATTGCCAACGAAACCAAAACCAGGATAAATGGAATTCACATCGCTGAAAAATCCCAGGATATCCCACATCAATAAAGTGCTGTTATTCCTTCCACACTGGGGTGGGAATTGACCCCTTTTATCCATCTGCCTTCAGGCAGTTTAGTGTTCCTTTCCTTTGCCTTCCACGTTCCCAGTTCCCAGTGCCTTTGGCAGAGCGAGGAGCGGGGGGAGCTGGGCAGAGGCCCCCGGGCACATCCCGGGGCTCCGTGTCCAGGGCTGTCCTGCCCACGGCCACTCCGCAGCAGCAGCTTCTGGATAGTCCTGGGGCAGGTGACACTCACTGGGGCAGCCCCTCGGTGCCCTCCCCGGCCCTGGGGGTGCTGGGGGATGGAGCCTCCCTCTCCGGGCCGCTTCCTTCTCCAACCAGAACGGCCTGGGGCTCGTCCTCAGCAGGACTGGGCAGCTCCTCCAAGCCAGCCACCACAGGGTTCCCCAGGAACTGGAAAAACACCAGAAAACACCAGGTTAGGTCCCTGTTAGACATTCCAGAGCCCAAAAGTTGCTCCAACCCAGAATCCACAGCAGGAGCTGCTCCCTGGATATTCCATCCTGGGCTTCCTTGAAACTACCCTAAACAAGGAGAAGCTGAAAAATGCCTTATTTCTGTGAGGGGGAAAGAAATAAATTATTCCAACATCCCTTCAAGTGAGTTAAAGCAGCTGCAGTTCCTGGTTGGGTGTTTGGGGTTTTTAAAATAAATTCTAGCCAATCTTTCCACGTCAGTTCAAGCAAATTCCTTTGAGTTAAGAACAAACCACTCCCTGATCTCCCAGCTGGGAGAGCCTCCAGCTGCAAGAATGCAGCAGCTGGAGCACATGGGATCCCAGGTCCTGGTGGGACCCGTGCCAGCCAAGTGGGGGCTGCAGCTTCTCCTGTCACCAGGAATCCCCCCCGACACTCTGCCCTTGCAGTTACGGCTTCCCCTGACTCCCCCTCCGCTCCCCTTCCCTCCAAAATTAACCCAGCAGCTTGCCAAGGGTAATAAATCAAATAAAAGATGGTAATCAAAGCAAGGAGCTTTAGAAAAGCGGGACAAACGAGGGTGAATTTCAATTAAGGCTCCGCTTTCTCTGCAGTCACAGCAAGGCTGATGAGCCACGGGACTGCTTTTCCAAAACCCCAAACAGATCCACTTCAGCAAATTCCAGACACGAGCAAACCTCGCCTTGGCCTCTCTGCTCCCTGCAGCTCAGAGCCCGAGAGCTCAGATCCTGCTGGGAACGGGGGGATTGTCCTGCAAAGATCGGGGGGATTGCCTCAGATCCTGGGAACGGGGGGATTGTCCTGCAAAGATCGGGGGGATTGTCCTCAGATCCTGCTGGGAACGGGGGGATTGTCCTGCAAAGATCGGGGGATTGTCCTCAGATCCTGCTGGGAACGGGGGGATTGTCCTGCAAAGATCGGGGAATTGTCCTCAGATCCTGCTGGGAACGGGGGGATTGTCCCGCAAAGCTCCAGGAGCTCCCATGACGTGCCCGAGCGACCCGGCGCTCCCCACTCGGGCTGGCTGATCCCTCTCACAAACTCACATTTCAACCACCTCAGCTTTTAAACAAAGCTCCCTTCTCCTCCTCCCTTCCTCAGCAGAGCCCTGCCCCGTGCCAGGCTCGCTGCTGGGCACGGGGACCCGCTCGTGCTGCACCCTGACCTGGAAAAGGAACCCTGTGCCCCCGGGACACAGGGGAGCCTCAGGTCCTGCACGTGAAACCCAGCACTATTTTCATACCCTGTACCTTTTTTTAAAAATATTATTTTAATACCCTGTACAACTATTTTTTTAAATTATTTTAATACACCGTAAAAAAATTTTTTTTACTATTTTAATGCCCTATACAAGGATTGTTTTACTATTTTAATACCCTGCACAATTAAAGTTTAAATTATTCTAATACCCTGTCCAAGGATTTTTCTATTATTTTAATACACTTACAAGGATTTTTTATATCTTTTAATACCCTGCACAATTATTTTTCATTATTTTAATACCCTGCACAATTATTGTTTAAATTATTCTAATACCCTGTCCAAGGATTTTTCTATTATTTTAATACACTTACAAGGATTTTTTATATCTTTTAATACCCTGCACAATTATTTTTCATTATTTTAATACCCTGAACAATTATTGTTTAAATTATTCTAATACCCTGTCCAAGGATTTTTCTATTATTTTAATACACTTACAAGGATTTTTTATATCTTTTAATACCCTGCACAATTATTTTTCATTATTTTAATACCCTGAACAATTATTGTTTAAATTATTCTAATACCCTGTCCAAGGATTTTTCTATTATTTTAATACACTTACAAGGATTTTTTATATCTTTTAATACCCTGCACAATTATTTTTCATTATTTTAATACCCTGAACAATTATTGTTTAAATTATTCTAATACCCTGTCCAAGGATTTTTCTATTATTTTAATACACTTACAAGGATTTTTTATATCTTTTAATACCCTGCACAATTATTTTTCATTATTTTAATACCCTGAACAATTATTGTTTAAATTATTCTAATACCCTGTCCAAGGATTTTTCTATTATTTTAATACACTTACAAGGATTTTTTAAATCTTTTAATACCCTGCACAATTATTTTTTCATTATTTTAATACCCTGCACAATTATTTTTTCATTATTTTAATACCCTGCACAATTATTTTTTTTACTATTTTAATACCGTGTACATGGCTATTATTTTTACTATTTTAATACACAAGAATTTTTTTACTATATTGATACCCTGTAGAAGGAGTACTTTTTTACTATTTTAACACCATGCACAAGGATTTCTTTATTATTATTTCAATACCCTGTACTTTAATTTTTTGACTATTTTAATACCCTGCACAAGGATTTTTTTACTCTTTTAATACCCTGCACAATTATTTGTTAATTATTTGAATACCTTGTACAAGGATTTAAAAATTATTTTAATATGCTGTACAAGGATTTTTATTATTATTACTGATACCCTGTACAAGGATTTTTTAAAAATTACTTTAATACCCTGTGCAAGGATTTTTTATTTTTAATACCCTGCACAAGGATTTTTATTATTACTATTGATACCCTGTACAATTTTTTTACACTTTCAATACCCTGTACAAGGATTTTTTTATTATTTTAATACCCTGCACATGGATTTTTTTACTATATTAATACCCTGTACAAGGATTTCTTTTTTTTTACTATTTTAGTACCCTCCACAAAGGTTTTTTTACTATTTTAATACCCTCTACAAGGATGTTTGACTATTTTAATATACTTACAGGAGGGGTTTTTTTACTATTTTAATACAATGTACAAAGATCTTTTTGTTATTTTACTAGCCCGCACAAGGATTTTTTTTACCATTTTAGCACAATGTACATGGATTTTTTTCCCTGAATGAGATGCACTTCGCTTGACAAGTGACCCCTATGAAATGTCAGCTGAGGCAGCACCACGACAGAAAATTCTTCACCCTGGCTTCGTTCATGGCTGCAGAAAGCCGCAGATGCGCTGCCAGAACCGCAGCACTCCCACAGTGCTCAGAGCCCCAAAAACCCACCTCCAAGAGCTGCACGTGAAAGAAAAGCTTTAAAAACCCCAGAATTTTATGCTCAATAAGAACTCTTAGACCAAAGCTTTGCTTCGGGGCTGCCTCTGGTGTAAGGGCTGAAAGAGGAAGAGCAGCAGGACCGAAACCGCGTGGTTTAGCGCAGAAACGTCGCAGCCACCGGCAGGAAAATGCCCCAGGATGAGTTCTTCCCCCCGAGTCTTGCAAAAACAAAAGAGGAAATGCCCAGGAACGTCCCCCTGAGATCAGCCCGAGGCATCAAAACAAATAATCAGGGTTTGTTAATTAAAGATAAGCCGGGTTTGCTCTTCCACATCCGATTCCTGCTCACATTTGGCTCCAGCCCTTGTTTCACAAAACCTCCTTGCTCCCAGGGAGCCCCAGTCTGAGGCCTGAGAGGAGCAAAGAAAGAGGAACAGGAACAGGATGGGTCAGGCTCGGGTTTTGCCAGGAAAGCACAGCCAGGTTTGTGTCCCAGGGCACGGGAAAGACCCTTCAGCTCAGCAAAAGAGGAAAGAAGAGGGAGATCGCAATCAGAAAAGCCGCAGTTTTGAGACATCACTCGTTTATCTCCATTTCTGTTCAGCAACATCTCCTTTTGGTGATGTTCCCCCCACGTTTCTCTCTTACAGGAGAAACCCCCAAGGTCCCCATGTACCTCCTCGTAGTGTGATGGGATTTTCAGAGGTGGCTGAGCCCAGTGTTTGATTTTCTGGTGGTATTTACACAGAAACACCAAACCAACTGCCGCCAGCTGCATAAGGGCGAACCCCAGGAAAAACAGGGGGACGATGTATCCAGCTCGGGTTGCCTCTGGAAATGAAGGAAAAAAATCCAAATACATATGGCAGGTTCATATTTATGGCATCATGGAATGGTTTGGGTTGGGAGGGCCCTTTAAGCCCCCCCCTGCCATGGCAGGGACACCTTCCACTGTCCCCGGCTGCTCCAAGCCCCAGTGTCCAGCCTGGCCTGGGACACTGCCAGGGATCCAGGGGCAGCCACAGCTGCTCTGGGCACCCTGTGCCAGGGCCTGCCCACCCTCCCAGGGAACAATTCCTGCCCAAGATCCCATCCAGCCCTGCCCTCTGGCACTGGGAAGCCATTCCCTGGGTCCTGTCCCTCCATGCCTTGTCCCCAGTCCCTCTGCAGCTCTCCTGGAGCCCCTTCAGGCCCTGGAAGGGGCTCTGAGCTCTCCCTGGAGCCTTCTCTGCTCCAGGTGAGCACTCCCAGCTCTCCCAGCCTGGCTCCAGCTCTCAGATCAACTTGGGTTCCAGGGGGCCCAAATTCCTTTACCCTGTTTTACAGCAGGATGATGAAGGACAAGGAGAAGCAGCCGAGTGCCCCACACCCCTGCACCCCTGGCTAATGCCAGCTGTGACCTCCCCACGGCGCTCTCAGCGTTCCCGACAGGCTGGGTGTGCATGGACCAGCCCAGGTGACCCAGGACTCGTGTCCTACCCCAGCCCACTCCATCCAAAAATACCATTCTGGCTCCATACCACTGAGGGCAGTTCTGTGGCACTCCGGGGCACTCTGCTGTCCTAACAAGTGGCTTGAGTAGATCTGCAGCTCCACTTGAACGCTGAAGCAATAAAGTGTTGATTCCTTTAGATTCTCAATTTGGAGTAGTGTGTTGATATCACTTAGTTTCTGTTGAAAAGATACACAAAAAAATGTGTTACTGTAAAAACCTGACTGGTTTTCAACACAACTATCCTTCCCCCTTTTAAGTTTCTCATTCAAGAAGCTCAAATTTTATTTCAAATAACAGAAGCAGTGGAGTATTTCAGTTTTTCTGGGAGTTTTGATGCAGCATCGGCAGCAGCTCAGGCAGGGAGCAAAACCCAAGGAAGGGAAGGGGAAAACAAAACCACAGTGACTCCTTTCCTGCTCTCTACTGAGGGTATTCTGTGTGTGAGAAAAACACCCGGTGCAAGGCAGGAAGGAAGCGGAGGTGATTTACCAAGGACTTTGAAGCAAAAGTGGGTTTTAAATAAATAACTTTTTTCGCTTCTGTTTTTTTAAATGTTTGACTTCAGGTTGACGTCATTTGGAAGCTTCTTCCTTCTTTTTTTTTTTTTTTTTTTTTTAATTTTTTTTAAGTCTGACTTAATACCTTCCCTGTGCCTCTGGCTTGTCCAAGCACAATTCCCAGGGCCCCAGGCAGCAGCAGGAGCACACGATGATCCCAAAACCTCTGAGCTTCAGGATGAACAGGACCAGCTCATCCCAGCAGGTTCCTAACAACTCCTGCTCTCCTTGCCCCTGAAGCTCCCAGCACAGAAAAGGAGGAGGCAGATCCCAGAGTTTTCCAAATTGCCTGAGAAAACTCTGGAATCAAAAGTCACCTTTGGCACCACCTCTCTCCCCGGATCTGCAGAGGGATTTAACCCCTCTCCATACAGAGGGAAGAAGTTTCTAAGTCTGGTAGTGCAGCCCCACTTGTGCCAAGGCCTGAGGAACCCTCTTCCCAAGAGCCCACACGGTGACCCTCGTTGGACCAAAATATAGATTTTCTGCCCCCATCTGCTGTCCTGCCAAGAGGCACTGACTCCCATCCCTCAGTCCCCCGGCACAAAGAACAAATTAGAGAGGGTTCTTACCTTTTCTGTAGGACTGGTGGTGTTCTCCCAGTAGGACACGTGGTACTGGAGAACGTCCCCGGCCTCAAGGGGGAAGGGGGGGCTGACGCTGATGAGCAGCGAGTCAGGGCTGGCACTCACCCCGTTCACCCTGGGGGGGCCCAGAGTGGCTGAAAACAAACAGAGAGAGCAGGGAAACCCTGGGATGCACAACTGCCTCCAGCTCCACACAATCCCAGGATCCCTGAGGCTGGAAAAGCCCTCCCAGCCCAGCCAGGCCAAGCTGTGCCCCATGCCCACCTTGGCCCCAGCCCAGAGCACTGAGTGCCACAGTGTCCAGGCACTCCTTGGACACCTCCAGGGATGGGCACTCCAAACCTCCCTGGGCAGCTCTTGCCAAGGCCTGACCTCCCTTTCCATGGAGAAATTGCTCCTGGTGTCCAACCCGAGCCTCCCCTGGCCCAGCCTGAGGCCGTTCCCTCTCCTCCTGTCCCTGTTCCCTGGGAGCAGAGCCCGACCCCCCCGGCTGCCCCCTCCTGTCAGGGACTTGTGCAGAGCCACAAGGGCCCCCCTGAGCCTCCTTTGCTCCAGGCTGAGCCCCTTTCCCAGCTCCCTCAGCTGCTCCTGGGGCTCCAGCCCCTTCCCAGCTCTGTTCCCTGCCCTGGACACTCTCAGCTTTTGCTCAATAAAGGGAAAACATTTCCTCATCTACTTAATGCACCGACAATACTTGCCTAACTTTCCCTGGAAACTGAGTAAATATTAACCAATAGTTAATGCTCAGAAGTGTCCGAGTTCCTCTGTCGTTACTGGCCACAAAATTATCTTTTCCTTTGATCAGCCTGCCACACATTCCATGTTCCCTAAAACCCCACTGTTTGACCCCTAGATTGGAAGAGGAGTAACGAGTTCTCCCCTCCTTGCTTTGATGCCTCCATGTGTCCCTTAGCATGATGACCTCCTCTTGTGAAGCGCTCCAAGGTGTAAATCATGAAAAATACCAACAGAGCACTGTCAGAGGTACCCATTAACAGCAAAAATCACTCCTTGCAGGCACCAGTTCCTCGTTGTGCCTCAAATCCAGTGGCTCTGATGCAAACACCAAAGGAGGAGCCCATGGAATGGTATTTGGGAACTGATTTCCAGGGGAGTGACACAATAATTACCCCAGAATGTTGCTCCTCTCCCACCCCAAGGCTCCGCTTTGTCCCACATTCCCATCAGCTCCGTGCTGCCCCAGCCCCCAGAGGATCCCACTCCCAAATCCTGCACCACAGGCTGTGGATACACCAGTGCTCAGTGCAGGACTCAGGCACTTCCTCGCTCTGCTGCCAGAGAAAATCCAGGATTCAGAACCAGGGGAAGTATCAGACTCTGGAGCCTGGACCATCACTGCCTCTCAGCAGGTCTGGGAGATCAGGAACTAAAGAGTCCACAAATCCCTTCCTCTGCTTAGTTCCCATTTCAAAGGTACTTTTTCACCTGAACACTGACTTTTTTTCCTAATCCTAAAACCAAGCACAGCAAGGCAAAGATCTTAGAACACCAACACCACACTTGTTCACACCAGAGGGGTTGTGGACTCCCCCTGGATCCCTGGCAGTGCCCAAGGCCAGGCTGGACACTGGGGCTTGGAGCAGCCTGGGACAGTGGAAGGTGTCCCTGCCATGGCAGGGGTGGCACTGGATGGGCTTTGAGGTCCCTCCCCTGGGTTTTGAGGCCTGGGATTTAAAGTGTGGCCTCGACACTTCTACACTGTGGTGCAGACAATACATACTTATCTGAGCCATTTATATTTATCTGAGCCATTTCTATTTACCAGGACATTTGATATTTATCAGGACAATTTGTACTTATCCCAAAAGGGATCTGTCCAGCAGAAAGAGGCGGTTTTGCCTCAGACTGCCACAAACCCAAGGGTTTGTGTGTGTGTGTGTGGGCAGAGCTGCGCGGGGAAACGAGAACATGGAAAACCCTCCAGCAAAAGAAAATCGTGGCCCTTTGAAGGCTCCAGCAGCCCGGGAGGCCCAGGGGTCTCTCTGGTGACACCTGAGAGGGCAGAACGGACCCAAACCCTGAGAGCCTCTGCGGACAGAACGCCTCACCGCTCTCGCTGGGGCTCCGCGCAGCAGAGCCGAGGGAGCCCACACCGCTCTTCCCCCAGAAAGCCCCGCTCCGAGAGAGGCACCCACTGTTTCTCTCCGCCACGAAGCTGTCCGTGTACGCCCAGGGCGAGGCGAGGGGGCCCAGCTCGGCCCTGACGCGCAGCGTGAGCGTCCAGCGCCGCCGCCGCTGCAGCTCCGGGGGGAAGGCGCACCGCGGCCGGGGGGTCCGGGCGCAGCCCATGTCGCTCCACTTGCCGAAGGACTTTCTGTGGAGCAGAACGAGCGCACGTGAACCATCGGCACGGCGGCGGCCTGGAGCACCCCCCTCGCAGCCGGTTTCGGGAAGAAAAGCGCGCGTTACAAAACTGTGGCTCCGCGCGGGCCTAACCCCACCCAGGGCCCTCCCGGCTCCTCCAGCCCCTCGGGATCTGGGGGAATTTAAACTGCCCGGGGACAATCAGGAGAGGCTAAAATTCCTCAGAGGACCGTGCAACATTTCTGGGTGTCCTCAGGGCTTCCATCTTTGCTCAGCTCCAAGGACACACCATGGGCTAAGGGCCTGTCAGTCACCAGGAGCTGCTCTTGGAGATACATGAAAACATCTGTGATAAAAAACGTTCTTTCATTCTGTGCTTGTTCATTTTCAGGGTTTTGGGGGTTTTTAAAACCAGTTGTTATCCTGGACTGGAACAAAATGAGTTGGTTTTAGAGCAGTTCACTCACGTTGTGTACTGGGCTGTGTACAACACTGAGCCATTCTCCACTGGAACAGGAGACCACCTCAGCAAACTCTGGAAGTTGTAGGAATAAATCTCCACATCTTTTGGTGCTGGTAAATGGGGAGAAGGTTCTAAAGGAAGAGGAGGAATAAAATAATTATTGAGACATTCAAGTGCACAGTAACCAAATTTCGGTCTCCAAACTCCATCACCATATGTTACATTTTCACTGCTTTGAAGGTAAAACCACTCCCCCTCCTCTTCTTTCTGTTTCCAGAGGCTCTGGTACATCCAAGTGGGCAGGCCCTGGCACAGGGTGCCCAGAGCAGCTGTGGCTGCCCCTGGATCCCTGGCAGTGCCCAAGGCCAGGCTGGACACTGGGGCTTGGAGCAGCCTGGGACAGTGGGAGGTGTCCCTGCCCATGGCAGGGGTGGCACTGGATGGGCTTTGAGGTCCCTCCCAACCCCAACCAGTGTGGAGTTCTCTGTATCCACCAATTCCAACTTCCTGGTTTGATTCATTCCATAAAGAACATAAAGCTGAAAGTACCAAGTCCAGCACAAAACCATAAACCCCGCCCAGCAAGCCATAAATGAAGGTCCCAGAAATCCAGAATATTCAAGGTTGGAAGAGCCCTTCAGGATCCCCCAGTGCCACCCCAGCAGCACCAGCATCACCCCAAACCCTGTCCCCAAGGGCCACATCCAGACCCCTCCTGAACACTCCCACAGACAGGGACTCCTCCACTCCCTGGGCAGCTCATTCCAAGGCCTCACCTCTCTGCCAGGGAAAAATTGTTCCCAATCCCCAACCTGACCCTCCCCTAGTGCAATTTGAGGCTGTTCCCTCTCCTCCAGTCCCTTGGGACATGGCAGCAGAGCCCAACCCCCCTCACTGCCCCTCCTGTCAGGAGTTGTGGGGAGCAGTGAGGTCCCCCCTGAGCCTCCTCTGCTCCAGGCTGAGCCCCTTCCCCAGCTCCCTCAGCNAGCTCATTCCAAGGCCTCACCTCTCTGCCAGGGAAAAATTGTTCCCAATCCCCAACCTGACCCTCCCCTAGTGCAATTTGAGGCTGTTCCCTCTCCTCCAGTCCCTTGGGACATGGCAGCAGAGCCCAACCCCCCTCACTGCCCCTCCTGTCAGGAGTTGTGGGGAGCAGTGAGGTCCCCCCTGAGCCTCCTCTGCTCCAGGCTGAGCCCCTTCCCCAGCTCCCTCAGCCGGTCCTCGCAGGACAAGTTTTCCAGACCTCCCAAGGTTTTCCAGACCTTTCTCTGACCACTGGTGCTCACAGCAGCTTATCTGTTTCAATCATCTGCAGCTCACATTTGCCTCTGTGCACAACCCAGAGCACTCTTCCCACACATCTGCCTCCTTCTAACTCTGAGGTCACCTCGGTGAAACTTTCCAGGAGCCAGCTCCAGGAAAAGAACCCTTCAGGAACACTTTCTGCTCCCAAACCTCATGTCCTGCCATCTCCGGAACTGGTTTCACGAGGCAGGAAAGGGCAGAAGCTCTGTGGGCAGGGATGTCCCCCAAACCCGGTCACTCCAGGAGCGCCGGGGTGCGCACGGGGGCCACCATCGGCCTCGAGCTCCGGGGCAGGGGGGGACGGTGCAAACCCAGAGGGAAGAGCTGTGTCCGAACGACAGAAAAACCACAGCCCCGAGAGCCCCGGCAGGAGCGGAGGAGAGGAGGAAGCTGCTGGGGCTGGAACGTGGCCAAAAAGGGACAGACCCACCCAGGGCAGGCAGCGAGGGAGGGCAGCCACGCCACAGGCAAAGAGCCAGGAGGCAAATGGGGGTGGTGGAGAGGAAGAACGGCTGAGGAGAAGGGAGGGAGTGGAGAGGAGCTGGAGGGAGGAACAGCAGGAGAAGCAAAACCTCGGGAGGACAAGGGCAAGGCTCCAAGCAGGGCCAGCTCCAGCAGCCCTGGCTCCTCAGGGCTCTCTCCAGACACATCCCGGAACCTCCAGGGACCTGCCCTGCTGGGCAGCAGCTTCACTGGGGCCCGTGCCAACAGGGAGAAAGGTTTTCCTTCTGTACTCGATGTGCTTTTGTGGAGTGATTCCCTCACACCATGAGAATCACAGAATCAGGGAATGGTGTGGGTTGGAAGGGACTTCGAGATCACCCAGTGCCACCCCCGCCATGGGCAGGGACACCTTCCATGGACCAAGCCCCCGTGTCCAGCCTGGCCTGACAAAGATATCCCATACCACAACAGTTCATTTTTGTTCTGAAGAACAGAGTCTCCTAAGACACAGTTTGTGAAGTTTTACATCAATGAGATCAGAAGATCAAGCACTTGAGTCAAATTCTGGCCCAGGCTTCCTTGGGAATTTGGGGTCGTATTAAAAAGTTTGGGGTTTTTTGATTTCTACATCAGGTTGCATTAACCCCTAAGCCCAAAACACCAAATAATGAGTTGAGCTCGAGCTTTCCAAGAAAAGCTGTGGCTGCCCCAATCCTGGAAGTATCCAAGGCCAGGTTGGAGCAGCCTGGGATAGTGGAAGGTGTCCCTGCCCCTGGCAGGGGGTGGAACAGGGTGACCTTAAACGTTCCTCCTGACCCAAGCCAGTCCGTGTTTCTCTCGAGGGTTTAATTAGGCCTGTTATTAATTTCTTAGCCTCAGCTCTTGAGCAGTGCTCTCGGACCGCACACACTGCCTTAGGCCACACGTGGCTCATTCAGCTTTGCAAATCTGTTGGAGATTCCTTCCAGCTTCCTAAACCATTTGTCTCTCAGGTATTTTGAAGGCCCCCAAGGAGCCTTCTCTTCATTCATGAGAAGTTTTCACTTTCCAGTCACACGGATTCTTTCTTGCACTCTCACTGCTGGTCTGGCACGTGGTGAGGTATCTCACACCATCTATGCCCTCAGACATCTGACACGAACTCATTCTACAGAATCCCAGGAAGCTCTCAGAACCAACCAACAGAGGCAGCAATTCCCATCACACCTTAAAAATAAATAAAGAAAACAGCAATGAAGGACGGTGAGATGAGATGTTGGGCAGGAATTGTTCCCTGGGAGGGTGGGCAGGCCCTGGCACAGGGTGCCCAGAGCAGCTGGGGCTGCCCCTGGATCCCTGGCAGTGTCCCAGGCCAGGCTGGACACTGGGGCTTGGAGCAGCCTGGGACAGTGGGAGGTGTCCCTGCCCATGGCAGGGGTGGCACTGGATGGGCTTTGAGGTCCCTCCCCACCCAACCCAGTGTGGGATCCCATGACTGCACACTGATTGTTTTGCATTCAGAAATGCATCATTTCCCCTGCCAGCCTCAGAAACACTGCAGATCTTATCAGAGACACTGCAGGGCTCATCAGGCCTCCATCTCTGCAGCGGAACACGCGGGTGCCACGAGGCTGAGGAGCTGCTTTCACAACACACCAAGGGAAATCTGAATTTCTGTCAGATCCCTGCTTCACAGGGCAGTGACTGCAACTGCTGAAATCACACACTCAGCTTCCTACTGATCTCCAGTTTGCACGACCCAAAACAACAAAATGAGCACTCCTAACGGAGCACCCACAGATCCAAGCATCCTCGGAAACCCAACCTCCCTCAGCCAGGGAAAGGCAGAGAGGTCCCATCCTTCCTTTCCACCTGGAAGGGGTTTTCACCGGGCTGGTTATTTCAGAGCGGCAGCCCAAGAAGGCTCAGATTGTTTTTTCCTGCTGCAAAGACTTCCTGACGTTTCACACCACAAGTCAGAGCTTTCACACAGCAGAGTGTGAAGCCACAAGTCACGGCCAGCGAAAGCAGCACGGTTTGGGCGACCCAGCCGTGTCTCAGCTCCGGCTGCTCCTCAGGGATTCCCGATCCCTTCCCCTGTGTCAGCCCTGAACAACCGCTCTGCTACACGGGCAAAAAGGGAAAATCTGTGGTTGGGGGGATTTGGGGTGGACTTTCGCTGTTCTGGTGCACCAAAGCGGCTTCTCATCTTGTAACCCGGGGTAGTGGCAGGTTCCTGTCCATGGCAGGGGGTGCAATGAGAGGAGCTCTAAGGTCCCTTGTGGGAATCCAGAAGGCAGAAAGAACATCCTCTGCCTGTTTTAAGTAATTTTAAATGATTTTACCCCCCTGGAAGGCGCTGTATTTGACCTTTGTCCATGGAGAAAACTGCTAACCTTTTCGGTAGAATTACATAATAGAATATTTTGTAAAGTTATCACAGGGTGAAAATCTAAAGGTTTTGGGTTTATTAATGTAGCAAATAGATAAAGAGCAAAAAACTCCAAAATGGAGGATGGCTGTAGTTTCTAAGTTTCTTCTGCTTCTTCTATCCCTCCATGTTCTGCAGTAAAAGCAGTTTCAAAGGATTGGATGAAAAATTCCGCAGTTCCGGTGGGCATTTGTTAAGTATTGGTAGATAAATGAAAATGTCTTTCGTTTTAAGTCCTTATTGGGTAATTTACCTTTAAAAAGGCCGTGTTACCTTGATTCTGAGGACATTCAGCGGACATTTTAAGAACATTCAGAACTCTCCAGACTCTCTGCTGTACTCCTTGCTCTACTCTTAACTTCTCTGATAAAACTTAATAAACTCTCTGAGAGCAGAGAGCGCTGGATGTCTCATTAGTACTTGGGATTCCTGGCGAGGATCTCAAATCCTCCCTCATCAGGGGAGGTCTGGTTTAAGGCACAGCAAAGTAACAGGTGAGAAATCAAGAGATTCTCACATCGTGGAATCCTCAGTCCCTCCCAAACCATTCTGGGATTCCAAGAGCTCCCTGGGAAGTCCCACGGCTGCTGATGGGATGACACTGGGCAATGCTGACTGCAGGAGGCCCTGCCCTGGTTTGCCTCAGCCCAGCCATGCAGGTCTGGAACAGCCAGAGAGCCCCATGGGGGTCACCAGTGCCAGGCGGGCCAGCCCGACCTTGGCCACCACCAGGACATGGCACATGCTGAACTCATGGAGAACCCGAGTGCCTGAGTGAGCGCCACGTTCTGTGCACACCTTATTCAGTCCTGGAATGGTTTGGG
>VXAZ01006517.1:2738-16096 GCA_013399875.1 Gymnorhina tibicen
ACAGGAACCGGGGTGTCCCAGCAGCACCGTCACCCTGGGAGAGGAGTCAGCCACCAGAATGAGCCATTCCAGATCCCAGAAAAAACACGGAATTAGTTAAATTTCTCCTCGGGATCGCCGATTCCCGCGGGAATGCCGAGGAGGAGAACGCCGGGATCAGTCGCCCCAACCTGACCGCTCCGCTCCTCCTGATCTTCACCAGGAGGAAATCACGGATCATCCCCCTCGATTCCCATTTCCAGGTTCTGATCCAGGGGTTTTACAGTGGGAAGACGAAAATGCCGGAATTGCGGCGCCGAGGGGATGGAAAAGACCGGGCCCGAAATCCGCCGGAGCCAAAAGGAAAACCGGCTCCGGCAGCCGATGGAGGGAAGAGATTCCAGCGGGAGATTCCAGGAAATGCCAGGATTTCCCTTTCCTCCCCGTTTTCCATCCCCCTTGGTCCCTGCGTTGCCCGTTCCGGAGGCACAAACAGAATTCCATCCGGATTTCCCCCCCTCTGGATCGAGGAAAAACGCGTTTCCAAACCGGCTTCGATCCGAGGCCGTGCCGAACAAGCAGCCAGAAAACCCCGGATTTCTCTGGAATTTTCCAGCTTCCCAAATCCATTCCCTAAAGGCGAGCAGGACCCCACCAGCTGCAGGAGCCGGAGCTGGGAAAAGACCTTCCAAGATCCTCCTGTCCAAGCCCTTGGAATGAGGATTTCCGCTCCTTTTTAGCAGAGGTGAGCCTGAAACTTCACTCAGACCCCTCCATGCTCTCCTGTCCTACAATTCCGGATTTTTCCTTTCGGAAAAATCATTTTCTGTTGGAAATGTGACTCTGGAAAAGGCTCCCAAATCAAAAAAAATCCATTTCGGACCCCAAAACTCCGCCCTCCGTCGGAGAAAAAAACTCCTGGCTGCGTTTTCACTCCGGATAAAACCCCCGGGAGGACTGGAATTCAGCATCTCCAAGGAAACGGCTGGAAAACCTGTGGATCTTGGAGAAATTGCAGGATATTGTGCCTGGGACTCCAGGGACACGAATGGAATCCGGGTGGAATTCCCAGTTCAGACTGACACCAAACAGCAGCAGGAATAGGGAAACCACTGGGAGACAGAATCGCGGAATTCTGGAATGGTTTGGATGGGAAGGGACCTTCAATCCCATCCCATTCCAACCCCGACACCTCCCACGATCCCAGGCTGTTCCAAGCTTTCCTTGGACGCTCCCAGGGATCCAGGGATTCTCTGGGAATTCCAGCCCAGCCCCTCCCCACCCTCCCAGACAGGAATNGCCGGCCCAGCCCCTCCCCACTCTCCCAGCCAGGAATTCCTTCCCAAGATCCCACCCCAGGCTCCCCTTTCCCAGTGGGAAGCCATTCCCTGGCTCCTGGCCCTCCAGCCCTTTTCCCAAATTCCAGCTCTCCCGGAGCCCCTTTAGGCTCGGGAAGGGGCTACACTCAGGAAGGTTTTCCTGGGATCTCAGTTTTTCCTTGAATTCCTTCCCTTCTCCAGCTGGGCATTCCCAGCTCTCCCAGCCCGGGATTGGATCCGGCCCCATCCCGACTCCTCTCCGGGAAGGAATTTCGGGATGCGGGCGCTTCCCTGGGAATCTCGGCACTCCGGGAAGGGTCTCCCTTCCCTTTCCCATCCCCGACTCCCATAAAAACCCCTCGGGATGGATTCGGAGCGTCCCGGATCCCAGAATCCCGGGATGCTTTGGGTGGGATCCGTGGAGCTTCGATCCCATCCCGTTCCCACCCCGACATTCCCACGATCCCAGGGTGCTCCAAGCCCCATCCCATGGACACTCCCAGGGATCCAGGGGCAGCCACAGCTTCCCTGGGAACAACAAGCAAACAGAACCCAGAAAATCCAGGATCCAGAAAATTCTCTTGGAGCATCCGGCTCCTCCTGCGCGTTGTCCCCACTCCCACCCCGACTCTTGCCAGTGATCCACGGATATCCCGGGATTTTACAGCTGGAAACACACAGGGAAGCTGTTCAGCAGCTTGGATCCAAGCTGTGGATTTCTGCTTTTTGGGTTTTTTTTTTTTTTTGGTGGGGCAGCAGAAAATGAGGATTTTTTTTCCCAAGAAAAGCTCTGGAATGCTGCTCTGCTCTTAAATCCCGCAGAGTTTTTATGGGAACGAGAGTTTCTCTTCCCGCCATTCCCCCGAAAATGTAATTTATATTAAATTACTGCATTCTATTCCAGAGGGTGCTGGGGCACCGGAACAGCTCCCCAGGGAATGGCCACATTCCCAAGGCTCCCAGACCCAGGATTGCTGGATCCCGGATATTCCGTGGCTCCATCCACCTGGAAAAGCTTCCTTTAGCTTTTGGGATATTTTTTTTATCCCAAAACCCAATAAATTCCCACCCAAAGTTGTCCCTTTGCCGTCCCAAACTCCAGGAGCTGGTGCCACCCTCGGCCACGACGCCCGGAAAAACGGGAAAGGAGGAAAAGCTGCAGCTCCCTTCTCCCAGCTCCCTTCTCCGGGATAATTCCGGATGCATCCTCCCTGACCTGGGAGTGTTCCCAGCACTGGGGTTATTTTCAGATTAAGATAAAAGTATCCTAAAAAAAACCAGGGATAAAGGAAAAGTACCTGAAATTACGGCAATTTTCCGTGCCCCGTGCTCCTCCCTGGCGATTCTTTCCGCCTCCTCCATCAGCAGCATTCCAAATCCCTGGAATGGCAGAAATAACAGGGGGGGAAAAAAGGGAATTTCTGTCAGAACAGAAGCCACGAGCAAGGTCAGAATGCGGACGTCGGTTCCAAAAGATCCGGATTTTTGGCACAGGAACGGTCAGGAATGTTGCTGGATATCGCCGGCTTGGGAAGGGCTGAGGTCAGCAATGAATTCCTCAGGGAATTTTTCCCACATCATGGAATTGTTCACCGGCACTTCCCAGTGTCTGACTGGTTCTCCGCGGCAGGAACGGGATGGGGTTAAAGCCACGGATGGCAAATCCCCCCTGGAATTTCAGACTGGAAACTCCCACTGCCAGAGGGCAGGGAAAGATGGGATACGGGGAGGGGATTCCCAGAGAAGCCGTGGCTGCCCCCGGATCCCTGGGAGTGTCCAGGGAAAGGTTGGAGCAGCCTGGGACAGGGGGAGGTGTCGGGGTTGGAATGGGATGGGATTGAAGGTCCCTTCCCACACAAACATTCCGGAATCCTCTGGAGCTGCTGGGATTCTGATTCCCAGCGGACAAATCCCGTCGGATGCAGCTCCAAGGAATTCAAGGAAAAAACTGAGATCCCAGGGAATCCTTGGAGCCCCTTCCCGAGCCCAAAGGGGCTCCAGGAGAGCTGGAATTTGGGAAAGGGCTGGAGGGCCAGGAGCCAGGGAATGGCTTCCCAGTGGGAAAGGGGAGCCTGGGGTGAGATCTGGGGAAGGAATTCCCGGCTGGGAGGGTGGGGAGGGGCTGGGCTGGAATTCCCAGAGAATCCCTGGATCCCTGGGAGTGTCCAAGGAAAGGCTGGAAATCTCCAGAGGATCCTGGAATGCTTTGGATCCCATCCCATCCCATCCCGTTCCAACCCCGACACCTCCCACGGTCCCAGGGTGCTCCGACCTTTCCTTGGCCGCTCCCAGGGATCCAGGGGCAGCCACGGCTTCCCCGGGAATTCCGTTTCAGCAGGAAGAGCCCATCCCACAAACGCCCCTTCGGAAGAAACCTGGGGGGCACCAAATCCAACCTCCCCTTCCCAGAGGGAATCCCTGCAGATT
The DNA here is from genome assembly GCA_013399875.1 of Gymnorhina tibicen. Classification (NCBI taxonomy): domain Eukaryota; kingdom Metazoa; phylum Chordata; class Aves; order Passeriformes; family Artamidae; genus Gymnorhina; species Gymnorhina tibicen. Next base: position 6,464 of record VXAZ01006517.1, read on the forward strand.
CCAGAAGCGGAATTCCCCCACCGAGCAGGAGTTAATTAAGGCAGGAAATCCAAGGGCAAATTGGCACAGCAGCTCCTGCCGGAATGAAGCAGCACCGGGGGCATCCAGACAAGGAATTTTTTAACGATCCCAGAGCCGCTGGAATCGCTGGAACACGATCCCATTGGAAAAAAAAACCCCAAATGTGGAAGCAACAGAATTCCAGCCAGAAGGAGCTCAAATTCCATCCTGGTTCTGCCGTAACTCAGAGCGCCGCAGTGGAATCAGCCATTCAACAAAATCCCGACTTTTTTTTGGGAGAGAGAGAAGGAAGGGGCAAAACCAGAGGGGAATCCGGGAATGTCTGGAATACCTGGTGCTGGAATTTGGAGGGATCCCGGCTGCTGACCGGCACCACGCTGCCGTAGACGTGCAATTCCCGCACGATGGAGACGCCGCCCTTGAGCTCCGGCCGGAAGGATTCCGGGGAGCACTTCCGCAGGCGCAGGAGCCCCACCAGGATGTCCTGCTCGGGATCCTCGTAGGACAGGAACGTCTCCCAGCCCCCGTTGGCCACGTAATCCCTCCGGATCAACTCCACCTGGAATCCCAGAGGGGAGCAGATCGTGAGGGAAAGGAGGGGAAAAAAGGGAAAATGCGTGGAGGAGACCGAAGCCGATTCCATGGATCCATAAAACGGCTCACAGCAAAGGGGAAGAGGTTCCCTAAAGCTGAGTTAATTCCTGATGGGAATCTGGAATTGGCCACGTAATCCCTCTGGAATTTGCTCCACCTGGAATCCAAGATGGGGAGCGGATCATGAGGAAAAGGAGGAAAATAAAAGGAAAATGCGTGGAGGAGACCGAAGCCGATTCCATGGATCCATAAAACGGCTCACAGCAAAGGGGAAGAGGTTCCCTAAAGCTGAGTTAATTCCTGATGGGAATCTGGAATTGGCCACGTAATCCCTCTGGATTAACTCCACCTGGAATCCGAGAGGGGAGCAGATCGTGAGGAAAAGGAGGAAAAAAAGGGAAAGGGTGGGGAGGAGATCAAAACCAATTCCATGGATCCATAAAAATTTTTCAGAGCAAACGGGAAGAGTTTCCCTAAAGCCGAGTTAATTCCTGATGGGAATCTGGAATTGGCCACGTAATCCCTCTGGATTAACTCCACCTGGAATCCGAGAGGGGAGCAGATCGTGAGGAAAAGGAGGAAAAAAAGGGAAAGGGTGGGGAGGAGATCAAAACCAATTCCATGGATCCATAAAAATTTTTCAGAGCAAACGGGAAGAGTTTCCCTAAAGCCGAGTTAATTCCGGATGGGAATCCCACTGCTGGGATTCCCACCGTGGTTCCCTCCGGCACAGAATCCTGGAATGCTTTGGGTGGGAAGGGACCTTAAATCCCATCCCATTCCGGGGACACCCCTCGCCATCCCAGGTTGCTCCAGCCTTTCCTTGGACACTCCCAGGGATCCAGAGAGCTTCCCTGGGAACTCCATTCCAGGGCCTTCCCACCCTTCCAGGGAAGTTCCGCTCCTGACGGCTCGGAGACGGCTCCGGGAATTCCCAGCCAAAAAAAAAAAAGGGCCTGGAATTCTGGTTAAAAAAATCGGGATTTTGGTACAGAAACCCCCAGCCCGGGCGGGGAGCGCGCGGGGCCGTTAATTAGCGCCGGGCGTTAATTGGGCTGGGCTGGGCCACCGCCCCCTCTCCGAGCCGAGGCACGTCGGCCTTCCTTCCCAAACCCCAAACCTCGCCCAGCACATGGAAAACGCTCCCGTGTTCCCGGGATTTCTGCCGCTCCGGCTCCGCCCCGCTGCCGCTCGCCCGCGGGGAGCCGAACAAAGGGAATTTTCCACTTGGAAAAGCCCGGGATGAGCGGTTTGCTGACGGCTCCCCTCCCCAGATTTACAATTTAAATCAGATCGGAGCTGCCTCCCAACAGAAATTCGGGATGAGATTCCGGGATGTGACCGGCCCGGGAGTCTGGGCAGCCTCAGTTCCTGCAGGAATCTGGGAAGAACGGGACAATTTTTTGGGATTCCTGTGCGCTTCTGGACAAACGGGGAGTGTTTCACCCCTCTGGCCTCTCCGTATGGCAGGAGAAAAGGAGAATTCCCTGGAATCCCTGATGGGCAAAGGGAAAAAATCTTCCAGCCGCTCAACTCCGGGAATATTCACTCCACTAAACTCTGGATCCGAACTCCTTAAAGCCTGAGGAACCAGTGGAATTCCAAAGCAGGAAAGGAACTTCAGGGATTTCCGGGTGCTGCCGCTTCCCGACTCCGGGATTTGCGGCTCAGTTTGGGAAACAGGATCAGGAGACAGGTTTGGAAGTGGCTCCCTGATCCCGCTTTTTCCCAAACAATTCCTGCTTGGAAGGGCAAAATCCAGAATCGTTTCAGTCCTTCCTGAACGTCAGCAAAGGAACAGGAAGAGGATATTCCCAGGATATGGATATTCCCAGGGTATGGATATTACCAGGATGATCCCTTCCAACCCAAAGCATTCCAGGATTCTGGGAATTTCCTGGCTTGGATGCTTCAAGGCCGGCAGTGAACATTCTCCTTTCTCTCCCACGAGCCCAGCCATTTTTTTTGTGGAATATTTTAGGATTTTGGGAATGGAAACAGCCCCGTGCGTGCTAAGCAATGAATATATTCCCAGATAAATACATATTTAAACCTGTTTTGTTTGCCTAAAAAATCATGGGAATTCATCCCAAAAAAGCTCTAAATCCACCATTCTTATTCCCAGTGGTGTCACTGGCTTTCCCAAATCCGGATTTTAATAGGGAAAAGAAGGGAAGGCGGGTATTTTATGGAAGTGCAAACACCCCAAACCCACCGTGGTTGGTTTATTGAATGCTGATCCATGAATTTCCTCGGAAAAAAAGCTCCAGGGAATTAAAAAAAAAAAAAAAAACAGGGAATTTCTTACCTGATACGGCCTCACTTTGTGGTGGATTTCCTGGATTCCCACCTCCCTCGTCCTCACGTCGCGGCACTGGGAAAAGGGAATGGGAGAGGGGGAGAAGGTGAAGCTCCGAGCACGAAAAATTCCAGGGAATTCCTGGGTTCCCGAACCCCATGGAAGAGCCGCAGGGAGGAATTCCCAGTGGGAAGCCTTCAAAGGCAGAACTGCTCGTTGGGCCATCCCCGATCCGCCTCGGAGAGAGGTCGGAATGCTGAGAGGAAAGTTGGGAAAAATCAACCCCTGAGTGGCTCCCGAGGAAGAATTCCCAACCTGCAGGGCCTGGAGGGAAAGGCAACATCCAGGGAAAAGTGACTTTGCCACTGGGAAGGGGGAACATTGGGAAAATCTGAATCCTTGACTAAAAAGGTTTGGGATCTCAGCCACCCTTTTCCTGCTTTTCAAGGAAAACCGGAAATCCCAAATATCCCAAAGCGAAGCTGATGCTGATCCGACATCCATGGACCTTCAATCCCACCCCGTTCCAGCCCCGACGCCTCCCACGATCCCAGGGTGATCCAAATCCACCCTTGGACACTCTCAGGGATCCAGGGATTCTCTGGGAATTCCAGCCCAGCCGGGAATTCCTTCCCCAGATCCCACCCCAGGCTCCCCTTTCCCAGTGGGAAGCCATTCCCTGGCTCCTGGCCCTCCAGCCCTTTTCCCAAATTCCAGCTCTCCCAGAGTCCCTTTGGGCTCGGGAAGCAGCTCTGAGGATTCCTTGGATCCCTCCCTTCTCCAGCTGGGCATTCTCAGCTCTCCCAGCCCGGGATTGGATCCATCCCCATCCCAAATCCTCTCCGGGAAGGAATTTTGGGATGCGGGGGCTTCCCTGGGAATCTCGGCACTCCGGTCTCCCCTCCCTTTCCCATCCCCGACTCCCATAAAAACCCCTCGGGATGGATTTGGAGTGTCCCGGATCCCAGAATCCTGGGATGCTTTGGGTGGGATCTGTGGAGCTTCGATCCCATCCCGTTCCCACCCCGACATTCCCACGATCCCAGGGCGCTCCAACCTTTCCTTGGCCGCTCCCAGGGCTCCAGGGGCAGCCACAGCCTCCCTGGACAATCCCAATAAATCCAACATTCCCCAGAAACCCGGGATCCGCACCAGGCTTTTCCTGGGAAGTTGCACATCCCCAAAAAGGAAGAACTCGGGCGCAGCTTTCCTTGGAAAACCCGCGAAAGGTTTGGGAGGGAGAACCCAAGAGCAAGCGGGGCCAGGGAGATCCCGGGACACCGGGAACGCCGCAACATTCCGAGGAAAAACCGGGCGCGTTCCCTGCCTCCGGCTCCACACCCAAACTCATCCCTCCCTCCAGCCCCGCTCGTGCTCGGCTTTCCCCTCTGGAATACCGCGAGGCCCAAGCCTCCCTTTTTTTGTGCCGGAATCTCTCTCCCAGGGATCGGTTTGGGTTTTTTTTTTTTTTGGGCTCAGATCCGAGAGTTTTCCTCCCATTGTTCCCTCGGGGAGACGCGTGGGAAAGAGGAAGGCAGGAGAATTCTGAAAGGAATTTCTCCCCCCCTTCCCTCTGATTCCAGGGCTCCAATCCCGCTCGGAAAAAACGGGATTTCTCCGCCCACGTTCCAGGTGCAGCCAGGAGAGGGGCGGAAGAGCCACGCTGAGATTCACCCAAACAAAAGCAGCTTTTCCCGCTGAAACGATTCCGAGTCGTTAATTTGGGGTTTTTTGGGTTTTTTGGGGTTTTTTTTTTAAAGCCTTTTGGAGGCAATTTTTGTGCTCGTTGCGGCTTCGCTCCTCCCGGTTTGGGAGGATTTTTTTCTTAATTCTTTATTTTAAAAAATTTAAAATAATTAACTTTAAAATTATCTTTAAATTTGTTATTGAATTACAAAAATTATTAAATATTTTATTTTATTCCGAATAAATACAACGTAAATTATTGACACGATATTTTATTGTCTATTTAGAATTATTATTGATTTAAAAAATAACAACCCAGCGTTAATAATGATAATAATTATTTTTTTAATTACCTGCGTGCCAAGATCCTTCATCCTGGCCAGGGCGAGCTCCCTCAGGTTCCCGTGCTCCACCCCGGAGCTGACCAGAGGCATCGGGATATCCCTGCACGGGAGAGGAGATCCCAAACCTTCAAACAGCGGAATGAGCAGGGAATTCACCAAAAAAAAAAGCACCACTTAGGGTCACCCAGGCCGAAATCCCAAACGGCTGAATTCCCAAATTCACCGAATTCCTTTGGTTTCAGGGGTTTGGTTGGATAGGGAAGGAAACGCAGCTGAAAGCAGGGGGGAAAAAAAATGAAGGGAAAAGCAGAAAAACGAAGGGAAGAAGCCACGGATTTTAGTGAAAAACCTGAATTCCAATCTTTAAGAATCCTAAAAAAATGAGTTTTGATTTTTTTTTTCTCAGTTCCTCACTTGGGAATCTGGGAAAAAAAAAAAAGAAAAAGGGATCATCCGGATGTTCTCCGTGGCATCTGGTGCTGGAGCCCAGAAGGTGGGAATCGCTCTTGATTCAGGGAAAATCCACCAGAATTACGACTTCTCCACGGGGGGATTTTGGCGCTTCGCTTGGAAGCAGGAAAGTCCCGCCGGGAATTCCGGGCCGTTCCCACGGGAATGGGAATCCCAGCTTTAGGATGGCAGGAACCTGAAGCTCTCCGAGGAAGGAGCTAAAAGGAAATCTGGAAGTGGATTCAGCCTCTCCAGTTTATCCCACGGAGGTGAGGAAATCAGGATCCCTCTTTTTAGGGAAACCACCAGGATTTCGGCGTCGGGATCGAGCCCGGAATGTTGGCTCATCCCACCCCACCCTGGTTTATCCAGAACCCCCTCAGATCCCCAGGGAAATGAGGGACAGGAAGGACACTCAGCTTGGTCCCAAGCATTCCTTGGACGAGTTTTCCTCCTTTTCCTCAGCCGCCCAAAGACCTGAATGTCCCAAAAAATCCCATCCAGAGCTTGGGATGCTCTCAGGGAGTTGGGGCTGTAATTAATTAATTAATTAATTAATCCATGCTGGTTTTCCATCCCCCTCCATCCGTCCGGTGCCCGATGACCTCTGTGGAATGAACTCATGGATCCGCCCGGCTCCTGGCGGATTTTCCTTCCCCCCATTAACAATTCCTGGGATCGGCAGGAGCTGGATAAAGGATTGGAAGGGTCCCAAACCCGATCCTTGCTCTGCTCCAGCCTTGCAGGGACGCTGGGAAGGCGGAAAATAAAGGATTTTCCCTTGAAAGGACCTTAAATCCCATCCCATTCCCACCTCCCACCATCCCAGGCTGCTCCAAGCCCCGTCCAACCTCTCCTTGGACAGTTCCAGGGATGGGGAATTCGTGCCAGGGCCCTCCCCACATTCCCAGGCAGGAATTCCTTCCCAGCATCCCATCCATCCCTGGGGAAGCCATTCCCAGCGTCCTGCCCCTGCTCTTTTTTTTTTTTCCCTATAAACCCACGGGATCTGTGGACAATTCCTCGCCTCCCGCCCAGAACTCCAAGGAAAAACACAGTTCCTTCACCGGATCCTTTATCCAGGGATTTCTCTGGATAAATAAGGCCCCGCAGAGGCAACAAAACTCCCTCCAAAGAGCTGCAATTGGGGGGGGGAAAATGAGCACTTCCCGCGGCGCCTGGAGGACGCTCGGATCCGCAGGGATAATCCTGGGAATGACGATCACGGAGCAGCTCCAGACGCGCCGGGCTGCGCGGATTTTCCCTCCAGGAACACGGATAAAAACCCCCGGCACGCTCCCCGGTCCCAGGTTTTTTCAGCTAAAACCCAGGGAAAAGCGAGGGAAATCCCGCAAGAAAAAGGGGGATTACAACCCCGAGCCTCTCACCCGCCCGCCGGGGAGCGAAGGGAATTACAGCAGGAGCGGGGGAAAAGGAGATTTTGAAGGAAAGAAAAAGCCGGGAGTGGGTTCTGCACGGCCAGCTTGGGATTGTCCGGAGCATCCAGACCAACTCCGGCCACCGGGCGAGGCCGTCCTGGAGATTTAGGAGTCGTTAAAATGCTAAACAAATTTGGGATAAAGGGGATTAAATCCCGACCCTATTAAATTTAATGTGAGCTCGCCGGCAGCCCCAGCAAGGCTCGTCTGTAATCTCCCCTTTTCCCAACATTTGCATTCCTTGGATCTCCGCTGGAGCAGCTCCCGGGGAAAGTCTGGATCTGGCTCTCGGCTCCGCCCCGCTCCGAGGAAAAGATTTTAGTTCCTCACCCCCATCCCCGTCATCGGAGCGCCAGGAAAACCCCCACGAAACACTGAAATCCCAGGAAAAACAAAACCCTGCGGGCATGTGACGCTCCTGCTGCCGTTTCCCGTGCTCCCGTGGGGATGGGGAGGATCCCAAACATTCGGGATAAATGCCGGGTTAGGGAGCACCCCGGGAGAAACCTCCTCCTCCCGCCACTCCTCCGCTCCGGCAGCTCATTTTTAACAAAACCCCCAGTTTCACAGGATCCCGGAATTCCTAAGGTTGGGAAAGATCTTTAGGATCAACCGCGGGCATTAAGGCACGGCCTCAAGGGCCGCATCCGCAGGGTTTTAAACAATTCCAGGGATTCCACCTTTTCCCCGCCATTTCACCGGATTTCCTGGAGCAGGAAGGTTCTTTACGGGGTTTCATCAGTGGCGCCTCTCCCACGCTCACCCCACTCATTATCCTGATTATTTTGGGCTTGGGATGGACACAAACACAGGGAATTCCTGGATTTTCCTCGAAATCCGGTGCCCGGGAGCAAGGATCCCAAAGAGCGGCTCTCAGAGCTTGGGATCAGGGAATCACGGAATGGTTTGGGTGGGAAGAGACCTTCAATCCCATCCCATTCCAACCCCGACACCCTTCACCACCCCAGGGTGCTCCAGCCTTTCCTTGGACACTCCCAGGGATCCAGGGGCAGCCACGGCTTCTCTGGGAATTCCAGCCCAGCCAGGAATTCCTTCCCGATGTTTAATCCTAATTTCTAATCTAAACCCGCTCTCAGTTCAAAGCTGCTCCTCAACCCCGTGCTGGGAAGAGCCCGTGGACGATTTCGGATGGGATGTTGGGATATCCACGATTCCACGATTTGGGAATCTTGGCTTTGTCCGTTGTTCTGCTCCCGGCTCACACAGCGGCGGTTTGGAGCCCAGTAAGCACCTCAGGACTTTGCACTGGAGGGGTGAAAATCCCGAATTTCCATGGAAAAGTTCCGGGCAGCGGGAAAAGGGGAACGTCACAACTGGATGGAGGCAAATCAGCCCCAGCAAAGCCTTTTCCAGGCCTGAATTCCTTGGGAAAAGACCTGCTGGGCTGGGAATTCCTGCCATCCTAAAGAACGAACCTGTTGGGATTTACATCCTGATGGTGCCACGGAAAAACGGGACACCGTGAGGACAGCGGGAAGCTGCTCTGGAATCCCAGTCCTGACCAAAAACTCCCAAATTTCCTGCCCCATTCCATGCAAGGCTCCTCCTCGTTTTCTTGTTTTCCTATCAATTTTCTTATTTTCCAGTCAGTGCTCCTCTTCCTTAAAAGGTTATTCCTTAAAAGGTTCAGGGCGTGGAATTAAAGGAGCTTTAGGGTCCTTTCCAACCCAAACCATTCCGTAATTCCATGATCCTGGGATTCTCCTTCCCTCCCTGATTCCCATTTATGCCCACATCTGTCCCGCCAGGAAGAGACCGATGCTGCTCTGCTCGTCATTCCAAGTTATCTTCCCGAAGACAGGGATTATTCCAGGATTTACCGGGCTGCAGCACTGACACTTCCAGCTCCAAGAGGAGTTATCCCAAAAAAAATGCTTTTCATGGATGCATTCATGTTCCAGAACAAGAAATTTAGGACTTTTCCACGTGGTGAAAAAGCAAAATCCCTCTGGGTTTGATGCCAGACTTCCCTGGATTCTCTCTCATCCCAGATGTCAAACTTCCCTGGATTCCCTCTCATTCCAGATGTCAAACTTCCCTGCATTCCCTCTCATCCCACCTCTCATTCCAGATGTCCAATTTCCCCGGATTCCCTCTCATCCCACCTCTCATTCCAGTGTGAAACTTCCCTGGATTCTCTCTCATCCCATCTCTCATTCCAGGTGTCAAACTTCCCTGCATTCCCTCTCATTCCATCTCTCATTCCCGCTTTCTGCTGGTGCATCCTCTTTTCCAGCGCTGATTCCCGGCCCTGCAGGGTTGGGAATGCCCTTTTCCTTTTTGTGTCCTTCTAAATCAACAAAATTTTGAGCAAGATGAGGTTTTAAACTCATTTAGGAACTCTGCTTTTATCCCTGAATCCTGATTTTCTTCTTTCTGCTGGGAATCCTGGAATCACCAACACATCCATGAAAACCCCGCAATGCCCACAGGGAAAGGAAGGGAGCCAAAAAAATCACACAGAGCTCCTGCAACAAATCCAGGGAACTTCCCCCTCCCACAGCCAAAAATTAATTATCCATCACGGGATCCATCCCATCATCCATAATGGGATTCATCCAATTAATATCCATCATGGGATCCATCCATTTAATTATCCATCACAGGATCCATCCCATTATCCATCATGGGATCCATCCAATTAATTATCCATCACAGGATCCATCCACTTAATTATCCATCATGGGATCCTTCCCATTATCCATCACAGATCCATCCCATTATCCATCATGGCATCTATCCCATTATCCATCATGGCATCCATCCAATTAATATCCAT
>VXAZ01006517.1:27062-38764 GCA_013399875.1 Gymnorhina tibicen
CCAGATCATTTCCCCCTCATTTCCCCCCAGATCATTTCCCCCTCGTTTTCCCCTCTCGTGCTCAACACACCCAAGCAGCCTGGAGGCCCCTGCATCACTCGGCTCACAGATGCATCAGCCACGGCACTAAAATTAGCTCCTTTCTGGGAAAAATCGCTTATTTTGCACAAAAAATCCCGTCTTGACACACGACTGAGAGGAGGAATTTTCAGGCTGAACTCACTCGGTGATTGTGTTTTATTTAAAGAACGCAGGGGTGGCTCTGCAGAAGGGAATCAAAGATCTCCTCAGCCCAACCCTTGCCCCCACGAAAAGGCCCTGCCTGTGTTTCCACCCCCTTAATTTCATTTACAGGAGGCTTTAGATGGACACACAGCATCTCCTCGCGGGTTTCCTCAAGGGAAAAAAGAACTTTCCGACTGCTGAGGGTCCTGATGGTTCCGGGCAGCACCCACCAGCTCCCAGCTGCCTCCAGAGCCACAGCGACACCTCCAATTCCCAACCTTCCGCCTCTCTTCCCTGTTTTTCCTTTTCTCCCAGATTTATTTCACCTCTGAGGGGTTTGTTTGAGGCGGGCTCCGAGCCATCCCTCCGGAGGAGCGGGAGCACCCCTAAACCCCACTCGGGTAAATCCCACACAAAAACAAAACAAACACGGCAGGATCCTCTCCGTTAATAAATCTGCTATTTATAATGCCTAAACGTGTGTTACAAATAACAGATAAATATATAAAATATAATTACATGTATAATGCTTAGGAACATTCGCCCCAGAGCAGACAAAGCCGCGATTCTCCGATTTCCGCGGAGCGAGGAATTAACGCCGGCACCCCGGGAATTCTTCAACCCCCCCAAAGATTTTTTTTGGGTTTTCGTGTTTTTTTTCTGCTCCAATCCAAAGTTCTGCTTGGCAAACGCGATTCGTGAACCCTCCCAAGCGTTTCCCCCTGGAGCCACCTCATCCCTGTCCCGGGGCGGCGGCGGAGCCGAGCGCTCACCGCGTTCCGCGGGGCGAGGCGCCTGCTCCGGGAGCGATTCCATTATTCCCGCTGAGCCCTTGATTCATCCTGCCCAATATCCTAATTATTTTCTCCCACCGCCCGCTACGTGGGGCTCTGCCGGGCTCGGCCCGGCTCCGGGAGGAGTTTTTGGTGTGTGTTTGGGTCCGCCAACGCTTCCCGGGGAAGGAAGCGGAGCGCGCTCCTTCCCCGCTGCCCTTTCCCGCGCGCGTGGGACGGGCTGGGAAAGACCCGGAGTGGGAGGGAAACCCTCCGAGGCTATAAAAAGAACCAGCGAGCACGGGGAGGAGGTGGGGGAAGAGGGGGGAAAAAAAGCGCGACAGGAGCGGGACGTGGGATCGGAGCATCCGCCGGGAAAAAGGGAACTGGAATTTGGAGGCGGGGGAAAAGCCGCGTACCGTGAAAAACCATGGAACTGCAGCATTCCAGAATTATTTGGGTGGGAAGGGACCTTAAAGCGCATCCAGGGGCAGCCATAGCTTCTCTGGGAATTCCAGCCCAGCCGGGAATTCCTTCCCAGTTTCCCACACAAAGCTCCCTTTCCCACTGGGAAGCCATTCCCTGGCTCCTGCCCCTCCAGCCCTTTCCCAAATCCCAGCTCTCCTGGAGCCCCTTTAGGATCCAAGATTTCCCTGGATCCTGCCCTTCTCCAGCTGGACATTCCCAGCCCTCCCAGCCTGGGATTGGATCCATCCCCATCCCAAATCCCCTCTGGGAAGGAATCTCAGGATCCAGGGGCTTCCCTGGGAGTCTCGGCACTCCGGGAAGGGTCTCCCTTCCCTTTCCCATTCCCGACTTCCATAAAAATCCCTCGGGATGGATTCTGAGCGTCTTTGATCCCAGAATCCCAGGACGGCTTGGAAGGGATCTCAAACCCCATCCCATTCCAACCCCGACACCTCCCGCTATCCCAAGCTGCTCCAAGCCCCGTCCAACCCGGCCTTGGGCGCTTCCAGGGACGGAATCCGCACCACCTCCAGGCAAAACCGACGCAATAAAACCCACAGACGATGTATTCACCCCTATCAGCGCCACAGTACTTGGAATTATCATGGATAAAACCGGCCGGGCCAGCTGCTGATCACGCACATCGCTGCCGGGACGCGGGAGCAGCGGGAATCACTGGGAAATCAATAGGTCGGGAGGGACATAGCCACGTTCCTCCTGGAGCCGTAATTACCTGCCCCGAGTTGAAGAAGCACCCGGCGTTTTTGGGTCAAGGTCAGCACAATCAGCAGATTATTCCCTTCCCAGGAGAAACCCCTGGATTTAATATTTCAACTGGTGCTGAAGGCGCTCACCCCTCCCAAAGTCAAGCGCGTTCCTTCTGTCCGACCTTTCCCTGAGCTGGGAAGAGGCTGCAGAGGAGGCAGCCTCACAAAAACAAAATTATTTCGTCCAAACTTACTCAGAACCACCTCAAAATGGAAAATTGATAGAGATCCCTGAGGAGCCACGGGTTTGTTGTCCCAAAAAGACAAAGAATGGGAGAGCTGGGGGTGTTCAGCCTGGAGAAAGGAAGGATCCAGGGAAATCTTGGAGCCCTTTCCAGGGCTAAAGGAGCTCCAGGAGAGCTGGAGAGGGACTTGGGCCAAGGGCTGGAGGGACAGGACACAGGGAATGGCTTCCCACTGGGAAAGGGGAGATTTGGGTGGGATCTTGGGAAGGAATTCCTGGCTGGGAGGGTGGGGAGGGGCTGGGCTGGAATTCCCAGAGAAACTGTGGCTGCCCCTGGATCCCTGGGAGTGTCCAAGGCCAGGCTGAAACAACCTGGGATAGCGGGAGGTGTCGGGGTTGGAATGGGATGGGATTTGAGATCCCTTCCAACCCATCCTGGGATTCTGGGATCAAAGACGCTCAGAATCCATCCCGAGGGATTTTTATGGAAGTCGGGAATGGGAAAGGGAAGGGAGACCCTTCCCGGAGTGCCGAGACTCCCAGGGAAGCCCCTGGATCCTGAGATTCCTTCCCAGAGGGGATTTGGGATGGGGATGGATCCAATCCCAGGCTGGGAGGGCTGGGAATGCCCAGCTGGAGAAGGGCAGGATCCAGGGAAATCTTGGATCCTAAAGGGGCTCCAGGAGAGCTGGGATTTGGGAAAGGGCTGGAGGGGCAGGAGCCAGGGAATGGCTTCCCAGTGGGAAAGGGGAGCTTGGTGTGGGAAACTGGGAAGGAATTCCTGACTGGGCTGGAATTCCCAGAGAAGCTGTGGCTGCCCCTGGATCCCTGGCAGTGTCCAAGGGTGGATTTGGATCACCCTGGGACAGCGGGAGGTGTCGGGATTGGAACGGGACGAGATTGAAGGTCCCTTCCCACCCAAACCATTCCAGGATTCCATGATTTTGAGAAGGTGCCTCCGCTTGGTTCCTCGTTAATTTTCCGCAGCAGAAATGTTTAAATCCTCACCAGCCTGGACCAACATCCCCACAGCCCAGCACGCACATTTAAGTTGTTTTATCCACTCAAAAACGAGGATGTAAAGTTTTAAGGTGGGAAACAGAGACTGAACTCTCCAGCCGAATCCTTGGGAATGAAGGAACTCGTCTGGATTCTGCTGTTACGTCACCGGGGCTCCGGGAAATAAATCCAGGAATGAGAGGTTGGGTTGGTATTTTATCCTCTGGTAGTTAAAAGGATATTCTAAAAAAATGAATTCTGAAGCATTTAAGTGAGGCTGAGAAAGGGGTAAAAGGAACAGGACAATCCCTTGCTTCCCATTCCATGATCCAGCACCTCTGCAGCTCCACTTCCCGGGATCCCCGAGCTCTGTGTCCCTCACTCAGCTTCTCCTTGGGAGCCGCCTGCTCCCGGAGGGAGGCTTTGGGATTCCCCTCTCCCTTCCCACACTTCCTCCCCTTCACAACAATTCCTCTCCGGGCTGATGTGATCCATCACCTCTCCGCCTCCCCGAATCCCACTTTTCCTCCTCGCTCCGCAGCGCTCCCGTTCCTTCCCGAGGGCTCCAGCCTCCTCACGGATTACTCATCCTCCAGCTCCTCCTCTGGCCGTTCCCTGGCACCAAACCCTCCTCGGTCCCCGAGTTCAGCTCTGCATTCCCAAACCCCTCACCCGCTGAATTCCCTTCCTAAACCAGCCTGGATATTTTATTCCTCCTCATTTCTCTTCCTTGAGCCTCCAATCGTTTTTTTGCCAATCCCAGTCCTCCAGCAGAAAGTTCTCATTTTCTCCTTACTCTTAATTTTATAAATTGACAAATTCCTTCCTTCTCTCTGGGCCTCATTCTCACCCATTCCCACTTTTCCCATCCTTCCCTGCCGTGTCCAGAGCTGTCTCACCATCAGCACTGGGATCCTGGAATGGTTTGGGTGGGCAGGGACACCTTCCCTGGGAGTTTTCCCAGCTCCTGAAGCCAAGAAATTTCTCTGGATGGCTTTTGTCGCTCTGGTTTTTTTTTTTTCCTTCTGTTCCTTTTCTATCCTCAACTCTTCCCCCAGTTTTAAAAAAATTCCTCCTCTCCCAGTTCCGGCCTCATCCTCGTCTCCCGATTCCGAGAACTTCGCCTCCCGCCTCTCCAGCTTCTGGGAAAACTGTCATGAATGCACGGACGGAACCCGGGGTGGCATCGCCCTTCCCCTCACAATCCAGAAGTGAATTCTTTCAGACAGATTCCCGAATTTCCTGCAGCGCGCCAGGAGCAGTTCCAGACCCGGCAGAGGAAATTCTTGAACCGCTCATCACCAATTAGCAGCCAATTAATCGCCAAATTCATCACAAAAACCTGAAGTGATTCCTCCCTCCTCAAGTTTTCCACCTCGCAAACACCTCGGATTTTTGTCTCCCCTCCGCCTGAACCCGCCCCAGGGTTGGCTCCCTCTCAGTGTTTTGGTGATTATTCCTGTTTTTCCGCCACAAATTCCAGAATTCGGAATAACCCCACTCACAGAGCACAGAACTCCAGCTGCAGCTCCGCGAGGTATCGAGGGAAGGGTTCAGATTTTGCTGTGCTCTGCACCCCAGTGAAAATTCTAATCCCATGAAAATTCCGTGTCTGCTTCCTAGAGCACGCTAAAAAAATCACCCAGGAGCAGAATGCGGAGCAGGAGTTTGGAATTTTGTGCTCATCACTTCCAGTCTCTCACCTTGGGCACACGAACCAAACATTTGCTGAGAGCCAAGACATGTCATTTAGGAAAAAACTCGAGGAATTCTGCACAAAATCCCTCAGGAGAGGTTCCGATCCCAGGTTTCAGGATTCCCTCCCTGCCCTGTCCAGCTGCATCTTTCCCAGATGTGCCTTCCTGCTCTCTGCCTGCGTTTTTAATCGATGTGTTTCATCACACTGATATTTTTCAGTGCCAGACAGCACCCAGCCCAACCTTTCCCAGGAATCCCTCTGGGATTCCTCTGTCACGACTCCAATTCCTGCACCACTCTTAAAAAAAACCAACCAGTTTTGACTCAGAAAAAAAGAAAGAAAAAAAAAAAACCCCACAAAAAAAGACCGAAAATCTCCTAAAGCGGTGAATTCCCTGCACTCCTCACCATTTGCTCTCTACTCCCCTCATTCCAATTTTCTCCAGGAATAATTTTAAATTTCCTTCTCTGTCGCTGACAAAGAAATTGAGGCAGCGCCGAGCCGAGATGCTCCGCGACACAAAACACGCCCCGCTTTTGCAATTAATTCCCTTCCAGAGAAGGATCCTTGCAGCTCGGAATTGTGCCCTGCTCCAAATCCGAGAGAGAAAAACCACCTTGGAAAAAAAAAAAAGCAGGAGCCCCGGCAAATATGGGAAGAGCTGTTTTCCACAGGGACCCGAGTGACTCAGGCTTTCATGAGACAGGGATATAATTTTCTGGATGAAGTAACAAAGCTTTTTTTTTTGTTGTTTTTTCACCTTTCCCTCCCTCACACACAAAAAAAAAAGTAGTTTCAAATTGTTTGTCCTTAAGAAACAAATCGGGCTCGGATGGTATAACCGAGCCAAAAAAAAAAAAGGGGAAGTTTTCCACGGAAAAAAGCTGGAGAAGAGCGGTTTTTCGGGAGGAATACTCACGAAGAACTGGTCCATGTCCCTCTCCAGCCCCACGTTCGGCAGGTCCGGCATCATGTGCGCCACCACCTTAAAGCCGGCGTCCTTGGCCAGGTGGAAGGACTCGCACACGGCCTTCACCGTGTGGCCCCTGGGAACGGAGAGGGAGAAGGGTCAGGAAAAGGCAGGAAAAGCGGGAGAAGCCGCGTCTCGCCGAGGTTGTGCCCTGGGAGGCCGAGTTCGGAGCGTGGCTGGAGGGAAAACCGCGCGGAAAGGGGCCGGGTAAACGTTTTGAGGTTGTTATTCCCACGGAAAAGGAGCCGCCCCGAGGTGCTCCGGACACAGAGGAAATTCGGGAGAGCTGCTGGAATGCGGCCGGGAAAGCGGTGCCCACGGGCTGGTGCGGCAGCACGAGACGCACCGCAGGGATGGCTGCGGCAGTCGGAATAAACCAGGAATAAAAACAGGGAAGGAGAGGGATGGGGAACAAGGAGAAGCGGCCAGCCTGAAAATCCTTCCCTGCTCCACGCTCCCGAAAATCCCTCTTGGAGGAACATGGATTTTCCCCGACTTTTGAGAGGTGTGAAACCTCCCCAGCTGGACTGGGATTCCAGGAGGATCCCGTGGTTTTCCATGCTGACACCCATCCAAACTCTGACTCGATCTGCAGGAGCTCTGGGGGGATTTGGAGCCCAACTGAGGCCGAATCTCCCCCGGCTCCGGAGAAAATTCCTCTCCCCTCCGATGAGGAGATTCCCACCACATGAGATCTTCCCACAAAACCCTGGCTTTGGCTCTCTCCCACATTCCCGGACATTCCCGGGCACTTCCATCCCCTCATTCCACCTTCCCTCCCTGATCCCTGTTTTCCTCCCAGCCCCTGGCTCGCCCCGACTCCTGGAATTCCTGGCACCAAGACGAGCTCCGCAGGTGAATTTTTTTCCCCTCCTCCGGAGTCCTCCGGACGAAAAACCCAACTCCCTCCGGGCCATCCCAGTGTTCATTTAATTCTTTAATTCCCTTAATTCCGGCACCCGCCCCACCACCGCTGCCCGCACCTCGCGGAAACCAAACCGGCCGCTTCCCTTTTTGTTTTTCCCTTTTTTTTAAAGGATCTTTTCCTCCCCCTCCGCCAGAGGACTCAGCCCCTCCACACAGCTCTAAAAAGCGGTTTTATTTACGATTTTTTTTCGGGAGTATCGCAGCGCTTTCCCGAGACTGTTCAAGGACAGCATTACTCAAGACCTCGAGCAGCCTGAGGGGAGTGAACGGGAGCCTCGCTTCATAAATAAAAATTATTTTCTTATTAGAAGTGGAATTGGAGCTGCATCAATAACTTGATTATTTGATGCCTGGCTCTGTTCTTGAATATTTTTCTGCCTCACAGCCACCAAAAGCACTCAGAAACCTCGCTAATGACTTATGGAACATAATAGAAAGTAATTTCCAAAACAGTTACCCTAATTGGTTGTAATCTGACATTTTGCTAGCAGCGAGATATGAAAAAGTTCCGAGCCCAAAAACACATCCCCCACAAAGCAGAACGGAAGCAAAATGAGGTCGTTTGGAAAGAGAAGAGAGAGAGAGAGAGGAAAACTCGAATCCCCCTTCTTCTCAAAGCGGATTCCGAGCCGCTGCTCCGAAAAGCGGGAGAAGCTGAGGAAATTTTAGGAATCCCACAAGGGGAGAGCCTCGAAAAATCTTTACAATCTTCCAGAATTCCAGGCTCAGCCGGGAGCGGGATCAAGGCAGGGATCCAGCACTTCCCTCCTGCTCTGAGCCAGCAGCAAAGGCTCGTTAGCAGGGGGTTCGTTAGCAGGGGAGCGACGGAAGAGCTCCAAGGGATTCGCGGGATGGAGACAAAACCGGTGGGGATCTCCGGGAGCGGAAAGGGAAGCGAGGAAGCTCCACCTTTGAAAGAGTTGAGGTGGGGGAACAATTAATTCCTCACGAATTAATTAATTAATTAATTAATTGTTAAATGGACGTCCCCATGGCTCCGGAGAAAATTCCTGTCTCCTTCCACCTCCACGGCTCCAGTGAAGAAGATTCCCCACCACGGGAGATCAATCTTCCCACAAAACCCCGGCTTTGGCTCTCTCCCACATTCCCGGACATTCCCGGACATTCCCGGATGCTTCCATCCCCCTCAGCAGGATCCCACCCCCAGCTCAGCCTGGAATCAGATTTTCCAAGCCTCTTCCCAGAGCTCCCTGCAGAATTCCTAAAAGGCTTCTCAACCTCCCTCTTCCGAATTGTCCCGGGAATAATCCAGACCAACACTGAGATCCTGCCGCATTCCTAAGCCTGGATCTTTCCCTCTGGAACACTCTGAGGTCCAGAGGAGGAAACCCCCTCGAAACAGGAGCTTTAAACCCTTAATAAATGGATTTTCCTGGCTTTAGGGGCCTGGCCGCTCCGTGGCAGCGACATCCCACGCTCCCCTGCACCGGCGATTCCACATCCAGACCCCGAATCCCTCGGGATTCTTCCCTGGAGTCTCTAAGGAGAAAATGCCCAACATTTCCAGCTTTGCTCCGGTGCCTCCGAGGCGGGAATTAACAAAAATGTGCTTTGCCCATGGAACCATCATCTCCCTGTCATTACCTGTGATTATGGTTATTAAACATCCCTGCGAGGCGACCGGAATGTGGAATTGGAAGGAACGGCTCCAGCGAGTGCCAGGAGTGGAAAAACAGGGAAAAATCGCTTTTTTTTTTTATAAATCTCAGAATTCTCAGGCTTGCAGTAAATGAATAAAGAGGGATTAGTTTGTTCGGGGGGTGGGGCCAACAGAATATTCCACCTTTTCCCACGGAGGACAACAGCTCTTTGGGCCAAAAAAGACAAGGAACAAATGAGATTTTCCTCCTGGAAATGCAGTTTCCAGCCCTTTAGGGATTGCCTGGAATGACTCTGGTTCCTCTCTCAACAGGTGCTCCCGGCCAGTGTCACCTCTCCTGTCCCAAAAAGGCACCTGGAGGAGGGAAAAGGGTGGAAAATCCGCAGGGAATGACAGGGCCTTGTAGCTGCTCGAGCCTACAGACCGTGATTTATGTGGGACAGGGGCAATGCTCTCCCTCCCAAAACTGCCTTTATTTGTGATCTCATTAAGAAAAGAGGTGTAAAACACGGGGAAAGAATGGATCCATGAAAAAAAAAGGGGAAATAATTGGATCCATTAAAAAAAAACGGGAAATAATTGGATCCATTAAAAAAAAACGGGAAATAATTGGATCCATTAAAAAAAAGAGGCGTAGAATTCAGGGAAAGAATGGCTGCATTAAAAAAAGAGGTGTAAAACACGGGGAAAGAATGGATCCATTAAAAAAAAAACGGGAAATAATTGGATCCATTAAAAAAAAGAGGCGTAGAATTCAGGGAAAGAATGGCTGCATTAAAAAAAGAGGTGTAAAACACAGGGAAAGAATGGCTGCATTAAAAAAAAAAGAGGTGAAAAAGCCAGGAAAAGGGTAAATACATTAAAAAAAAGAAGCGCACAGCACAAGAAAAGGACCTGAAACGAGACTAAAACATCCCAATCCCATTTTCTCCTGCTGAGAAACGGAATCTGCGGAATTCCACTTTGCCCACAAAATGCCACAGAGAAAGCCAGGGGGCCGCTGGAGTTTGTGAGTTTTTCGTGACAGATCGATGGTCACAAAAGCAGGGAAATAAATGGAATGTTTCAGTGTTCTCTGGTTGGTGGGAATCAGCCACGGAAAGAGCTGCTGAAGGATTCCAGAAGGATCCAGGGAATCCTTGGAGCCCCTTCCCGAGCCTAAAGGGGCTCCAGGAGAGCTGGGATTTGGGATAAAAGGATGGAGGGCCAGGAGCCAGGGAATGGCTTCCCAGTGGGAAAGGGGAGCTTGGGGCGGGATCTTGGGAAGGAATTCCCGGCTGGGAGGGTGGGGAGGGGCTGGGCTGGAATTCCCAGAGAATCCCTGGATCCCTGGGAGTGTCCAAGGAAAGGCTGGAGCATCCTGGGATCGTGGGAGGTGTCGGGCATGGAATGAGATGGGATTTAAGGTCCCTTCCCACCCAAATCATTCCGGGATCCTCTGGAGCAGCTGGGATGGCTCCAGGCCGGGGTTCTGTTCCCCAGCAGGCAAATCCCGTGGGATGCAGCTCCAAGGAAAACCCTGAGCTCCACAGAATCCTTGGAGCCCCTTCCCGAGCCTAAAGGGGCTCCAGGAGAGCTGGAGAGGGACTTGGACCAAGGGCTGGAGGGACAGGACATGGGGAATGGCTTCCCCCTGGGAAAGGGGAGCTTGGGGATGGGATCTTGGGAAGGAATCCCAGGCTGGGCTGGAATTCCCAGAGAAGCTGTGGCTGCCCCCGGATCCCCGGGAGTGCCCAAGGCAAGGCTGGGTGGGCCTTGGAGCACCCTGGGACGGCGGGAAGCACCGGGGGCGGAACGGGATGGGATCTGAGCTCCGCGCCGGCCCAGCCGGCCGGGATCCCCCGGAATTGCGCCCTCACCTGTTGGTGTCCCTGGCCACGTCCTCGTAGACGCTCTGGACGCCGATCTCGAGGCGGGTGCAGCCGTAGGACAGCATGGAGCTGAGGTGCTGCCGCAGGCAGTAGTCGGGCCGCGTCTCGATGGTGATCCCCACGCACTTGGTCAGGCTCCTCTCCGAGTACCTGCCCGGAAAAAAACCCCGGCCCCGGTCACGCCTCCGAGCTTCACTCGGAAATCCGAGTTTCGGGGGTGTCACGGGGACACTCAGGGAGAGTTTCTGGAGTCTTCCAGGAGGGGGTTTTGGTGTCGCTTCACCGGGGTTGATTCCAGGTTAAAATTCCTGTAATGTCTGGGCAATGCCCGGACGGAATGAGGGAAATGCACGTGAATGCAATTTTGCGTTAATTTTCTAATTAATCGGTTGTTTTGGATCACTAAACCGTGGCAGCGTGGAGGGATTTCACAAGGATATCTAAAATCCCACAAAATCCCTTGGGAGCAATCAGTTCCTAACCTCACTGAAGGAATCTCACAAAACCCAAAATTCACCCTTTTTTCTCCTTCTCTGCCCTTTATCACTGCAGGTCTAACCAAGACTAATTACTCCAGCCAGTTAATTTAATTTTTTTTTTAACTGCTAAAGAAACCCCGCTCCTGATGACAAATGGGAAGCTACCGGGCCGCGAGAGAGGAAAATAAAAGGGAAAAGGAACCCGAAGTGAAGTTCCCACGAGGAAACCCTCGATCCCCATCCTCTCCACCACCACCACCAGCGAGCAGAATATTCCTTTCCGGAGAGGAACCGGTTCCCTGGAGCATTTTTCCTGCTCTTCCAGGCGGTTGTGTAACACAACTGCAGCCCAGCAGCGAAGATTTACAGCAGGAAGAGGGGGAAACTTCTTCTTTCGGAACTGCAGAGAGAACCTGGATAAATCCCAGAGCAGGATGAGCGGCCCCGGATCCAGGGAACATCAGTCTCTTTAACGGCCCCGAACGATGATTTGGGTGTTAACAGGGAATGTTGCTGGAAAGGGGACACCTTGAGGAAGGGAGGGATGTGATTCCCGTGCCCGCAGGGATACTGCACGCCCGAATCTAAAGGATGACTAAGTCCAGCTCTTTATTAGGAGTCCATAAAGATTCATCATCCCATCGCCAGCACCTGGAAATTTCTGAATCGAAATAAAGCGGCCTCAGAGCAGCGTGGAACACAATTCCCCCCCCCCCACC
>VXAZ01006519.1:9691-20618 GCA_013399875.1 Gymnorhina tibicen
CGCTAGTGACACAAACCACTTCAGAGTATTTCCACGTGATGCACAAACAAGTCAAAAATTCACTGATCCAAATCCAACGTGCAAACAGAAAAGGGCCGGGGGGGGCACCCACTGCCCCCGGCCCTCCGCGGCCCCCGGCCCCCGCACACGGCCCCACCGCCGGCATGGCCCCGCCGGCAGGACGGGGGCCGGGCAGGGCCCCCGCGGCGAGGGGAGCCCCGCCGGAGCCGGGGTCCGGGGGCGCTGGGGGCGGCGCCTGGTCCTCAGTTGGGGGACAGGTCCCCGGCTCTACCAGATGCCGCTCGACCGGCCCCCGGGGGGAGCGAGAATCCGGGCCGAGGCTCGTTTTGGAACGTGGTCATCGATCTGAGAACCTGCCGGACACACGGATGGTCGGCAGGCGTCAGGGTGGGGGTAGCGGGGCACAGCCCCGTGACCCCCTGGCACCCCAGCACCGCTGGCACTGCTGGGACAGCAAGGGCTCCGTGTCCCTCCAGTCCCACCCCGGCTGTGCTGCGCGTGGGGGAGCACTGACCAGCGCCTCTCGCAGCCCTGGCCTTGCGCCAGCACTGACGTTCGGGATGCCCAAGTCCCCACGTCCTGCCTCCGGGGGTCAGGGCAGCCCCGGTCCCACCAGAGTACCGAGCAGGTGCCGGCCGGCCCCGAGGGTCACCGAGGCCCCCGGTCCCGGCACGGTGCGGTGAGGGGGCTGCCCGAAGGCAGCACGTGGCTCCATCTTTCCCCGCACAGACCCCGCTGTTGGCACAGACCCCCAGTCCCCCCCCGACTGGCGCAGACCCCCAGCCCGCCCAGAACCCCAGCCAGAGCAGCCACACGACGGACGGTGCACGGAGGGAGGGGCGAGGGCTGGGGGGCTGCAGATCCGAGGACGGGGGCAACTCCCTGCTCTGCCATGGCCCCCTGCCCGGGAGAAGGAGGGCTGCGCCTTGAGGTGGAGGATGTGAGGTGACTGGGATACTTTGGGATGGCAGTGGGAACACCCTGCAGGAGAGATGGGGACAGCCTGGAGAAGGGGATGACAGGACAGCCCTAGGGGAGGGATGCCAGGACACCCCGGGGTGGCAGTGGGAGCGCCTTGGGAGGTGGCGGGGGTACTGGGGACACCCTGGGGGGCCAAGTGCCCGGCTGGTGCCAGAAGCCACCAGAGGCAGGGCTGCCGGCGAGCCCCGCGGGGGCCGAGGCCGGAGCGCCAGGCCCCTCACTGCGGCCCCGCTCTTACCGGACAGGCTGAAGCTGGACTCGTGGAGGTCCCTCATGCCCCCGTGTCGCGTGGCCGGCCGGGTGGGCGTATCGGCCAGGGGCGTCCCCGTCTCTTTTTTCCCGGCATGCACAACCACGGCCACGTCCCCCAGGTATGGGGTGCGATCCACACCCCGCAGCTTCAAACTCTGCCGGGAGCGAGAGAGAGAGCGGAGAGAGCATCAGCACCCACCGGGCGGGGGCCGCGGCCGGGGCAGGGGGGGCCCGCAGTGCCAGCGGGATGCGGGGTGCCAGGGCCCTGCAGCGGGGTGCGGATCGGCCGGGCGGGGGAGCGACGGGGCTGGGGCATGCTGGGGCTGGGGAGGGGGCACTCGGCGAGGTGCTGGGCAAACTGTGGAGCTCCCGGTGCGAAGCAGTGCCAGGGCAGGGGCTGGGGGAGGTGGGTGGCCCTGGCAGAGCAGCCCCTCGCCCCGTCCCCCCGGCGAAGCCAAGCCAAGACGAACCAAGCCAAGCCAAGCAAAGCCAAGCAAAGCCAAATCAAGCCAAGCCCATGCGATGCCCTGTGCCCCCCCCGCCCAGCCACACAAAGCTCCCGACAAGCGCACCAGTGCTGGCCATCATCTTCCTGTGACGGGGCCCCGGCTGCCCCCTTCCCTTGCAGCGTCAGCACCGCGCCGATGCCCCAGCCTATCGCCTACAGCCACAGCATGCGGGCACGGGCGGATCCCTGGTGACAGGGACTGCCAGAGCTCCTGGGTATCACTGCTGGGCAGCCCCGGCCACACGTGTCCCTGTCCCGCTGCATCGGGGGCCACTGCGAGGTGTGGGGCTGCCCTGGGAGACCCAGCAAAGGGCAGAGCCTGAACGGGGGCCACGGGGAGCCCTGATGCTCAGCACATGCCTTGAAATGGCCTTGGGCCACACACGTGTTGGGACAACTGTCCTCTTGCACTGCCAGTGTGCTGGCAAGGACCCAGGGGAGGGTGCTCTGTCACACACTGACCCGCAGGGACCCGCTGTCCCCTGCACAAGGCACACCGTGCTCCTGTCACATGCTGCAGCACGGCGTGGCATCGGCCTGGCGCAGACCCTCCCCCGGCGCTGCTGGGACCACCACAGCCACTGTCCCCTTGTCCCCTCCAGCAGCCAGCATGGTGCAGCCCTGTCCCACACCGCGGCATCGCTCCAGCACGGCGACGGCACCGCTCTGGCACGGCTGTGGCACTGCTCTGGCACGGCCACGGCACAGCCACCATCGCCCCCGTACCTTCTCCCGCTGCACCAGCTTCTTGTAGGCGATGTCCGGGAAGGAGCGGAGCGGGCAGAACTTGCCGGTGCCCTCGGCGCACATGAAGACGCCGTTCTCGTAGACCACACGCCCACGGCTGATGGTGACCAGGGGCACCCCGTGGCACCGCATGTTCTCGTACAGGTTGATGTCCCCGCCCTGCACCTGGGTGCTGGCAGAGATGGTCCTGGGCAGGGGGACGGGGTGGTGAGCGGGTGCTGGGGGCACAGGGAGCCCTTCCCCAGCCCCCCGCCATGGGCTGCACCTACTTGGTGGCCTCGGGGTCCCAGACCACAACGTCAGCATCAGCCCCAGGGATGATCCGGCCCTTGCGGGGGTACAGGTTGTGGATCTTGGCAGCGTTGGAGCTGGTCACGGCCACAAAGCGGTTCTCATCCATCTTGCCCCCCACCTGCCACCGGAGTGGAGGTGAGGATGTGCTGGGCTGTGTCTCTCCCTGTCACCCCCAAGTCCCCCCAAAAATCCCAGGTGTGCTGCGGGGGCCAGGATCCTTGCCAGGACCCACTGGGGTGCTTTGGGGAGCACCTTGCCCCCCACCCTCATGCCAGGGGGCGAACACCCCATGGGACGTCCCACTCCAGCAAGGCCCCCGTGAGCCCCCAGCGCCAGCCCCGTGCCGAGGCCGGCAGTGCCATACCACACCACGCTCCCAGATGATGTTCATGCGGTCCTGCACCCCGCTGACACCATGGGGGATCTTGGTGAAGTCCTCCTTGCCCATGGCCTTCTGCTTGGTGCTGAAGGGCCGGTGGTCCGAGGCCACGATGTTCAGTGTGTCACTGCGGAGGACAGAGCAGGGTGGAGGACGGCACTGCCAGGGCTGCTTGGGGCGCCCAGGGAGCCCAGACCCAGGGAATGGGGCACCTACACCATGGGGTGCCTGGAGAACAGGGTGCCCAGGGAATGGAGCACCCATGCAGGGAGTGGGTAAGTGGGGCCCAGGTGCTCAGTGAGTCCTTGGGAAGTGCAGCACCCACAGAGCGTGTCCCCAAGGGTGCACAGTGTCCGGGCAGTGAGTCACAGAGAGTCCGATGCCCACGGTGTGGGGTGCCCAAAGGATGAGGTGCCTCGAGGCCACAGCACCAGGGGGGCAGAGTGCCGGGGCAACGGCACAGCTGGGCAGCCTGACACCCAGGGTGGGACACCTGGGTGTGCCGGACACCAGGATGCCCAGACAGCGCTGGTGAGTGGGGCTGGCAGGAAGGGGGTGCGCGTGGGGCAGGGAGAGGTGCCCGGGGCAGGTCTCACTTGGCGAGCAGGCTCATGAGGTAGGCGGAGGTGTTGGTGTCGAGGCGCAGCGGCGGCACGGTGACGTAGGCGGCGGCGTGGAACCAGTCCTGGTGGTAGTAGTGCAGCCCGGTGAGTGTGGCGTGCGCCGTGGTCGTCTCCGCGTACACCACCTTCCCTGCCAGGCGGAGGCACACGCGTGTGCAACGGGTGGGTGTGCGACGGCAGGTGTGCAAGGGGCACACGTGTGTGCACTGTCCGTGTCAGCATCCCCATGCTCCCAGCGGGGCATGAGCCCTTCTTCCTGTGAGTGCTCACCTGTGTGTCCCGTGTGTGTCCCATGTGTGTCCCATGTGTCCCGTGTGTGTCCCGTGTGTGTCCCGTGTGTCCCATGTGTCCCGTGTGTGTCCCATGAGTGTCCCGTGTGTGTCTCATGTGTCCCATGAGTGTCCCGTGTGTCCCGTGTGTGCCCTGCGAGTTCGAGCAGCGCTGGGGGCCCAGGTGTGCCCACCTGTGCTGGGGCACGGCCCCGCAGGCATGCCTGTGTTCCTGTGCCGCGTGGCTGTCCCTGCCTGTGCCTGCAGGTGCCCGGTGTCTCTCTGCCTCCCCACAGCTCCACCGTCCATGTCCGTATCCCTCCGAGCCCAAACCTCCCTGGTGCCCGTGTGCGTCCCGTGTTAATGGGTGTTTCTGCGCCCTCGCAGGTGGCCCTTGCCCTCACGTGTGTTGGGGAGGGGGGTCCCCAGCCGTGTCCCCTACCTTGCATCTTGGCGGCGGCGATGACGTCCCCCGCGGACATGCTGGAGACGTTCACCAGGTACACAGGGCAGTGGGTCTGCGGAGAGGGGGTCAGTGGTGCTGCCTCCATGGCACCCCAGCGCCCTGGGGGTCTCTGCACCCCTGCTGAGGCACAGGGACCCCCATGGAACGGAGACGCCCACCCCCAGCCGGGAGATGCTCAGGACCACTCACCCGGTTGGCGATGGTGATGACACGGTGCGTGGCCTCAGCTTCCAGCTGCAGAGAGAGCCGGTGGTGACACACATGACACACAATGGTGGCACCAGCGGGTGGGTGGGTGACACAAGGATGGCTGGTGGCAGCTATACGGATGTCCTGGACCATCCCAGCCACATCCCGTGCCACCGCTGCAGTGACATGGTGACACCTGCCATCACCTACCTCTTCAGGCCGGCTGATCTCGATGCCCTCCGGGCCCGTAATGCCCAGATCCAGAGCTTCCTTGGCTCCCTGGGGAATTCGGGGGGGGGTCAGGGTGGAGATTCCACTGCCCCCAGCTGGGTGCCCATGCACCCCTCATGCCCCTGCCCTCACCTCGGCCACCAGCTCGCCGTTCTCGGCGTGGACGCGGGCGATGGCGCCGATGTCGCGGCACGCGCGCAGGACCTGGTAGAGCTCGCTGTCCCGCAGCATGTACAGGTCCTTGTAGGTCATGAACATCTGGAAGGAGTTCACCCCCTTCTCCCGCACCAGCGTCTCCATCTCTGCCTTCACCTGCACCGGGACAGGGGTCAGAGTGGGCCCTCACTCCACGAGGGGCCCCTGCCACGGGGCAGGGACCAACACCCCCCTGGGGACACGGGATGTGGATTTGTGGGTGACATGGGGAGTGACAGATGCTGGGGGGGAGCAGAAGGGATTTTCTTGCCCCCGGGGGGTACCCACACCATCCCTCTGCCCCTGCTCTCCTAGAAGGGGGGTCGGGGCTGGGGTGTCCCTGCAGGACAGCTGGGAGACCGGTCTGATCCACTCCAGCAGCTTTGAGGGGATTGCAGGGGCTGAGTGTGCTGTGGGATGGGGTCTGGTCACCAATCCTGCCTGCCACCCCCATGGGGGTCATGCTGCAGGTTGGGGTCCCCCCAAGCTAGGATCACCAGCCCTGGGCACCCTGCTCCCCTCCGTGGAGCAGCAGCAGCACCTTCCCTGCCCCAGTGAGGGGCTCAGCCCCACGGGGACCCCTTGCCCCGGGGCACCCCTGAGACCCTGCCCCGCTGAGCCTGGCTCAGGGCAGCTAAAAGGCATCCTAGGGGCTCAGCCCACCCCCCAAGCAGCTAATGGGATCAGCGGGGCTGGGAATTAGCCCCGGCAGCTGCTCCCGGCGCCGTGCCAGACTCACCTTGGGCGCCCACCAGGTGATGCCCATGTGCAAGGCGTAGTCGCAGCACACCTTGGGGTCGGCCAGGCTGCGGCACTTCTCGTAGGCGTCCAGCAGCGACGTCTCCTTGTCGGGCAGGACGTGGCCGATGATCATCGTCGTGCCCCCCACCAGCGCTGCCTGCGGGGCACGGGGACCGCGGCGGGGGCGTCAGGATTCATCCCCCCACTGCCGGCACTGATCCTGCCCAGCCGTGAGCCAGTTTTGGGCACGGCATTGCCCACAGACGGGTGGGGGTCCTGGGTGCAGGCAGGGACCCCTGCAGCCCCCTGGCCCCACCGATGGCTGCCCAGGTGCAGCAGCACAGCTGGGTGCGTGACACATCCGGAGAGCCCCATCCTGCCACCGCTGGGGCACCCACTGCCCCCCCAGCCCCAACCACTGGATTTGGGGTGCTGAGGGACCCAGCAGCCCCCCGGCACAGAGGCCCATGTGGGATGGGGCCGCGGGGAGCCCCCCCGCCGCGTCAGCGTGGGCGGTAGTGCAGGCGCTGTGGCGCTGCCGGTGTCCCCGGCTCACCCGGCCCCGCTAATCCGCAAAGCTCCTTTGCCCATCGGCCCTCTCGGGAGGTGCCGGCGTGGTGCCACGAGGCGGGTGACAGTGACAGGGAGCAGGCCTGGCACGGGGAGCCCGTGGGCACTGCACTGGCCCATTCCCTCCAGCACACCGCCGAGCCCCCTGCCTAGGGACAGCGGGCACCCTGGGGACAGGCACGGCCAGTGCTGGCCTGGCACAATGGCTGCTCTGTGTGGGCGCTGGGGACAGTGGGACAAGCTGCAGGGACAATCCTCTGCTGGCCCCTTGACACTCCCAGGCAGCAACACTCAGTACACACTGCCTCCGGCACAGGGAGGGCAGAGGGTCCCCGAGCTGGCACAGGGTGCCACGGCTCCAGCGTGGGAGGAGGGTTCTCACAGCGAGGGGACATGATGGACGGGGACACGGGGACAGGCAGTGCCACGCCACAACACTCCCGTGGAGCTGATGCTGCTGAGATGCCCACGGCGCTGGGGTGGGGAGCTGCCTGCACCAATCTGCGTCCCCAGGGAGCCCCCAGAGCGGGGAGCAGACCCCACACAGGGGCTCAGGCCGCGGGGGTACCTTGGTGCCATGGTAGAAGTCATCGACACAGGTGGCGTTCATGAAGGTCTGGTGGAAGTGGGTGCTGGTGTCGATGCCGCCCGGGATGACGAGTTTGCCAGTGGCATCGATGACCTTGGCACCGCCAGGGATCATCAGCTCGCGCCCCACTTGCTGGATGATGCCGTTCTCAATGTAGACGTCGGCCTCGAGGGTGCAGTCGTCATTCACCACCTTCCCCCCCTTGATGAGGATCCGCATGGTGGCCGCGTTGGCCATCATGGTGCTGCAGGGCAGAGGCAGCACCGGGTGACCACTAGGAGCCCCCCAGGGCTGGGGGTCACTCCACTGCCCACCCTCACCAGAGGTGCCCCGGTGTGGGCAGGGCTCGGCCCCGCAGCTGCGCATCCTCCACGGGCCATGTCAATGGATTATCCCAGGAAATCCGCGGAGAGGAGGGGCCCCGGCACAGAGCTGGGGGCTGCCTCCCTGCCAAGAACCCCACTCCAGTGACTCCAGGCTGCACCCCGGCCAGTGCCACCCACCCTGCAGACCCAGCAGCTGGAGCAGGGCTGCCAGACCCCAGCCCTGCCATGCTCCACTGCCATTGCCACATATGCCGTGGGGACACTGCTGGGCGTCCCCACAAAGTGACAGCACCCATGCCCAGGGCAGGCTGCCTGCCTTGTCCCTGTGGGTGACCAGGACTGGCACGGACAGCACCAGGGCTGGCATCACTCACTGGGGTCTCTGCCCACAGCCCCACAGCGGTGCCAGCTCTGCCAGAGACCCCTGCACTGCCTCAGCGCTGCCTGAGCCCCCGGCAGTGAGGGGCATCCCCAGACACGATCAATAAGTCATTTGGTGAAGGTCAAACACCATCGACCCATCAGAGCAGGGACAGCACATGCCGGTTGTGCCCACCCAGGGGGCATGAGGTGGGCTGGGACCCCACCAGAACCCCCAAACCAGAGACCTCATTGCAGAGACCCACAAAGAGACCTCAGCCTCACCGTCCCCACTGCAGGGACCACCAGGGACCCCTCCACCAGATAAAGCCCAAGGCACCCCCATGGGCAGTGCAGGACTGTCCGGCATCGCTGACATGATGCTGGCACCGAGCAGCTCTGCGGGAACAGCTCCTGCTGCCCACCCAGCCCCGGGGTGCCCAGACCCCTGGACAGGCCCGCTGGGGCCAGACCCGAGCCACGGGCAAAGGCTGCTGCTGGTGGGGGCTGGTGCTGCCACAGCCCCACTGTGGCTCCAGGGAGGTGCTGAGACGGGGACAGTGCTCTGAAGGGACCGTCCCGAGCCGTGCCAGGGATTTCCAGCGCCCATCCCAACACCTGCTGGGCAGCAAATGGCTTCTCAGGCACCAGAGCTGGCAGGAGCCATGGTGGCCATGAAGCTGGGCCGGGCTTTGCAGCAGCTGGGCATTCCCGGAGCCCCAGGCCAGTACAGCTGCCGGGGGTGGGGGCAAGCGGCCGTTCCCACCACGGGACCACCACTGCACTGCAGGAGGACAGCAGCCCTTCCTGGGCCGGCTCCTGCCCCCGGGCTGCACAGTGGCTGCCATGGGTGATCCTGGTGCCAGCTGGCGCCTTGTCCTGATGCCCTCACCTCGGCACAGAGCAGCAGGAGCAGCTGCCGGGGTCCTGCAGGCGGCCCCCCTCGGGAATGTCACTGGCGTGCACAGCTGTGTCACTGCTGAGAAACCCCCCGAGGGACCGCGGCAGGGTGGCAGTGACCTCGTGCACCGTGCCAGCGGTCCGGCGCCCACACCTGCCCCCTGCTGCCCCCCAGCCCTGCCTCGGGCACATGGGGAAGCTGCTGCCCCACGTTAGGGCTGTGCTGGGGGGCATCTGGGCCCAGAGCTGCACTGTAAGGGATGAGGGGGATGACAGGAACACGGGGGTCAGCCCCAGCCAAGGACTCTCTGAGTCCCCACACCAGTCAGGGCCCACCCTGACTGACATCAGGGACAAGACATGAGGGCAGAGATCCACCTCGGTGGGGTGAGACCAGAGGGGATGAGCTGGTGCCCACAGTGCCACCGCGGTGCACACTGCCCCTATGAGCCCCTGGGACCCCCAAGCAGGGCTGGGCCAGGCGGGAGATGCAGGAGGGGGTGCAGGGGGGAGGTGGCACAGTGCAGAGGGGGTGGGGGGGAGGCGGCATGTCGCATCCCGAGATGAAAGCGGGCTGTGGTGACGGACGGATCTGGAGCACGGAGCACGCGACTGCCAGCGGTGCCGCAGCTCCCGGCACCGTGAGACCCCTGACACAGAGGGAACGGGGCAGAGGGGGCTGCCGTGGGTGGACAGCAGGGGAGTATGTGTGGCAGAGGGGGTGATGGGCCGGCAAGGGGACAGGGCATTGCTGGGGGCACAGGCGTGGGCTGGCCACCGTGCACAGAGAAGAGCTGGCAGCTCCACACACTGCCTGTGGCCACCATGGAGCCACCCACGCTGCTGCCACCCCGCTGTCCTCATGTCACTGTTCAGGCACCTTTCCCACCCTTCCCTGATGTCCCCACAGCACCAGCCCCGTGCCCAGCACTGGATGCCCATAGTGGATTGTCTGGCACACCAGTGCCCCCAGTTCACCCTCACTGCCCCCAGATCACACCCACTATTCCCACTCAGTCCCCCCTGCTCACACCAGGGACCCCAGCTCACAGTGGTCACACCAGTGCCCCAATCTCACACCTTGTGGCCCCCAGCTCAATCCCAGTGCTCACACCAGTGCTCCCACCTTACAGCAGTGCCCCCCAAGCTCAGACTGAGCATCCCCAGGGGCTCTGCCCCTCTATCCCCCAGGCCGGGCCACAGTGCCAGCATGGTACCGGCCCTGGTGGCACCGGGGCCCTTGCCCGCGCTCCAGCCAGCCGCTGCAGCGTGGTGGCACAGCCAGCATTAGCTGGCGGTGGCCGTGCTGGCGCGGTGGCCGGAGGCTTCCGCCAGACAACAGGCTCCGGAGCAGGGCAGAAACGCAGCGTCAGCGCCGGGGGGGCCACCAGCAGGCACCCCGGGGACCCCCGCCCACCCCGCGCCGCAGCCCCCCGGCTCGGCCACTTCGGCAGGCGGCGGCCGCGGCGCCGCTTCCCGGCACACAAAGCGGCGCGACCATTCGGGGGGCTCGCAGCCCCCCCAGCCCCGCCGGCTGCCGCGGCGGCCCCCGGCCGCGAGGACAGCTGTGACCCCGGCAGGACAAAGGGACCCCAGCCCCGGCGGGGGCTGCCAGGGGCACCTGTTGGGGTCGGGGCGGCTGCCGGGCCCGGCCTTTGTGCCGGGGTTGCCGCATTGTGCGGCGCGACGAGGCCGGGGGCCCCTCACCGCCCCCCGCTTTTGTCTGCGCCGGCGAGACCCCGGCACCCACCCTGCCCGCGCCCATCCTGCACCCGCCCCGCCGGCGGGGACTCCCCTTTGTCAGGCTGGGCTTGGTGACCGTCACTCCGGTGACACCGACCCGCGACCACCGCCTGTCCCTGGCCAGAGGCGGCGGCTGGGTGGGCATCGCTCTCCGCCCCAGAGATGCCCCGGCGGGGGGGGGTCACAGCACCACCGCCCCCAGCCCTGCCCCTGCCCTGGCTCCGTTACGGACATGGCCAGGCTGGTGTCGGTGTCCCGGAATCCCACCGACCGCCCCCCCGGCCAGGACGAGATGAGGTGCCACCGAGCCACCGCCCCGGGAAGGACCAGGAAACCCGCAGGGGCCGCGGTCGGCGGGCGAAGGATGCTCCATCAGAGCTGCCACCGCCAAGCCCGGGATGCTGCGGGCGCTCGGCCGCTCCTCGTCCCCGCGGGCACCTTGGCCCGGCCCGGCCCGGCCCGGCCCAGCTCGGGCACAGAAACGGGCACGGCGCGGCCACGCCCGAGCGGGCGCGGGGCTCTGCGGAGGGTCCCGGCGCGGCC
>VXAZ01006520.1:0-50283 GCA_013399875.1 Gymnorhina tibicen
CGGCTCCGTGCCTCAGTTTCCCCACACCTGTGGCCAGGCCAAAGCTCCTTCTGAGGGGGCAGGGATGAATGTGCTGAGAGGACTGAAGGAGCGATGTTCATTGCAGGAGACAGACGGCAACACCCAGGACGGGCCAAGAGACAAGAGTTCCCCTCCCCTAAAGGGTAACAACGTGGGAGCTCTGCCTGTACCTCCTGCACCCTATGGAAGGGCACCCAGCAGCCCCTTTTGCCCTCTCTACATCAATATCAGCTATAGGAGGCAGCAAACCTGGCCCATGCCGGCTGTAGCCAGGGTTCCTGGAAGCAGACGGGTCACCTCTCCCCAGAGCTTGGCCGGTCCTGGCCCAAGACAGAGCCACAGAGGAGCCGGTTGTATCATCCAGGCTGTGTCGAGCCAGAACCCCCGGGATGCTTGTTCAGTGGGGGAAGCAATTCCCAGGCTGCTCCGTTTTGCAGCCGGACCTGCGCACCCAGGGTTCACCCCGCCCACGACAGTACCTGATCCCACTGCCAGGGGCCAGAGCGTGGGGACACCAGGCTCTGCTTTCCCCTCCTAGTGCAAGGACAGGCGGGTGGTAGGGGCTTCAGGGGTGCTAGTTTGCTCCCGCTTTGTAACTGGGGCTGTGCATGTGACCCCAAACCTCTCATTTCTGATGTAAATTTATCTGTCTCCTTTCTCCTGGTCCAGGGTGAAAGCAGAAGGGACAGGAACTTCGTCCCCTCTGAATACCACCAGTGCAGGCAGCAGTGTCACCAGCCCCCAGCTGCATCCCTGGCAGTGCGGAACTGGACACTCTCATGGCTGCTGCGGACCCTGTCCTGCCCCCCGAGGAGGTGGCTTTGCTGGAGCTGAGGAAGGTGGCCCTGGACAAGGTGCCACCAGCCCCAGATGAACACTTGGGAGACCCGGATGCCACCCTGCCATGGGACCGGTGCCAGCACAACACCCGGGGCCCGTCAGAGCTCGAGGAGACAAAGAGGCGCTCAAGTCCTGAGGGGGGCCATGAAGACCCAGAGGAAGCTGTTCCCACCTGCCCCACAGTCGAGGCCAAAGATGAGGAAGTCCCCCGGCTACCTGTGATGGCGGCCCACGTCTTTGTGCCCATCGACCCGCAGTGCATCGAGCAGAGCCCCTTCAAGCAGAAGCAGCACCCCACCCCATGGCCCCAGGAGGAGGGCAGGGGGGACCATGTTCCCCCCAGTGACAGACCCAGCAGCCTCCACCACAAGCAGGTCTTCCTCCCCCTCGGCCCCTCGCGCTACCGGGACCCGCTGGGCTTTGAGGGGCGCATAGCCAAGCCCCCAGCTGAGCGGTCGCGGTGCCCGTGCGCCAGGGACTGTGGCACTGATAACCTCAAGGCCGTGGCATCGGTGGCAGGGGCCCTGCTCCTCTGCCCTTGCCTCATCTACGGGGCCTATGTCTTCTTGCCCTTCGATGCCCCACTGCTGCCCACCGTCAGCGCCCGCCTGGTCTACACGTTGCGCTGCGCCGCCTTTGCCACCTTCCCCGTCGTGCTGGGTGAGCCGTGGGCTTGGGGTATGAGCGCTTTGCTCCTGCTCTGGGCTGCATTAGCCCTGGGGCTGCAGGAGCAGAGCTGGGGCTGAGCTCTTTGTGGTTCCATTGCTCCCACCAGGAGCAGCAGATGGAGTTTTTCTCCCCTCCTGGTGCTCCCCAAACCCCACCATGGCTCCTCTGGGCACCCACTTAGCCCCCCTCTCTCTCCCTCAGGAATGATTGTCAGCGGCATCTCCCGCCTCTGCTCCTCCGCCCTGGAGCCCTTTGGAGAGCTCCACCAGGAGGTGGAGATCCACCGCACTTATGTCTCCCAGTCCGTGCACCTCTTCATCCTCTACTTCTTCAACATGGCTGTGCTGGCCACCTACCTCCCACAGGAGCTCCTCAAGCTCATCCCACTGCTCACAGGGCTCTTTGCCATCTCCCGGTAAGTGGCTCCTTCACCCTGGGGTGCTGTTGGGCTCTGTCAGTGCCAGCAAACACCAGGCCTTGGTGCAAACTCCCACTCTGGCAACACCTCACCCAGCTCGCCAGAGCCAGGAAGGGTTCTTCATCCTGCATCCCACTTCCTACAGCAGCCATGTCTGGGAAACCCTCACTGGTCAGAACCACTGAGTGCCAGCCCCATAGCATCACGCTTGGCTGAGCCCGCACCCTCTGCCTTCTCCAGGTTGATTTTCTGGATGTCCTATGCCATCGGCCGCTCCTTCCGTGCCTTCGGCTTCAGCATGACCTTCCTGCCACTCCTGGCCATGCTGCTCTGGAACCTGTATGGCATGTTTGTCCTGGAGCCTGAGAACCTCCTCTCTGTGGCAGCGCCAAAGCCCGAGGGCCACTCCAAGGAGAGCCAAGCCAAACTTCGGCACTGGGGGTGAGGGAGGCCGGGATGTGGGGTGCCTGGACCCTAAGAGCTTGAGCCCTCCTTGATGCCCCACCTCAAGAGTCCTGACAGCACAGGGGTGCTGGCAGATCCAGCTGGGCCCCTGCTCCCTGCCTGGCCATAGTGAGGTTTTGCTGGGCCCACAGAGCCAGGTTGCAAACCCAGGAGACTCCTGCTGGAAGGTAAACATGGCCCAGAGCAAGACACAGGGAGCCCTGTTCCCTGGGGATGGGGTGGGATTTGCTTCCCCTCCTGCCGGAGCCAACTTTACCCAATAAAGCCCTTTACCAAGCAGCTCTGTGGCTGGTTTGGGGAGGGTGAGTTAAATTCCCCACAGAATGACTCAGAGCTTCGCCTACGGGATGCAATCATCCAGCCTCAGAATTATGTTTCCAAGAGGGAAAAAATGATGTTTTGCCCAGACTGTCCCCCTCCCAACCCCGCATCCCACTCCTGGGTCCCTGCATTGCCAGTCTCACCCTGCTTGTCCCTCCTCTTCCTCCTGGTGGAGGTTTAGCACCCAGTTCACCAACCAGTTGGTGGGCAGGAGGGAGGGAGCCCTCCCCAGGGAGGGATGCAGGGAGAAGCCGGGTTGGGTGGCATAGCACCAGGTTTGCCACTGCCCAGGGCTAGGGATGGCCAATCCTCCCCAGGATGGGTGCTGAGCCCCTCATTCTGCAGACATGAAGGGGCCCCTGGGAGTCGCATGTCTGATGACCTCAGTTCTCAATCATAACCCAAAGCAGTTAAAAATCCACCCAATCCAGGAAAAGCCACTTCAGGTCCAGATCTGCCAGGTGTCTGGCTTGTCCCACCTCCCATCTTGCAATGCTGGATCACAGGAACATCCCACCCAAACCAGAGAACGGGACTCAAGGAACCTGAGGGAATGGAATGAAGCTGTGTCGGGGAGATGTCTTGGTTTGAAAGACAATGTCTGCCAAGGAAGGCGGGAACCTCCCCTGGAATGGAAAATGTGACCCCCTTCCCTCCAAATTATTCTAACTTTGAAATTACGGGGCTGTCAGGCAAAGATATGGGAAAAGTAGTAGCAGTTCTTTACTCGTATGTATAGTAGTAAATACTATTTGTAAAAACAACCCCAGCGGCAGCAGTGCCGAACAGAACCAGAGGCCCGGGTGAGCAGTCTGCTCCCGCTCTGGAGGCGCTCTCCCCCCGGTGCAGTTCCGGGCACGGCCGCCAGGGGCGCTGGTGGCTGCCGGGGGGCGGGGCGGGTGCGGTGATTCCCCCGCGCCGGCAGGGGGCGCTGCGGCGCGGGCTCGGAGGTTTCTCCTGGCGGTGATGGCGGCGGGGCCGCGGCGGGAGGGGAGGGGGGCAGCTGGTCACGACTGCCGGACTCCCGCAGAGCTGACCCGTACGGGGACACCCCACACGTTGGTTCCGCCTCCCCCCCCTCCCAAACGGTCGGGAAACAAAGAAAGAATTAAGCGGGCTTGCAGTTGAGGAAACCGCAGCAGACCGGGATCTCGGAGTCCAGCACACAGGAGTGGCCGCGGCAGCGCGGCGCGGGCAGAGTCCGGCGGGAGCCGGTCCCGGTGTTCCGGCGCCACACGGCGCTGGTTCTGAGCTCCGAGCGGCCAGGCCGCAGGGAAAACGACAGACAGCTCCTTCCTCCCCCGAACCTGGAAACCGGACTCCGCAAAAACCCAGCCAAGCCTTCGGGTGGCCCCCTCACCTTTTTGCCTGCGGTAGCACCCGCAGCGCGCCTCCGGCCAGGGCCATTTCAATGGAATGTTCCGACACCCAGCTACATCTTTGGTTTCCTAATTGCCCCATTTGTCTCTCAGGCAACGCCGTCGCCCCGCATTGTCCTTCTTCCAGGTAGCAGATGGGGAAAAATTCACTGAAAAAACCAAACCCAGAACAGGAGGTTTCGGCTGGATGTCAGGAAAAGGCTCTTCCCCCAGAGGGTGGTCGGGCACTGAACAGGCTCCCCAGGGAATGGTCACAGCCCCGAGGCTGCGAGAGCTCCAGGAGCGTCTGGATAACGCTCCCAGGCACAGGGTGGGATTGTTGGGGTGTCCTGTGCAGGACCAGGAGTTGGTCTCCATGATCCTTCTGGGTCCCTTCTAGCTCAGGAGATTCCGTGATTCTGTAAGTCTTCCAAATGCTCCTGTCGTGAGGGACACAAGCCAGGGCCCTGGCCCAAGAGCTCACAGGCAAAGCCCCGCTGAGCACCACATGCTACTACAGGGCACAAGTCAGCCCAGGGGTAGGGGCACCTTCAGCTCCTGCTGGGCTCCAGCACCATCCCATCCATTCCTGCCAGGCCTGAGAGCTCCTTCGATTTCTGGCCCATCCAGTTCTTCAGTGTTAATTAGGGGGTCCGAGGGCAGAAAACCAGCCCCATTTACCCTTTCACAGTATCAGTGCCCAGAAAAGCTCCCACCTCCAGACATTTTTCTTCCTCAAATCACTCTGCCCTACAACAAGGCTTTGTCTTCTCCTCTCACAGTTACCTGGTCCCCTGCAGCTCCCAGGGTGCCAGCAGCTGGTAGACAGGAAGGAAAACATAGGGAAGGTGTAGGTTGGATGCATTAACCTCTGACAACCAGGTGCTGCACGAGAAAGGTGCTTTGCAGAGAAGGTCAAGTCT
Source organism: Gymnorhina tibicen (assembly GCA_013399875.1). Classification (NCBI taxonomy): domain Eukaryota; kingdom Metazoa; phylum Chordata; class Aves; order Passeriformes; family Artamidae; genus Gymnorhina; species Gymnorhina tibicen. The sequence continues at coordinate 5,016 of VXAZ01006520.1, forward strand.
CTTTATAAAAAGCTCTGAGGTTCTCAGGCCCAGGACAGGTGTTGTGTCACTCTTTGGAGACTGGAAACAGCCTGCCCTGGCTGCAGCAAATCCTGTGGAAGGATGGGGTGGGAAGGATGGGGGCCCAGCCTATGGTTACATGGCCTCAGTGGTCAACAGGTAATGAACCTCTGAGTTGCTTTCCGTAATCTGCAGCTTGGAGAAGCTTTGTCTGGGAAAGGAGCAGGGAAAAGATGAAAGTAAGGGAGAGAGTAGGAGAAAGTGTTAAGGGGGTTTGGGGCTTATTTGGGGTTTTTAAATTATTTTTTATTTTTTAAAGGCAGATACAGGCATGCTGAGTGCAGTATCGCTAAAAGAAGTAGTGATGGTGATGATGTTGATGTCATATTGGACTCTTACAACATTAATGAAATACTGTAATTTTATATATTGGGTTTATATTTATATATATTTTTATATATGTTTATATTTTTTATATTTTATATATGTTATATATGTTTTATATTTTATATATGTGGAGGAGCAGCTGATTCTACCCTGTTCCAGGTTGCCCTTTCCCATCTCCTCACTTTTCTTCCTGTGACGAAACACAACCGTTTTCCTTAACGTCCGGCTCCCAGAGCGAGCAACGTGTCCCACACCGTGGTTCTGCGGCCTCTCAAAGCTGGGTACTTCAACTTCACCTCTGCCACCATCACGTACCTGGCACAGGAGGGTGCGCAGGTCGTGGTGAGTGGGTGGGATTTACGGGAGCCCTGCAGATAACACCCGACCGCGCTCCTGGAGCTGGGTGCTCGGGGATGATGCGCGTCCCTGCGCTCTCAGCCTGCCCAGTTCTGGAGCGAGGAGGAAAGGTGGCAAAGCCTGTCTTTTCCCTGCCTTTTCCAGGTTGGCTTCACCAGCGCTCCCGGGCAGGGAGGAATCCTGGCTCAGCGCAACTTTGACAGGAGGTTCTCCCCTCACTTTGTAAGTGCCTTTCAATTGATAGTGGAAAGGTGCAGCACGGCAGCTGCAGCCCAGTGCGGCGGCTTCCTGCTCGCCCAGGCCTGGCAGGCAGAGTGGGTGAGTGGCCTGGGGACAGGTGACATGTTCACCTGCCCCTGTCCCTACCACCACCCCAGCAAAGGGGCAGAGCCCCTGGATGTGGGAGATCTGCAGAACCAACCCTTAGAGCCAGAGGATGTCCTGGAGTGGTGCTGGCAGAGAGCCGAAGCCACGGCCAAGGGCTTCCATAGCTGCCCCTGAGGGAAGCCCATCCAGAGCCCCGCACTGTCCCCTTTTTGGGCGGGATGCTCTCAGAGCCAAGAGGAGCCAAGGTGCCATGGACTGGGAATGGCAGCAGCGGGAGCTGGAGCAGGCACAGAGGAAGGCTGAGCTGAAGCAGTGGCTGAGATGGAACTGGCTGGAGCAGGTGGCCCAGCAGAAACTGCGCCTGGTCATGCAGGTGGAGCAGGACTGCCAGGAGTTCTGAAGCATGCTCAGGTGAACCACACGGGGCCAAGGGATGGCTGAGGCAGTGGGCAGGGGGCTGCACCAGCTGGTGGCTCTGGGGGCTGCACTGCCAGCCCAAGTGCTGTGCCAGGCATGGGGGGGCTGTGGTGGGGTCCCTGAGCCAGCCCAGCTCTCCTGCAGGGCCCAGCAGGAGCTGCTGGAGCGGGAGCAGCTGGAGCAGGCACAGAGGGCTGGCCTGTAGCATGCCCCTGCCAGTAAGCTCCAGTGGCAGATCTGGGAGCTCCAGCACCAGCGGGAAGTGGGAGCAGGTGGCCCTCATCGAGGAAGGCCATGAGCAGGAGCAGGAGGCCCAGCAGTGCAGCCAGTGCCTCGCCCAGCTCAGGCAGCAGAAGCTGCAGGAATTCAGGTCAGGGGCTGCCAGTGATACTTCCCTGGGCTCCACGGCATCCCATCCTGGGCCACCTCCCAGGTCCCCCTGCATCCTCAACAAACCTGCTGACGGGCCTCGGACACAGAGCCATCGGGATCCTGATGGATCCTTCCCTCTGTCAAGCCACCGGAATCCCCAACACGTGCTGTGCCCAAGTAAAACACAGAGTGGAGGTCCTGGAGCCAAGCCAGCACAGCCCCCAGCTGGGACCAGCCCCAAAAGGAACCAGCTCCAGTTTTCCAGGGATTTGGGAGTCCAGTTTCATTGACTGATTTTTGCAATGACAGATGTTTCTGGAGCAGACAGTGTTTTCCATTCTTCCCTCGCCTCAGGACTTCGAGGAAGGAGCCAGGCGAACAGGGCAAAGTTGGAGAAGCCCTGAGGCTCCTTGTCCCACCTGCCCCACTTTGGGGACAGAGGTTGTCCCTTGCCCTGTCCCCAGATCCACGGAGATAGGCTTCCTGGGGGAGGCTGTGTCCTCGCAGGGTGCCCCCAGCCCAGGGCACCCCACCGGCCAGCTGGGCTTTTCCCCACCCACAGCCTCACCAGTGCCACTGTGTTACTGCGGTATCACCTCTGGCCCTGCGTCTGCACCTTCCTCAGGGGAAAAGCAAAAGGACCAGAGCATGATGCAAACATGTCAAATCCACAGGGATGGGGACTGGTGGCTTCAGAGGGCCTGAAGCCATGGGATCCCACAGGAGCAGCTCAGATTAATTTTTATCCATGCACCACAATGTCACCCCTCGTATACACATTCACTTCTGCTCCTCCCTCTCTTCTCCCCCTCTGCTACACATGAGCAGCACAGAAACACTTGGGTACACACTTCCATCCACAGGGATTGCACATAGACCTCGCACATTAACACAGCATTTTCCACACCCACCTTGCCCAGTGACGTTCTAAAACACAGGCCTTCACAGGTAAGACTTGTACTGCGGACCAGGCTATAGCATCCTATGTCACTTGACCAAGTGCCTCTGTGATTTTTTAACTAGGTTCATTCCCCATTTAAGAATACCCTAGAGCAGCTCAAAGAAACATTATAAAGAAATGCTGCCAGTACTATGCAGACCAGCAATGCATGTCCTTTCCTAAAGCCTATGCTTCACAAAACTTTCTGTGAAGGTATTGGGGTTTTGTTTGGTTTTTTGTTGTTGTTGGGTTTGGTTTTTTTAAGCATGAAGTCCCCTGCAATTAACCAATGAGGTGGGGTTGTTTTAACAAGTTGCTGATTTGAAACAGCTGCTATTTTTCAAAGGAAAGACTTTGTTTAGAAGAATTTTCAATGAAAAGTGATGCTGAAGAAATTTGTCAAGTAATTAATCTTTTAAATAAAATTATTAGGGTGAGGAAATCCGAAATAATTTTCATATTGACAGCTAAGTTAGAATAATAGTAGGTAAAAGTGAAAACTTCAACACAAAATTGTTCTAAATTATCCAAATGCGATTTTTGATAGACCCCAAACATCTGCTTCTTCTCCCCGTCCTCATGCACCCAATTTTTGACTTGGGGAAGAGAAAAAGGAAAAGAAAAGGTACTGAAAAACTCCTGAAGGACAATGCAGGTGTCAGTCACAGCCAGCACCATCTTCAGGAGGGGAAAGCTCTGCTTATCAAATCTGATTTCCTTTTATGACACGGTAACCCACCTAGCTAGTCAAGGGAAGCCTTTTTGGATTTCAGCAAAGTTTTTGATACCATCTCTCATAGTGTCCTTCTGGATAAACTGTCCGGAACACAGCTGGATAAACACATCATGTGGTGGGTCAGCAACTGGCTCATGGGCCAGGCGCAGAGGGTGACAGTGAGTGGTGTGACATGAGACTGGAACCAGGTACTGGTGGAGTTCCAGGGCTCTGTCTTAGGCCCAGCACTCTTGAACGTCTTCGTTAACGACTTGGATGCAGGACCGGAGGGGACACTAAGTCAGTTTGCAGACAATACAAAACAGGGAGGAGCTGTCCTGTCCGCTGCCTGAAAAGCAGAGAGGCCTGGACAAATTAGAGGGCTGGGTAATCACCAACTGTATGAAATTTAACAAGGGCAAGTGCCAGGGCTGCACCTGATGCAAACATGTCAAATCCTACTTGTGTGTACAGACTCGGGAATGAGAGGCTGAGGAGCAGCTGCGGAAAGGGACCTGGGGGTCCTGGTCCCTGGCGCGTTGGATCTGAGTCAGCAGTGCCCTGGCAGCCAGGAGGGCCAACCGTGTCCTGAGGGGCATCAGGCCCAGCATTGCTGGCTGGGCAAGGGAGGGGACTGCTCTGCCCTGCTCTGCTCTGCTCTGCACTGGGGTGGCCTCACCTCCAGTCCTAGGGCAGTTTTGGGCATCCCAGTAGAAAAAAAGACAGTGAGCTATTGGGGAGTGTCCAAAGGAAGGACATGAATATGGTGAAGAGCCTTGAGGGGAAGCCTTATGAGGACCAGCTGAGGTCACTTGGTTTGTTCAGCCTGGAGAAAAGGAGACCAAGGGGAGGCTCATCAGCATCTGCAGCTTCTTCACAAGGGCAAGCGGAGGGGCAGGTACCAATCTCTTCACTCTTGTGACCAGTGACAGGACTCAGGGCAACAGCTGGAGCTGAGTCGGGGGGGTTAGGTTGGGTATCAGGAAAAAGTTCTTCCCCCAGAGGATGGTCAGGTACTGAACAGGCTCCCCAGGGTTTGGTCATGGTCCCAAGGCTGCCAGAGCTCAAGGAGCTTTTGGACAAGGCTCTCAGGCACAGAGTGGAATTGTCAGGGTGTTCTGTGCAAGGCCAGGAGTTGGACTCAGTGATCCTGATGGGTGCCTTCTGGCTCAGCATATTCTATGATTCTCTATCTCCTACTGCTAGTCACTGCTTGATTTTGGCATGTGAGGTTCTAAATGTATCTTGAGTGCCAAGTTTATTTGTGCCTGTGCTTTCTCAGACCATTCTCTGTTGGCATTTGTGGTGGGCTGATGCTGGCTGGACGTCAGGTACCAAAGTCCTCACTCCCCCTCCTCAGCTGGAGAGGGTCAGAGACAAAAGGCTCATGGGTCGAGATAAGGACAGGGAAAGATCACACACCAATTACAAGCACGGGTAAAACAGACTGGACTTGGAGAAAATTAATTTAATTTGTAACCAATCAAATCAAAGCAGGACACTGAGAAGTAAACCCAAATCTCAGAACACGTTCCCTCTAGCCCTCCCTTTCTGCTGGGCTTAAGTTCATTCCTAATTTTCTTTCCCTCCTCCCTGCAGTGGCACAGGGGGAGGAGGGAAATGGGGGTTGCAGGCAGTTCGTCACACTCGCCCATTGTCTCTGCCATTTCTTCCTCCTCAGAGGGCAGGACTCCACACACTCTTTCCCTGCTCCAGCATGGGGTCCTTCCCACAGGAGACAGTCCTCAATAAATTTTTCCAAAGTGAATTATTCCCACGAGCTGCAGTTCTGCACAAACTGCTGCAGCGGGGGCCTTTTCCATGGGGTCAGTCATTCAGAAGCAGGCTGCTCCTGTGTGGGTCCCTTCCCTTCCTTTTATGGGGTTAGTCCTTCAGGAACTGCTCCTGCGGGGGTCTCTTCCATGGGGCCACTCCTTCAGGAACAAGCTGCTGCTCCCAAAAATCTGCACGAAGCAGAGGTTTTGATCCAGCACAACAAAACTGTCTGGGGACGCAAGATTGATCAGCATGCCTGCTGGAAAAGGGGTGAAATCTTTCCCAAGTGGAAGCCGGGAGAGTCAGATTGTGCTGAAATCTTCCAGCATTTTTAATGTGGGGCTGACTAGTTCTGGGGTGTTATGGGAGGCCCTGGGCATCCTGACCCCCTGCATCCCAGCCAGGTGCTACTTTCACCCCACTTTCTGTTCCTGCCTCCCTCCAAACCAGGAGAGCCACAGCTGCCCCAGCGCTTCCTGCATTGCTCTGGGCTGACTTGGTGGCCAAGTGGGCAGCTCAGGCAACACGGAGAACTGTTGGGTTCTCTGTGCCACTGACCTCTCTCCCGGTGCCTTCCAGCATTCCCGAGGAGAAGCCCCTGGCCTGTCTCATCATTGGGAAAAAGAATTACAAATGGATCAAGGAAGCACCTCCAGCCTTGACCTAGGAGAAGCATGGGGACAGGATGCTGCTTTCATAGGCATCTCCCCTGCTGCTCCCCCTTTTCCCACTCCCTGTCAGGGCTCAGGGGGCTCCCAGTGGGTCAGAAATATGCAGGCTGGGGCATTCCCAGAGCTCTGCTCAGGGACCACCACCATCACCCCCCTCTGGGCTACACTTTGGGCTGCAGAGGAGGCTGTGGAACTCAGGGCCGGGCAGAATCCCTGGGGTTGCCAGGTTAATGGGCAGGAAAGGAATCCTACCCTGGTTGTATTCAGGAATCCCTCTAGGGCTGTATCCAGCAATACCACGCTGGTTGGATGCAGCACTCCCACTCTTCCAAGGGAGTGGTGTGTCTGACCAGGGATGTGGGAAGGAGAGCCCTTGTCCGTGCCATGGCTGGAGGAACCCGTCATGTCCCCACTCCGTGACAGGGTGCAGGGCTCTGCAGCTTGACCTCAGTGAGTCCCAGGAGGGGATCCAGAATTTGGCCATCTCACCAGGAATGTGGACACACAAAGCGTGGTCCCAGCAAGCCCTCAAGAAGGTACCCAGAATTCAGCAGCACTCCCTGTCTCCACAGGAGGCCCTGAGCCAGGCCCAGAGCACGGAGCAATGCAAGGCTGAGCTGCAGGAGCAGACAGGGCAGTGGAACAATCCAGAGGAAGAGCAGCAGGAGCGGAAGCAGGAGCTGCTGCAGTGGGCGAGGACGATGAGGATGGAGCAGGCGAAAAGAGCTGAGGGAACTGAACACGGTAAGGCTAGCGCTCCCTGCTGTCACCTGGCACCTGCCTCAGGTGAGCCTCACAAATTCCTTGCTACTCCCAGGCTCTTCCTCTCCTTCCCTTGTCCTCCCTGCTCCCTGGGTCTCAGTCTGGCTTGGAGGCCAGAGACTCCTCTTGTCCCCACAGCTGCTCCTCAATGCCAAAGGCTCCCTCTTCTCCATGGAGGCATCCAGCCTTTCCCTTTCCCAGCCACCCCATCCCTGTCCATGCCAGTATTTCTGCTCTCGGGAGCAGGATGGAGACAGAGGGAACCTTTCGGCTCTCGTATTCCCAGAGCCAGGCAGGAGGTCATACACCAGGCAGAGCAGAAGACTGCAGAGCAGGCCCTGAGGGCCGAGGAGCAGTACCAGGAGGCCCAGAGGCAGCTGGAGCACTTGGAGCAGCTGAAGATGGAGGATAAGAAGGTGTGAGCAGTGAACAGGGCAGGTGGAGGAAGGTTTACATGTGGTTGGAAAGGTGTTGGAAGTGCTGGGTCAGCCACATTTGGGGTGTGGAGACATCAGCCGGCAGGATCAGAGCTCTGCTGCCCTGGGTGGAAAATGAGGGGCAATCTGCTGTCTTGGGGGAAGAAGGCAGGGGTCTCCCTGGTTCTGGAAGCTGAAGGTGGGGTTCTCTGCAGTCTTGGGACAATTGAGGCGGGGGTCTCTGCTACCCTGGAGGATGGAGGCAGAGGCCTCCACTCAACTGAGGCTGAAGGTGTTGCATGGGATGATTTTGCCGGTGGGGTTCCCTTCTGTCCTGTGTCAGGAAAATTAATCCACAGTGTCAGAGCTTTATGTCCAAAAAGGAGACAGAGGAATCCTGTAACTTTATTCGAACACAGGGAGAGGCCATGGGGCATTTCCCGTGGGGTCTCTCGAATTACTGGAGAACACAGCCTCCTTTTGGTCCTGATTTCCCGGCTGCATTTCCCTCTCTCTTTCCCCACTGGCTGAGGTACTTGAGAGGTACAGACTTCCCGAATCACCTAATATAGACACCCTTTCTCCTTGTGTCTCTGTTCTTTCTCTCTAAGTGCAGGAATTTAGCAGGGCCTTGGGTGAGCAACAGTCTATGTCAGTAAATTCCTCTGGAATTTATGGTTCCTCCCATTGCTTCTTTCACCTCTCAGCATCTGGCTTTATCTACCTGCAGGCCCACAGTTTGTTTGTAAAGAGACATCCCTCTCATTCCTTTCACCTGGAAGCACAGGTCTGCTCAGTCTTGGACAAACAAGGCCGGGATCTATGCTGTCCTGGGGGATGGAGACAGGAGTCTCTGCTGCCCTGAGGAATAGAGGTGAAGGTCTCCCTTGTGCTGGCAGGTGGAGGTAGGGGTCTCTACAGTCTTGGACAACTGAGGCGAGAGTCTTTGCTGTCCTGGGAGATGAAAGCATCTTGGTGGATCAAGGCAAAGGTCAGGGTTGTCCTGAGGGATGAGGGTGGGGCCTCCTGCAACCTGGCAGATGAAAGGAATGAGAGGGATGTGTCTTTACAAACAAACTGTGGGGCTGCAGGTAGATAAAGCCAGATACTGGGAGGTGAAAGAAGCAGTGGGAGAACCCGTAAATTCCAGAGGAATTCCACTAATTGACACAGACTGTTACTCAAGACCATGCTAAATCCCTGGACTTAGAGAAAAAGAAGAGACACAAGGAAAAAGAAAAAAAAAAAGGGGGGGGGGCGTACACATTAGAAAGGGGATTTGTATTAAGCGATTTGGGAAATCTGTGCCTCTCAAGTACCTCAGCCAATGGGGAAAAAGAGAGGGGAAATGCGGCCAGGAAATCAGGATAAAAAGGAGGCTGCATTCTCCAACAGCTCGAGAGACCCCATGGGAAATGCCCCATGGCCTCTCCCTTTGTTCAAATAAAGTTACAGGACTCCCCTGTCTCCTTTTTGGACGTAAACCTCTGGTGTTTGTGGGTTAATTTTCCTGACGCGGTTGAAGGCGGCAGTCTCTGCTTCACTGGGGGGGACCCTCTACGCCGTTTTCAGGACTGGGAGCAGAAACAGGAGCGGCAAAGGCAAATCCAGCAGGGATTAAACACAGCAGCGCTGAGCGCCGGAGGCTCAAGGAGCCGGGGGCGGCAGCAGGGCCCAGCGGTTCCCGGCAGGATAAGCGGGCCGGGCCGGGCCGGGCCGTGAGGGAGCGAGCGCCCGCCCGTGAAGGGAGCCACGGNCCCACACGCCCCGGTTAAGCTTGGCTGTGGAGACCCCTGTCTTCATCTCTCAGGACATCAAAGACCCCCTTCTTCATTCCCATGACAGCACAGACTCATGCCATCTTTTGCCAGGACAAGGGAGACAGACCCTCATCTTCATCCCCATGGCAGCATAGACTCATGCCATCATCCCTCAAAGCAGCAGAGACTCCCACATTTATCTCCTACAAGAGCAGAAAACCCATCATTGAGCACCCAGGGCAGAGGAGACCCCTTATCTTTATCCACCAGGACAGTAGATGCCCTCACCTGCATCAACCCTCAGTTCAGTGGAGGCTCCTGCCTCCATCCTCCAGGGTAGCAGAGACTCCCACCTTCATCTGCCAGGACAAGGGAGACGCCGTCTTCATCCCCCTGCCTCCTGCATTTTCCACCCAGGGCAGCAGGGATCCCCCTCCTCTATTCCCCAGAGGAGTGAAAAACATTCACCATCCTGTCCTCCAGAGACCCCCCCCTTCACCGCTCTGTATCCTGGAGACACTGCAAGTCCAGCAGAGACCCGCCCCCCACCTCCATTCTCCAGTGCAGCTGCTGCAGCAGAGACCCCTGCAGCAGCTGCTGACAGTGAAGCTTCCCTGGGGCCCCCGATGTCCTCAGGTCCTTCCTGCCGTCCGACCCTAGGCCACCTGGCAGGACCCTCTGCAGCCTCATCAAACTCTAACCCGAACTTGCTCCCAGAGCCTTATGGATGCTTTCCTCTGCAGAGCCTCTGAANGAGCGAGCGCCCGCCCGTGAAGGGAGCCACGGCGGGCGAGCGGCCAAGCGGGCCAGGAGCCCGCTGCCCAGGGCTGGTGGAGGCGGGGCCGGCAGCGCTCGCTGAGGTCCGGGACGGGGCGCAGGCCTGTGCTAGCGGTGCCTCCAGCGCGGCGAAATGGCCTGAAAAGCCGGCAGCTGCCGCCTCGCGGTACCGGCCCATGCCCGCCCGCCCCGGTTAATCACCCACCCACCCCCGTTAATCGCCCACACGCCCCGGTTAAGCTTGGCTGTGGAGACCCCTGTCTTCATCTCTCAGGACATCAAAGACCCCCTTCTTCATTCCCATGGCAGCACAGACTCATGCCATCTTTTGCCAGGACAAGGGAGACAGACCCTCATCTTCATCCCCATGGCAGCATAGACTCATGCCATCATCCCTCAAAGCAGCAGAGACTCCCACATTTATCTCCTACAAGAGCAGAAAACCCATCATTGAGCACCCAGGGCAGAGGAGACCCCTTATCTTTATCCACCAGGACAGTAGATGCCCTCACCTGCATCAACCCTCAGTTCAGTGGAGGCTCCTGCCTCCATCCTCCAGGGTAGCAGAGACTCCCACCTTCATCTGCCAGGACAAGGGAGACGCCGTCTTCATCCCCCTGCCTCCTGCATTTTCCACCCAGGGCAGCAGGGATCCCCCTCCTCTATTCCCCAGAGGAGTGAAAAACATTCACCATCCTGTCCTCCAGAGACCCCCCCCTTCACCGCTCTGTATCCTGGAGACACTGCAAGTCCAGCAGAGACCCGCCCCCCACCTCCATTCTCCAGTGCAGCTGCTGCAGCAGAGACCCCTGCAGCAGCTGCTGACAGTGAAGCTTCCCTGGGGCCCCCGATGTCCTCAGGTCCTTCCTGCCGTCCGACCCTAGGCCACCTGGCAGGACCCTCTGCAGCCTCATCAAACTCTAACCCGAACTTGCTCCCAGAGCCTTATGGATGCTTTCCTCTGCAGAGCCTCTGAAGTTCCTGAGAAGTCCTGTGCCCAGGTGCAGCAGAGGGCCCCGAGCCAAGCCAGCGCAGCGCCCAGCTAGGCTGATCCCCAACAGGAGCTGAGCTGCAATCCCCCACGGTTTTGGGTTTCCATTTCCTTTCGACTTTTAAGAGAGACATTTGTGGAGCAGTGTTTTCCATCCTTCCCTCGCCTCAGGGCTGTGAGGCAGGAGCTGCCCTAGGGCTGGAGGAGTCCTGAGGCTCCTTGTCCCACCTGCCCCACTTTGGGGACAGAGGTTGTCCCTTGCCCTGTCCTCAGATCCGCTGGGACAGAGCTTTTGGGGGGAGCTGTGTCCTTGGGGGGTCCCCATGGGCCGGGCAGGCTTTTCCCCACCCGTAGCCCCAGCAGTGCCACCTTGTCACCGTGATGTCACCTCTGATCCTGCAGCTGAACCTTCCTCAGGGACAAAGCAAAGGGGTTCAGAGCATAATGCATACATGTCAAACCCATGGGCTGGGGACCGGCAGCTTCAGAGGGCCTGAAGTCACAGGATTGGCTCTGATGAATTCCAGCTGCTCTGAGGGAAAGGTGAGGCTGGCCATGGCAGGGGACAGTGCAGGGACACGGCTGGGAGCCCGAGCTGCTCCAGGCTGGAGGAGAGGGAGGACAACATGCTGTGGTCCTCTTACCCCTCTTCCCCTCTTAATGCCTCCTGCTCCTTGTCAAAAAACAGTGGCACTCCACGGTGTGAGAGAGCCAGGCACGGCAGGGCTGTGTGTCCCTTTTGGGGATGGATCTGCCACCTCAGAGCCAGGAACTGGAGCAGCTTTGGCCCCTTGGCGGGGTTTGGCTCAGGGGAGAGCAGCAGAACCAGCTGGGGCGGTCCTGGAACCTTCTGGAAGTGCTGCATGGTGCTCAAGGGCAGAGCTGGGCTGAGCTGGGCGTGGACCTGGCCATGGCCATCACACCAGAGCGGGGACACAGCCTGGAGCGGGGGTACAGCACAGAGAGGGGGTCACAGCATGGAGTGGGGGGTGACAGCCTGGTGGGGGGGGGGGTTGTCACAGCCCATAGCGGGGGCTTAGCCCCTCAAGGGACATAGGTGTGGACAATGTCCCTGGGTGGGGCTTCCCACAGGGCTGAGTCCCCCCAAGTCTGGCTGCCACATGTCCCTGTTCCAACTACTCCATCCACTGCCGTGTCCTTGTCCCAACTCCTCTGAATGCTGCCGTGTGTCTGTCCCAGCTCCATCCCCTGCCAGTGTCCCTGTACCAACTCTTTCATCTACTGACAAGTGTCCCTATCCCAACTCCTCCATTCATTCCTGTGCCCCTGCTCCAACTCCGCCATCCTGCTGTGTCCCTGCTGTCCCACCTGAGCATGGCCCTGTTGCTGTCCTTGTTGCTGCCACCACCACCATGTCCCCGTGCAGTGACCCGTGGACTTGGAGGGTGCCACGGTCGCAACACAGCCTCTGCGTCCCCATGCCTGCTGGCCGACGATGGCAGGTCCAGAGGAGGGATCTGCTGCATTTAAGCCCATAGTACAGCCACACCTTTAAGCAATTGCCCCAGTTCTGCTGCAAGCCCAGAAGAGCCTTTCAGGATTTGTGGGACTGAACTGACACCTCCAGGCAGCCACAGTGCCCAGGCTACTCCCACTCTGCTGGTCCCAGGTGCTTTTACCCACCTGCCACACCCAGGTGCTCACACAGGGTTAGCCACCAGCTGGTCCAAGGCTGACACCATCCCTGCTCAGAGTGTCCTGGAGTACCTGGTGCTCCCCTGTCCCTCTGCCCACTGGGGTCCAGCTGGGTGGGTAGGCACCCAAACCACAGTGATTAGGGGTAGGAGTGGAGCAGGTGAGCAGGCAGAACATCCACACGCAGCTAAGGCCCATCTTGCCAGATCTTCTGAGCCTCCCTGGGCCCCCAGGGTTCTGCCTGCCAGGGATCTCCCCAAACTGCTTTATTTCACTGCACCAACCAGTTCCCTCCCCTGCCGGTATTGCCAGGACCAAAGTCTGGTTTTATTATTTTGATTTGGCTGGGTGAGGTGGTACCACTGCAGCCCCTGCCCAGGGCCCTGGGGGGCCATGGGGCCCCCCAAGCCCCATGGCTGTAGTGGAGGGGCACCCTCTATGCCCCGACAAATGGCGCCTCTTCTTTCCAGCCTGGATTGTCATGATCCAGGTGGGGCAGGGCTGGGGGCTCCTGCCAGGGCATGAGGGAGTCTCCTGGCGCAAAAGGGTGAACCCCAGACTGGGCCTTGGGGATCCAATTGCCTCACACCGCAGCAGGGCAGCAGCAGCCGTGAGGTGGGCTGGAACGGAGGGATGGAGGGGGATGTTGCTGATGACTCCCTGCCAGCCCTGGGGGAGGCTGTGGGGGGTGTCTGGTCAAGGGGGACACGGGTTGGGACATTTGTGTGCCACGTGTGCACAGTGGTGTCCGGGGAACCGGGCTGTGTGTCTGTGGGTGGTGTGGGCATGGCTGGCCTACCTGGTGTACATTTTGTCCCCACCCCTGAGAATAATGAAGAAAACCCCAAGCAACCCCAGCAGCAGCACTTCTGGGACTCTGACAGTTGAACATCTCAAAGTACTTTTCAGAGTCATGTAATGTCTTGCAATGGACCATCAGAAGTCAAATGAACTACATTCAGGCTTGTCTTACAGCCTAAAGAAAACCAAACAAACTCCATTTTTCCAGCCCAGACACAGGGAGACCATTTACCCCAAGTGATCAAAGACCAAAGTCTGGGGAAAGAAGAGGGGGAGAGTGCATCTCTCTTGGCTGCTCTTACACACCGCTGTCAACAGATCAAAAATCCAGTGAGCTTGACTGCTGCACAGTCGAGTGAACAGCAAGCAATCTGGGAATACAGGGCTAGGACCAGGGAACAGTGCAACCAAAGGACATGAGAGAGGAAGAGGGAGGAAAAGCACAGGGTTGGGGGAAGAACTCTTGAGGACAGGAGCATGGCGTCTCTGGAAAAAGGAAAAGAGTACATGACTTTATTACAAAAAATACGGGGTTTGCTGGAGGGAGGAGCGTGGAAGGGGAATAGTTGCAAGACTAAAGAAGGACAGTGAGAATACAGTCAGTGCTCAGGATCCTCATTATGCCTCAACTGGCTCAATGTTTTTAACTAACTTCCCTTCTGGAAGACCTTCTCACACCAAGAAGCCCTCCATAGTCTACTCCACCTGAAGTTTGTATCGATACAAGACTTCCAAGGGATGGTGTGGAAGTACAAGGACAACAAGTGACAGAGTGATGGGAAGTAAATCTTCATGTCTTGTTCACAGGTGCCTGGCACAGGGAGGTGAACTGCAGAGCCATCCTAAAGCTAGGGGAAAAGGAAGCAATCTTCCTGCAAAGCAGTTTACCACCAAAGGGAGAAAGCTCATGCTTTGAACTGTTAGCCAATGGCAGGTAACAGAACTAGGCAAAATTAACTCTACCCCAGCTGAAACATGGACACCCCCACCAGAGTTAGGCCCTTGATAGGAGCCTGAACAGGCCTGAAATACAGCAGGGAAGATTTCTATCAATTGCGTAGGACTTAAAAAACCTAAGCTTAAAAAAACATTTGTCAAACCACTCTTTTTCTTTTTTTCTTTTTTTAGGTAATCAAACTGTCGCTCTGACATGCTGCATTGCCTCCATAATGTCTTGTTTTGTATAAAATTAGAGACAGGAGTCTGTGACTACATTCATAGTTCCTGAACACATTTCATTTACATTGCCAGTTGCCGAGGCCAGTTGGCGCAGAACAACTTGCTCAACAGCTTCATCAGCTTCATCAGCTTCAAAAACTACATCTAATTCACTGCTGGGGAGTGGTCCCAGGACACCTTCACTTGAAAACTTTGTCTGGAAATCATTTGCAAGAACACTACTTGGCACAGAGTGAGTGTGCCAGGGACCCGCACCTGGTCAGGTGAGGAGAGGCCGTGCTGCACGTGGCTTGTGTGAGAGCTGCCACTGCTCCAGTGTCAGAGCAAAGTTCAAGAACTGCTGCTGCAATTCCATTTTTCTTGGCCTTTCTATCCAAGTGTCCGGTTTCTCACATTTCTGAGACCTCTTGGAGTCAGCTCACAGCTACAGGAACTGCAGAAGGAATTGTCTGTGGAAGCCTTACAGAGAATGTGCACTGGCAGCCCAGAGTGCAGAAAGCCGGCGCTGCCCTGGGCTCATCCCCCAGCATGGGCAGCACGTAAAGGGGGGGATTCTGCTCCTCTGCTCGGCTCTGGTGAGACCCCACCTGCAGAGCTGCCTCCAGCTCTGGGGCCCCCAGCACAGAAAGAACATGGAGCTGCTGGAGCGAGTCCAGAGGCCACAGAGGTGCTCTGAGGGCTGGAGCCCCTCTGCTTTGGAGCCAGGCTGGGAGAGCTGGGAGTGTCCACCTGGAGAAGAGAAGGCTCTGGGGAGACCTTAAAGCCCCTTCCAGGGCCTAAAGGAGTTCCAGCAGAGGTGGAGAGGAACTTTGGACAGGGGCCTGGAGTGCCAGGACAAGGGGGAATGGCTTCCCAATGCCAGGGGGCAGGGTTAGATGGGATACTGGGAAGGAATTTTTCCCTGTGAGGGAGGTGAGGCCCTGGCACAGACTGCCCAGAGCAGTGACTGCCCCATCCCTGGAAGTGTAAAGGGGCTTGAAACAACCTGGTCTATTGGAAGGCGTCCCTGCCCATGGCAAAGGGGTGGAGTGGGTTGATCTTTAAGGTCCCTCCCAGCCCAAAGCAGTCTGTGAGTCTTTGAACTCTATGGAATATGGCATAACCTGAAGCACAGAGCAGTTTCTTTCGCACAGATGTGAACAAGAGTGTTATTTTATGACCTGAGGGACTAGAGAAAAAAAACTGAAGAAAATTACTACCACCTTTGCCTCTTACTTGCAGAACAGAAAACAATTCTGTTTTACAATGGTGAGTTATTCTCGGGTTCTTTGAATTGGCAGAAATCAGTGGAAAGTGTGTTCCCTTCCAAGGAAAACCCAGTGCAGTTTCCAAAAATACTCCCAGAATTCTGCATTTCTGTAGTGGTTTGTCACACAGAGGATTTTGGGGGAATATATGGGAATGGAATTGTGTGTGAGGGAGAGACAGATAACGTCACAGCGAGGGTTAAGTCCCTTCCCGCTCTCTCATTTCCTTATTAGTGCTAAAATCTGTAGCACAATTACCCATAGCACTCCACTTGGCAGCTGCTCGTTGTTAAGTAAACACACGTTCCCATCAGATAAATACACTTTGGTGTCATAAACTTACACGGCCACCACATAGAGCTTAATTTCCAGTGTCCTCCTGTCTCCTGCACAGATGGTGAAACCTGAAATAAAACACGAGGTTTGCTCCCAAGAGCCATCAGCAGCAACTTGGTAATATGGTTTTCATTAAGAAATGCTACTCTATTTTTGAAAAATTAATCTGGGGATTAATAGTAGAAGCATTCCTAAATTGGCTCGGTAACCTGAAAGTTGCGTTAGTCTTTGGGCCCAGAGCAATGAGAGTGGCAGCAATGCTGATTTCTGTAACAGAAACCTCTTCCTGTCGCCAGAGCCCAGATTCCAGTGAGGAACTCTGTTCCTGCAGGCCCAGGGCAGTGGCAGCAGTGGTCACTGTGAAACTCTTCTGGGCAGGAATCAGGGACTGAAGCAGAAGCATTCTTATTCTTCATCCTCTAAGTATCTAAATAATTTGACATCTAATTCCTGAACCAAACACTCCACGATGAAAAAAACAGCAAGCAGCAGAGAACTGGCATGAAGGCAATCCTGACACAGGCTTTCCCAGCTCCGGGGCCCACTTCTGCTGTTAGTCTGCAGCTGAGTTACCTAATGTGATTTAGAGGGAAGCCCATCAAGTGGAGAAATGCCAACTTCAGTTTTTAAATCACTGCATTTGAAAATATGCAGGCTGCTTCTGCCTTAAGACTGAGCTGTCCGCTGCCGACGGGGTGGGTGCAGTTACAAAGGAAGAGTATATTCCTGAAGAAAAAGGAAACACAAGGGATTTATAATTGAGCTTATAATTTATTACTTTCCCCAAAATCCGGCTTCTACAACACAGTGCAATTAGGAAGAGCAAATGGGCTCACACATGAACATCCTTGTTTTGTGCAGGAATTCTCTCATTATTTTAATTTTATCGAAAGAGAATATGGATGTCCTCAGAACACCCAAGAAACTACTCAGAGAAGTTGAAGCATTCGGAGAAACTTGGAATCGGGCTCCAAAATGTCCTGTTTGCCTTTCCAGTCTCTTACTACAAATCGGATTGGTCATACCTGGGGAAGAGGATGGAGACACATTGGGAGATCAGATCCAACTGGAGCTCTGTGTCCAAGGGGACTCTGACGAACAAAGAGAGGAGTGTGCTGTGCCAGGCACGCAGCTTGCACAGTGCCATCCTCACTGCTGAACTGCTGGAGCAACGGGAGACCCTCAAGGTGCCGTAACAGTGGCAGCGATGTTCAAAGTCATAATGTTTAAGGGCAAGTTCTAATTCTGTAAAAGCAGCTGACTGTCCCTCAGCTGATGGTCCCTTTACTCCAGGTTTTGGTGTTGACACCAGTGAACAGTAAGAGCTCAGAAAACAGCCCTCCTGTTCTGACTGCACCACTCTGTGTCCCACTGCCCAGCACAGGCAGGACAACAGCCCCTCAACCCTACTCCCCGTTAGATTTGCAGCAGCCTCTTGGACTGCCAGGCCACTAAACCAGGTGAGAGCTTCCTGCCTCACAGCCACAGCCATGCCCATTCCCCCATGGGAAGACCCTGAGCTCAGGATTTGGGTTTTTTTTCAAGATGGTCCCTTCTGCTCTCCAAACCTTCCCTAGCTCAGGAAAATGCAGCTTTTCAGTGCCTAAGGGGGTTCCAACAAAGCTGGAGAGGGACTTTGGACAAGGGCCTGGAGTGACAGGACAAGGGGGAATGGTTTCACACTGCCAGAGGGCAGGGTTAGATGGGATATTGGGAAGGAATTTTCCCTGTGAGAGTGGTGAAGCCCTGGCCCAGGTTGCCCAGAGCAGCTGTGACTGCCCCATCCCTGGAAGTATTCAAGGCCAGGTTGGATGGGGCAGCCTGTGACAGGGATGGGGCAGTCTTCCTGTAAGAAATTTTCTCTAATATCCAATATAAACCTCCCCTGGCACAACCTGAGGCCATTTCCTCTTGTCCTGTCCCTTGTTCCCTGGGAGCAGAGCCTGACCCCCTCCTGACTGCACCCTCCTGTCAGGGAGTTGTGAAAAGGTCCCCCCTGAGCCTCCATTTCTCCAGGCTGAGCCCCTTCCCCTGGCTCCCTCAGCTGCTCCCGGTGCTCCAGCCCCTTCCCCAGCTCTGTTCCCTTCTCTGGATGCAATCCAGCCCCTCAAGGTCCTTCTTGTCATGAGAGGCCCAAAACTGACCCCAAGGTTTGAGGTCCCTCAGCCCTGGTCCCACCACCACACCATGGCTCGTACAGGCCAGGTGCCCTTGGCCTCTTGCCCACCTGGGCACACACTCCCTTACGTGCCCCTGCTGTCAACCAGCACTCCTAGGTTGTTTTCCAGCTCTCCAGCCACTTTTCCATAAGCCTGGAGCACTGCAGTGGGTTATGGTGACCCAAGGACAGTACCTGGCACTTGGCCTTGTTGACCATCACACCACTGGCCTCGGCCCATTGGTCCAGCCTGTACAGATCCCTCTGCAGAGCCTTCCTGCCCTCCAGCAGATCAACACTTCCACCCAACTCAGCGTCATCTCCCCAAACTGACTGAGGAACTCCTCACCACAGTCCTGCTTTTGCACTCCAGCCCTGGGAAGTGCTACTTACCCTATGCCTGGTCTCACCCCCAAGAGACGGGCACGTACCCCAGTCTTCATCCCCACCCTCATCCCCCACAAGCCCGCACAGTAAAGCTCTACAGCCAGCAGCCGTGTGGAGGGATCAGTTTTTATTTCAAAAGACAGTAACACAATTTTTCAATTTAGTATCAAAACACTGGATAGGGTTTTTGTCTCCAGATTGGCCCCAAAAACTGCTACAACCAAGCAGCATGCTCAAACCACAAGCTACACGCTGCGAGCGTGACATTGCCACACTCACGCCTCACAACCACGACACATCAGCAATGCACAGCAAGATGGCTTGTACCCAATTAAGACAGTAAGAGCAGTCCCGGCCAGGAGGGAAGGCTCTGCTCCCTCCCTCCAGGTAGGCAAAAACACTTCTCCAAGAACACAAGGCTGTTGTACTTAAGCTGTTAAGTGTAACCCAGTGATGAGCAGTGAAGCTTGGTGCATCAGCACTTAGTGAAGGCAAAGTCAGCCCCAAGGTAGCAATGGGTTACAGGGGCAGTGGCTTCTCTAAGCCCACCAGGTGTGGAGGGGAAGGGACACAATCTCTGTGAAAGTTCAATTGTTCAGATGACTGGCTTGGCTTAAAAAATAAAAAAAACCCAAACAAAAAAAAGATGCCTTTCACCCAAGCTGTTCCTTCCCAACACAGAGTTACCGTAAAGCTGAAAAACTGAACTGCGCTTTTGGCAAACAGCTCTTGGAAAGGAAGTTTTCCCAACAGGTTTTCATCCCTAGCCTGGTTACTCTGACTCGCAGCCAGAACCATCACATCAGTTTCCTGCCCTGCCAAAGCAGGGTGGCCCAGAGCCAATTAACAGAAGGTTAATACCAAATTTTAAAGCCAAGAGCTTTGAAGTGTAGCTCACCAGCCTCACATGTTATTTGGAATGTTTATAATGGTTGCTACAAAAAAAGGTAGTTACAAAATGTGTACATCTCAAACATGCTCTCCAAACATTATTGCATTGTTTATTTCCCTTAATGATGCTGTTTGAAGCTCTGCCCAACCTGGTGGCCTTTAACCCTGGAACAAAGGAGATTTGTGTTTGGTTAAGTTGGCAACAGAAAGTAAACTCTGGTCCCCAGGGTCAGAGGGCAGCAGCAGCTGGGCCGGCATCGCGTGGCGGAGGCAGTGGCAAGGATCCATTACATCTCGTTCAGGTCTAGCAGGGTCTGGTCCAGCATTCTTTGTGTGCAGAGATGCTCCTCTTTGGTGGATTTCAGTTTATCTGGCAGAAAGCAAGAGTTGAGAGTTACAAACCAGCATCAAACGACCGAGAGTCCTTTGCCAGAGAAAGCTTGTGCCAGCCCCTTCCCCACGCGCTGCCGCAGCAATCCTGGGACCGGAGTGCCTGGCTGGGTGCAGCTGGAAGCTCTGAGGTTACCTGGCTTGTGTGTAGCCCTCGCCTCTCCCACTGCCGGTGCTCCCAGTCAGCACGGCCACGGTGCACCTTTAGCCAGAGCTCTAGGCAGTGTTTCACATGCAGGTGTCTCTGACTGCAGCCAGCTCCTCCCAGGGCTTCCACACCTCCACAGCTGACACACGTGGCCCAGCAAGGCACCCAAGAGCAACACACACTTGAAAACCACCCCCTGGAACTACAGCTGGTTGTGCCCCCCTTCCCCTCAGCACAGGGCAGGGATGCCAAGCCCAGCAGCAGGGAGCAGACCGCCAGCCTGGAGGGCAGCGGGGCAGGAGCTGGGGCAGTGACAGGCAGAGAGCGGGAAGTGAGGGAGCTGCACCCTGCCCGACACTACAGGCAGCTGTGCAGTCAATTCTCACATGTTCCTTAAGCCAGGAGGAGAGCAGATCAGCAGCTAGTGCTCTAAGTAGGCTTTAGTCCAAAGGTGAGCCCACCCATATCACTGGAGACATCCACACGCTGGGACGCTGGACAGACAGGCTGCAGAAAAATGTCCTTTAGGTGCAGGCAGATTCCCAAAGCCACTCCCAACCTCCCCAGGGCCAGAAACTGCACAGAGAGAGAACAGCCTTCCTCGAGCATGAGCAACGGCAACATTTAAACACCTCCTGGTGGCACCCAGGACACAGCTTCAGGCTGTGCATTTTGGCACTTGCTGTCAAGGTGTCTGTGAGCTTTCCCAACTCGTTTCAGGGCTCTGCAGCTGCACTGGGGTCAGGCCTGGGAAATTACTCCTGCACCCAAACCTTCACAGTTAGGACTCCCCTAGACAGGAATGTACTACAGGTACGCCGTGTCTCACAGACCACAAGGTCAGTCATTTATTGGTAGAAGCCATCATTCCATGCACCAGGAAATCCTACAGTCATTCAGGCTAATAGTAAATTAAGTTGTAGCACTCGACAGGCAGCTTCAAGCAGACGTAAGTCTAACTTCACCCCACTCCTCATTTGGGGGCTGCAGCTATTCTGGTTCCATGGAGGAGCCAGGCAGGACCCCCTGGACAAGCAAACAAGACTGCTCAAAAAACAGCCAAGTCTGGGGGTGACTTCAAGAATAGAGGTTACCTTTATATATTAAAAAAATGCTTAAGTTACAGGATAAATCCAAGTGCCTCATTAAAAAGCAGCAATTGCATAAAATTCGCAAGTCTGCCAGTCTTAATGATCAGATTTCACTGTGGTCCACAGCACTGGTGGTCGCAATAAGCTTGTTTAATGGGATTAGTGGGCCCCTTCTCAGTCACACAGATCATGCAGCGTTAACTTCAGCTCATTAGAGAGCAGGCGGTTTTTCTCAAGCTGGCTGTACAGGCGCTCTGCAGCAGCGACAGGATAAGGGAAGCAAGAGGAAGAGAGAAAAAGAGAGAAAGGGAAGGTTAGTAGAGCACCAAGATGAGCACATCAAAAAAGCTGTCTCCGTAACGTGTGCTTCTGAGGACAGCCTGGGCTATTCCCAAAGGTTTGTCTTTCTCTGACTTGTGCTTCAGCTCAGGAAGATCACAGAGGAAACCAAGTGTGGGCAGAAGTGAAAGCGCTGCCAGAGATGTGCAAAGGCAAAGAAGGGAAAAGGAGACACCAGAAGAGGAGCCTGCAGGCTGGGCTGGGCTGGACCCCAGCAAGGACAGAGACCTGGGATGTGATTTAAGCCTGCGGAGCACATTGCAGAAACAAGTCCTGCCAGGGCTGTACCAGAAATAGCTTCCAGAGGGAGCCACACCACACTGCAGTGGGACTGACAGGCTTTGAACAGCAGGACAGGCACACCAGAAGAACCGAGAATGACAGCATCTCATCCCTGGCCTGGAGGAGCCTCCTCTGAGAACATGCCTGGTGCCACACTAACAACCCGGATGGGACCCAAGGCGGCAACTGCTTCAGGTACAGGACAGAGGGACTTTTGGAGCATAGGGTCCTCTTTTACACCTGCCCCAGAACAACTACATGAGCTGCCACTGCCTCTGCAGCCGTGGCCTCTCCAGTCCCTGTCCTTACAGCCCCACAGGGGTCTGGCAGCCACCCGCATCCTCAAGGCTCATGCCAAGCACTCATGCTCATCAGCAGCTCCATGGAA
The DNA here is from genome assembly GCA_013399875.1 of Gymnorhina tibicen. Taxonomy (NCBI): domain Eukaryota; kingdom Metazoa; phylum Chordata; class Aves; order Passeriformes; family Artamidae; genus Gymnorhina; species Gymnorhina tibicen. The sequence continues at coordinate 26,977 of VXAZ01006520.1, forward strand.
AGGGAGAACCAGTTTGGCCCCTTTCCAGGATCTGTCACCTCTCAGGGCTGGGTGGCCAATGTCCTGCCACACAGCCTGTCAGCCACAACCAGCCACTCTAGAGAAGAACACATTCAGCACCTCTCCCTGCTCATTTGCATGGGCAGAGTCCTCCCAGCCTAACAGCTCCAATTCCTGCACTTAGGAGAATTCCAGGCAGTGAAAAATCCTTACACATCATCTTCCAACCTGGCAGAACTGACCAGCACCACCTGCAGTGACTCATAGTGTGATGCCTCTGCTGGAGGAGTGAGCCTAGAGCACAGCCTTGGCCTTGGGCTTCTCCTCTAATCCTTGTACTGTGAGGTCCTAGGAACCTCAGACATCCTCTGAAGGGGTGCTACACCATTCCTCGTTGCTTTTGACCTCGGAATATTTTGCTCTTGACCAAGACCTAGCTGGGTAAAATTCCAGAAAGTCGAGTGTTTACACGTCGCTCTCCCCAGTCTCAGCTCAGTCCCTCCAGTGTAACACCTGCACACAGAGGGGGAAGCTCAACTTCAGCTTCACCCTCAGCTTCTCTCAGTCCTTGGGACCTGCTCTAACTGCACTCGCTCTGCAGGAGAGGGCAGTAATGCTGATTGATTGTCCCTTCTTTGAAGCCACCGAGGGACCAACGCACAGCCAGAGAAGACAATGATTTCTGTCCTACCAGAGTCTGGAAGTTGTTGGTATCCTGGCATCCTGGCCCATGCCTTGCACAACAGCTACTACTGCTGTGAGGGACTCTGGCTCCATGCTGGCTCTGAGCAGCCCCGATGCCAGTCCCCAGCCCCAGGTGATCCAGGCTGCTCCTGGGTCTCCCGAGTGGCAGAAGATGAGAGTGAACTGTGCTCAGTAGGACTTGGTGCAACAGCTCACAGCTTGCAAGTAAACATTCCTGCTTGTGGACAGGGACCTGATGATTCACCCACACAAGGCAGCAGACTGGAGTGTTTAGCACGACCCTTCCCAGACTTCAGGAATAGCTTCTCCACATAGAACACTTGCCCAGGTCTGCAGCAGCTACCCCATGTTTGGCCTGCTCCCTTCTCTGCCCAGGCCCAGAGCAGTCTCACCAGCTATCCCTGCCACCCAGGGAGCCCCAGGACATGGGGAGCCCCAGGACCTAGCCCTCCTGGTCAGTTAACCTGTGTTTGCAGCACTCCCATGTCACAGCACAACTCAGAGTAACCAGCCTGCACAAGCCCAGCAATCCAGTCAGACCAGATGCCTCCAAACCTCCCAGGGTAGACATTGCATCACCCACCCACATACTCATCCACCACCCAGAGTGGATTCCTTCGGGATGAGTGGGGAAAGTGCCTGCCACAGCCCAGACTTAGATAACATCCCCTGGAACACCACCGTGCAGAGCAGAGCCACCAGCTCCCCACAGCAAGAGTCAGGGTGCAACCAGACCTCCCCGTGAGGAGAGAGGCACTTCCCAAGGGCAGGCTGCCACCTCCCAGCCGCTAACAATCACAGAAGGGCTGAGGTTGAAAGGGACCACTGTGGGTTATCTGGTCCAACCTCCCTGCTCAAGCAGGGTCATCCCAGAGCACATTGCACAGGATTGTGTCCAGATCATTCTGGAGTATCTCCAGTGAGGGAGACTCCACACCCTCTCTGGGTAATCTGCTCAGTGCTCAGTTACCAATATAGGAAAGAAATTCTTCCTCATGTTCAGGTGGAACTTCCTGGGCACCAGTTTCTATGAGTTGCCTGTCCTACTGCTGGGCACCACTGAGCAGAACCTGGTCCATCCTCTGACACCCTCCCTTCAGGTACTGACAGACAATGATGGCATTCCTGTTGTCTTAAGAGCTGACAATGGAACACTGGTCTGGAAGCCTTCACATTTACAGAAGCCCTGCCCCTCCCACAGGATCCAGATCCTCAACTCCAGCTGCAGTTGGGTTACTGAAGAGTTCTGGGTTCTTGCTTTGTGCTTACAGGGCACAGATACTGCCCCACATCCCAGGAGAGTCAGACCACGCTTTGGAATTCCTTGAATGCTCCCTCCTTCCCCACCCAGACCTGCCACCAAAGATAGAGTGGGACAGGCTGGGGCAATCTAGTGTGCCTAGATTATCCTGACTGCCAGTGCTGTCATGTGGAGACCAGAAGGGCACAAACCTGAGAAAGCCACGGGAAGTGTCCCATGTCATCAGAACTCTGGTCACGAAGGACTCTTCGGGCACTGTGGCAGATGAACCGATCCAGAAGGAAAAAGGATTTGACCAACCACCATGAGGCAGCACATACTGTTTGGTGAGGCTGACCAGAGTTTATCATACCAGATCAACTAGCAACAGCGCAGCAGTGACACACGCCAGGCATTCACAGCCCACTGCCAGTGGCAGCGCTCAGTGGGAAGCTCCATGCCACGCTCCTAGAAGGATCCTGCAGCCCTCAGCCCCTGCATGGGGAGGGGAGGGCTCTGCAAAAGATTCCCTGGCTCAGATGCTCACAGCCCTGCTGCAGTGCCTTCTCATTCCTGAAGCAAGAGGCCATTCGTCCCTCCCCCCGGCACAGGCAGCACCTCGCACCCAACCAGTTCTGCCCCAGTGGAGACCAGCCAGAGCTCACACAGTATTTATTGGCTTCCACACCCTGACTAGCAACTAGCAGGTGTGTGAACTCCCACTGCAAGCCAGCGTTTGGCAACGGCGCTGGTGAACACTCCAGAGCAGGCAGGAATGAGGAGTGTCTTCAGTCAGGCACAGCTCCAGGGCCTCCTGCTGCAACCCCCAGCCTCCCGCTTGACCCCACAAGGCCCTGTCTGCAGAGCTGCCAGTAACACACCCCAAAGAAAAATCCAGCGTGCTAGTGAGGTCTGCGTTCCACCGAGGGTGACACCGGTTTGAAGGCAATGCTGGAACAGTTACTCTAAAGCAGTGAGTGGTCACTAGAAACCCATTTCTCAAAAGCAACAGCCTTTTATACAAGAACTGTTTTCCTTAAAAAAGGTGACATCATGCTTGAGCAAGAGGCAAGAGAAATACAAAAGGAGCTTTATGGCTCCACACAAGATATGCAGATGAGAACAACATCCTCCCAGCTCCCCCGACACAGAAAGGGCAGCCCCTCAGAGCAGGCCGTGTCTGGCACATCGGGTCACACAGAGGGAGCTTTGTTTGGGAGCAAGTGCAGCAGAACTGGGGGGCTGCTGCTGCTGCTATCAAGCTTCAGTGTCTTTACAGCACCCGTTCCCAGGGATGCCTGTGCACAGTAACTGGAAAAAGGTACTGGAATTCAGAGTGAGATGAAGAGAGCGTGAATGCCGGGTGCAGATGCAGAACAAGCCACCAAGCAGAGAGACAAATCCAAAGTGGAGTTTGGAATCACAAGACTTATCTGTGTGAGACAGAAGGAGACACTAATTTTAAGAGAAGCTTCAGTGTTTGTGCACAGCAAACTCTGTTTAGGGAACTTTTGGACACTCATGTTAAGGCTCTTCTCTGTGGGGTGAGGACCTGGCCTCTCCTGGGTTAGTGCAAGGACCAGATGGAGCAGTTGTTAGCAGCACCCACTGCAGATCTGAACACAAAGCTGAGGAGCAAAGTTGCAGAAACACACAAGTTCAGCTACTTCCACAGATCAGTTCATGATCTGGCCCATCTCAAGCCTGTTGTGGCAATTCCTAAGGAATCCACCTGAGCACTATCCACAGCCTCTTCCAGAAGGAATCCCGAGACCATGGCCCAGTGGCTCCAGCAGACAACAAAGCCACATTTCCTGAAAAAGCCTTTCCCAGTGGGAATGGGAATTGCACTCGAATTTAAGTCAGAACCCTTTCAGGCCAGCACAGCAATTGGTTACACATGCAGATCACAAGGACCTAGAGTTAGAAGACAGCATGCTGGGGCACCTTGGGCAGATCTGTAGAAGTAACCTGGACGGCACAGCGCCGTCGATTCTCCAACTAAAACCACAGCAAACCAAGCAAGCACTGGCGGTCCAGCCTGCTGAAGCAAGAGGCGAACACCAGCCAGCTCATATTTACATGGAAGTCATGTCATTCAGGGCGTGGTCCAGTTCCTCACTAATTGCTTTGTACTTCAGTTTCTGGGCATAGAGCTCATCTAGAAGAGGTTTAGGAGGAGAACAAAAGGAAAACAATGAGGGAAGGCAAAGGAGTTCTTCCAACACTCTGGGGCAGGAAAAGCAGGATGGGATTCACGAACAGAAGGAAATGAAGTTAGAAGCGGAGCCCTCATGACTCCGTGTTCATCCCCAACGATGAACGGGAGGGTTCCAGTGGCCTGAGGACGGACTGACCCACAAGTGCCTTCCAGGATTACAATCCAGCTCCAAGGGCAGCAGAGCCAAGCACTCAAACCACATCACCTTGTAAAAACAAGCTGTCCAGCTAGGTCAGCAGGAACCAGTGACAGGAGGAGCAGCAGGGAAGGGCAGCTCCATCCACTTAGGGAGAAGCTTGCTACACCTAAGGAGAGCACTGATAATTGAGGTGCTTTGTTCTCAACTGTGTCTCGGTGCAAAGACTGGCTTGGGAGAAGTCAGTCATGTAACAGAGCTGGGCATCAGAGGAAATTCCCATGCTGCAGGACGAGGTGAGGTGGGGGAGCAGACCGGCCACACCAGTGTTCTCCATCAGATAATGGAGCAGACAGGCAGCTCTCCACCTCCGGGGAGGGGCGGGCCTGGAACTGTGCTGATGCATCCCTGAGCCCTGCAGAGCTGGCACAGGCTGCTCCAGCTCTGGCTGCCTGGGCTATAGTACAGCTGGGCATGCTGTTAACAGCCTCGCAGAGCCAGGGGAACTTTGTCAGTTGTCATAAACTAGGTCACTTCAGCAGCAAGGCTGTAGACCAGAGCCAACTCTCAATCAACAGGTTTCAAGGGGAGCATGCAGGGATTTGGAAGACTTTTTGCAGTTCCAAAGGAAAGCTCATCCTGGATCATGAGGTGGCTCAGATTGCTGCTTGGCTGCAGTTCTGGAACAGCTCAGCTGACACCATTGCTATTTCTAGATAATAAACCTCCAGAGTGACTCCAGACAGTAGGATAAAAAGGTGTATCTCCAAGACCTGGCACTAAAAGACCACAAAGGCACACCTGCGGTCAAGGTAGGAGGCCTGTAAGGGTTTTGGTTTACCAGCATCACCACTCCAGCCACAGCAATCCACAGAAGAATCTGGCCACAGTCCCAGATTTAAGGGAGGCAGCTGGAACCTTCTCCTTCTGTGGCTTGGGGTAAGGTTCTGCGATGGTTGGCCTCAGGAGTGTTCCTGAAGAATTGTGTGAAGGACTGGGAGGAGGAAAGGAACCCACCCTTGGCACAGGCTGACTATCTTGTGGACTGAAATGCTGGTGATTTAACCTCGATTCAGGACTCGCACTGGGGAGTCTGAGCCTTCACGGGGGCTGTTTCAAGACTCACTGACTCCTGTGGTTGACTCGCGAGACGCTGTTTGCAGTAGCCAGCGCACGCGTGACGTTCTGCACGCAAGGATGTTATTGTGACCAATTCTTACGAGTTCAGGTGTTTCTTTCCTATGCCGCTCCTAAATTAATTGGATTAAGCTGGAGCACAGGGATCTAGTTACATTCCTGAGGACATCACTACCAAAATATACCAGCTATCTAGATAACGCCAGGTGTCTGGATCAAGAGCTTGAGACCTGCTGCAGCACAGCCGGGGAACTGTTTTCGGAGCAGAGGCACAGGACAGGACTCTCGCCAAGCCTCACCTTGGAGGCCAAGTCGGGTTATGCTCCAAGTAATGAGGAGCACAGCAGCCTCTCCACTCTCCAGCTACATGAGAGATAGCCTTCCTTAGCTGCTCACTCAACACACATTACTTGGTTTCCTATCCCCAGAATGTACCTTCCAGATCATCAATGGTCTTCTCCAGCTTGGCTACAGAGCGTTCAGCAAATTCAGCACGGGTCTCCGCCTGCCAGACAGAAATAAGCCAGGTAGGGCAACAGCTCTACAGCAAAGGGCATCAGTCCGAGAACGTGGAGTCTCCCACCCTCCATATCTCTTCCCAGTCAAGTTGAGGCCAGCTCACCCAGCTGGGCCATCCTGACATGGTCACTCACCTCTTTGAGTTTATCAGTCAGAATCTTGATCTCTTCTTCATATTTATCCTCTTTTTGAGAATACTGTGGAAAAGGAGTCAGCAGTCAGCAGCCCCAGATACCTCCCACTCCAGAGAGCCCACAGCTACAGAGGGAGACATAAACTCCTCACTGCAGCACACATGCCCACAGAACCTTCCAGCTGGGAGTTGTTCACATCCTTACCCACGTCCAACAGGACTGGGTCAGGCGGCAAGTCCCACATCATGCATGGAACACAAACTTGGGTGCAGAAAAATTCTCATCTTAACATTTTAGCAGCTTAAACATCCTGGCTGATCAAGCCTGCCCCAAGGCAGGGAAGGGCAGCCAGGCTTCCCACACCCCAGGTTCCACAGCCCTCCAGTGAAATAGGTTAGCCCTCCCAGCAGAGCAAGCACAGCTCTCCTGGCTTGCTTAAGACTGCAGTTGAATCATTTCCACCCCAGTGGGTGCTCTGCTGTTTACACACCCTCCTAGCACAACAGCAATGTTTCTGGCCCTGGGACAGGCAGCCCTACCTTCTCAGCCTGAGCCTCAAGAGACTTGAGATTGTTGGTGACATTCTTCAGCTCCTCCTCCAGTTCGGAACATTTACTGTGGGGTTTCGTAAGGAAAAAGGGGAAAAAGGAAAAGAAGAAGTGGGAGGGAAAGACAGGAGACAAGAAGTGAATCCACATGCAGGGAAGACCAGGAAGTTCTTTAGGAGACTGTCTGAGATCAGACTGGATAGGACCCTGCTTTGAGGCCCTTGTGCGGAAAGCAAGTTCCCTTTTTGCCTCCGAGCTCATGTTTGAAGTACTCTGCCAGCACATGCACGGGGCACAGAGCTGAGCAGTGAGATGTGGACACAGGTTTCTGCCAGACCTGGAGTCTCCAAGGAGAAGCTTCATGTTTACTGTGCTGTACGGAGGGAAGCTGTTCTGATGGACAGCAGGACAGCCACCACCACTCAGACAGGGATATTTATGGGCAGAGAAGACAGAACATTCCAGGAGAGAGAGAGAGAGAGACGCAGTTAAGCTGAGGGGAGGAGCATAGTGAGGAGACCACATGAGTTCTGGTTTAATGGTTCAAGAAGGGAAAGGTTAGTACCTTTTCTTCGGCAACAGACAGACACTTCAAGTTCTGCTCCATCACTCTGATCTGCTCCTGCAGCTCCCGGCAATGACTGTTAGTGACGGTCACACAAGGGCACAAGCCAGGTGGGGGCAAGGTCAAAAGGAGCACCAAAACCACACCACCACAGAGCAAAAAAGGGGGTGGGGGGAAACACAAAAAAGTCATGGTCACAACATGCACGTCTGGACAGGAAGCACAGTGCTGCTGCTGCTGCTGCGTACACACCAACTGTGTTAGACAAGGCCCAGAGCACGGAAAGACCCTGACCAGCTCCTCACGGATCAGCTAAAGCATCCAGACACATGAAAGGAGCCCAAACACCAGGATTTGTGTCTCTGCTCTGAACAGAGGAAGCCCAGATTCCTGCTCAGCAGTGCAGAAGCCTGTAGTGGTTACTGCAAATACTTGGAGAGGCCCAGAGACCAGCCTCAGCCACAGCTCTGCCCTCGGCCACCCCATGTGCCACTTCAGCCCCTGGCCCAGGAGGCCTCTGCCACTTCAGGACAAGCACCGTGCTCTGTAGCAACATGAACGATCTTGTGACTGCACGCACAAAGCAGTGCTGGTGAATGCTGAGGGGAGGAAGGCTCTCCAGCCTCCATGACTACGGAGTGCCTCCATGCAAAGGGGCAGAGCATCTCTACCCAAGGCAAATCGCATCACAAACTCCACGTCCTGAGTGGAGCTAATCCTGTTTCAAGGAGAGGAGTGCTTTCATCCCTTTCCTTTAAGGACCTAAACCCACCCTGTGCTTCAGGCCTTGTGTAACAAGGTTAGCAATGCAGTGTTAGTTCCCATGCAGAGGCAGACGTGCCAGGTGCATGCAAGCGGACTACTCACGACTCTGCGAGCTCAGCTCTCTCTTCAGTACGCTCCAGATCTCCTTCTATGATCACCAGTTTCCGAGCAACCTGGAAAGGAGAATCAGAGTCAAGAGGAAGGAGGATGGTCTTGCGCTTGTAGGCTGTGCACAGCACTGAACGGAATGAATGCCTGCAGGAGCCACTGGAGCTGTCAGAGGCTTTTGGCCAAGCAGAGCACTGCTGTAGCTCTGCTGAGAGCCAGGCTCTGCCCCTAGGTTTGCTGTCAGCAGGAAGAGGAGTCGACTCTCCTGGCCCAGCTCAGTCATACTAGAGCACCCAAGGGTCTCACCTCCTCATACTTCCTGTCTGCCTCCTCTGCAATGTGCTTGGCTTCCTTGAGCTGGATCTCCTGCAGTTCCATCTTCTCCTCATCCTTCAGAGCTCTGTTTTCAATGACTTTCATGCCTCTGCCCAAAAGCAAGCATGGGGAGGGGAGATGTGTAAAACAGTCTTGGACAAGCCAGCAGCAATGAGTTTCAGAGCATTAACAGCACTGCCCTGGAGGCACAGTGCTTCCCGATAAGCCATGACTCCTCTGAATGCAGAAGGTGGCACAGGAAGGCAGAGGCCCCTGGGCTGAAGTGAATACAGCAACCTCAATTGCTTGGAATTAACTGTTCCTTGGAACGTTCCTCCAGCAGATCACCAGGCTCCCAGGCCAAGGGAAGTACAGTGCTGCTGAGAAGAACAAGCCCGGCTGTCTTAGGGACTCAGCACGGTCAAGTCAAGCACTTTCCCATCTGGAATGCGGGAAGAGCCAAGTCTGTCTCTATGGCAGGCCACCAGCTGGGTCAGGCCGCTCAGTGTGTGCATGAGGAAGCACATCAGCCAGCTGGAAGTGGACCACTCCCCTCTGAATCACAGGCCAGGTCAGGGGACATCTGCCAGGTAGGGAACATGCTGGCAGAAGCAGACGGAAGAGAGGCTGCCCCACCGGCAGCCACCCTTTACAAGGCAGTGGTGTCCCTGAACCCATTTATTTCTCCTCCTTTGGAGGCAGGGATGCATGGTGGCACATGGCACGTTCCCTAGCCTCAGGTTACAGGACACTGGAGGCCATCAGCAGCCTCAGGTCCATCAGCATTGTTTTAGCTGCTCTGCATAAGCAGGCACTGACCCCCACATCCAGCCTTGATGTGGGATCTCCTCCCCCACTCTGGGAAGCCCAAAAAGTTGATGGCACCGGACCCTGGATGTTTGACAGAGTGCGAGCAGGAGCCCTTGCTCACCTTTCGCTCTCATCTGCCGCCTTCTCTGCCTCTTCCAGCTTCTGCAGCGCTGTGGCAAGGCGCTCCTGAGCTCGGTCCAACTCCTCCTCTACCAGCTGGATACGGCGATTCAAAGATGCCACTTCTGCCTCAGCCTGGAGGGAGCAGAGGAGGGTACTCAGCCTGTGCAGGTTTAGCAGCTCGGGAAGGGCAGCTGAGCTCTGCCCCTGGGTCAGCAGCAGCACATGAGAGCCCAAAGCAAGCCCAGGGTGCTTTAGCCACTCTCCCAGAGGTAAGCAGCACATTTAGCTCTGCAAGACTTCCCACACGCTTTGTCCGCACAGCAGCCTTCCTGCAGGCTTCTCGCTGTCAGCCTGCGCTGCTCTGACAGTTTAAGCCATAAACACTAAGGAGATGACCTACACCAAGGAGTGCCTCTGCAGCTGCCAGGATCCTGCCAGGCCATCCATCACAGCCCTGTTTATCCACCACGCCAGAGCGTGGTGACAGCCGCCACTTAGCAGAGAGTCAGTTTACTGGTACGAGCTGGACAAGAGTGTTGCTTGAGGCAAACCCTCTCACCAGCAACGTGAGAAGGATTAACAGGTTCAGGGATGTGCCAAGCTGCATTGGGTGCTGGCAGGCTGGGCTGGTCACAGGCGCTGTCCGGTCCTGGGGCTTGTTGCTGCAGTGCCCACAGCCCCAGCAGAGAGCCTGCAGTGCTCGAGGCTTTCTTCCTCCCAGCGACTCGCTAACAATCCAGAGAAGGAGCAAAAGCCTTGAGACAGGTTGAGGGGGCTGTTCCCCAGCAGTAGCCGCCTTGGTTCAGTCATACACATTGGGAGCTGGTGAAACTGCTGACAGCCTGCAGACATTTGCCACAAAAGTGACCACAAACGTGACTGAGGCTTTAAGGAACTGGCATAGATCAGAGGCCATCCCACCCCCCAACCACTGCAATCCATGTCCTAGTCGGCCTTCAAAGAAGCCACAAGGTACAAGCCAGCCCCCATGGTGCTGTGCTGGCAACAGAGATGGTGGGAAACACAGACCAAGCAGCTTTGTGTTCAGTTCATCACTCGTGTGGCAGAGCCACTTGCTTGTGCTCAGTAAGGCAATACAGCACTGCCGTCACCCCGTAGCTCTCTCCAGCGTGGAGTCAGAATGCAGCCAGGGCAGATACAGAGGGGGGGAACTGCTCTTCAGTGTTGCTGAAAACAAAGTACCTCAAGGCCAAGGATGAAAATCCCTTCAGTGGCACTCCTCTTCTGGATCAGGCCCAGACTAAACAGTCAACTAGAGACTTGCTGCAATCTTTTGAGACCCTGGGGGCATGACCTGGTTGGCCATGAGGCCCCTGCTTACAGCCACATGCACGTCAGCTCCAGCCAAAGCCCAGGGGAGCCCAGATGCTTTAGGGACACTGACACCCCACCAGAGCCCCCTAGGGGAGCCCAGAATCCTCCTCCCCAACAGGATTATGAAGGCAGGCAGGAGTGCAGCCATTCCAGGGCAGCACTGTGATCTTCTGCAAAGACCCGGGCACAGGCACATGCCAGACAGACACGAAATATCCCAGCTGCACATAACAAAGCATCCTACGCAGACACACTGCTCCTCACCGTGCCCGAGAAGGGAGGAGCAGAGTGATGAAAGACACCAGTGTTAGAGTGGGGCCCAACACTGGTTGCATCCAGTTCCCAGAGGGGCTGTCCAAGCTCTCCCTCCCGCTGGCACTGAGGCACCCCTGGCAGGTTCCAAGACCAGGCTGGGAGAGCACAGAGGAGCTCCCATGCAGGTACACCCAGCTCTGGAGAAGCCCACATCCCTCTGGTGCCCAGAGCCAACACCCACCCCACTGAAAGGGGAAGTGGTCTGCCTGAAGAGGAACACAACAATACCTTAAACAGAACCAGGAAGGGCACTGCCTCACACACATCTTTTCCCTAATAAAGGGGCAACCAGCTGTTGAGGTGGAGGACCTCCTCCTTCCTTCTCCCAGGCAAATGGAGACACACCAGTACTGTGGGCCTCCACTTCCTGACCCTCTGAACTGCATCACTTAGCCCGGACTTCCTGCAGGCAGTGCTCAACCCACCCAAAAACCACCTTTAATTTTGAGGAAGTGCCTCTTCCATGCTGCAGAAGAGCCCTTACACTTCCTCTGCTGCTCCTCCCTGGATACAGATAAAACTGTCAGGCTTTCCTAGAGCACAGGGTGACACTTCCAGGTGACTCTTCCAGGCACCCCTGCTACAAGTGGCACATTCCTTTTATTCCATGCTTCCTTCAGGAAGGCAGCCCTGAACCAAGGAGCACCCGGAGCCCAGCAAATCAAGTGAGAAGCTCATCCAGGCCTTCGGGACTCACCATTGCTTCCCCAAGAGATTCAAGAGGGCTCCCCAGGACCCGGGGCCACGCAAGCCCCGGGCGCCATACTGGGAGCACTGGTCCTCTCCCCTGAAGGAGGTTCAGGGAGCTGAGAGAAACACGCCTGTACCCGTGACAATGCTGCTCTTGCAAGGAGAATTCCTTATGTGGCTGCGAAGAAAGAGCCCAGCTGAGGCCTGGGAGTGGCAGGAGCTTCTGCCATGGGCCTGGGCAGCAGAGCCCGATCCATCCCCTGGCAGCGCCACGGCACTGTCACGGACACAAGCTCGAGCACTGAGGGGGGAAGGCCTCAGCTTCACGCTTCGAATGCAGCACAGTCACTGCAAATTCAACGGGAGTCACGCTTAGATTCGAGCCAGGAGCTGTCCCGTGTCACCCCATCCCTGTCCCCAGAACGCCACCAGCCTGGCCTGTGTCCCAGGCCCAAGGGAGCCGGCCACCACGAGGCCCTGCCCGTGTCACCCCGTCCCTGTCCCCAGCCTTTCCGGTGCTCCCGGCCCGGCGGTGAGCGCCAGCGCTGCCAGCTCAGATCCTGCTGCCGTTGCTCCCTCCTCCCTTCCAGGCGATCCCAGCCCAGCCCCTGGCTTCCCCCGCGGCTGCCGGTCTCAGGGGCAGCGGAGACCCCCGCTCGCCGGGATCCGGGCAGGATGCGGAGTTTGGGAGTGCTTCAGAGGGCTCCTGCGCTGGCCACATCCCGACGGAGCCCGCTCATTCCTTCCATCTTACCTGCGCAGCTTCGGGCTCGGGGCCGCACAAGATGGCCGGGGCCTCCCCCTCCCCCCGGCGGGGTCCCCCCCCGCTGCTGTCCGTCCCGGGACAGAGGCAACAGCGAAACAACGACCGGCCGATCCCCCCGGCCTCGGCGTCCGCTCAGCACCACGAGCGAGTCCCGGGGACCCAGAGAGAGCCACGGACGCAGAGTGAGAGCCCCGGTCCCAGCGGACACTCCGGCCCGGGCCGGCATCTCGCCGGCACTCTCGCGGCTCGGAACGACCCCCGGCCCCGGGCGCGCCGCCCGTCCGGCTCTGCCCCCGCGCGGCGGCCCCGGCGGTACCTGCTCGCGGTTGCGGCGCTCGGCCTCCACCTCCCGCTGCAGCCGCTCCGCCCGCTCCTCCGCATCGTCCGCCTGCTGCTGCAGCACCTGGATCTTGCGCTTCACCGCCTCGATAGTGGTGGCCCCGGCCATGCTCGGTCCCTCCGCTACAGCCCCGCCACCCCCAGACACCGGGACCGCGCCCGGAACGGCCGGTCGGAAGTGACGTCACTTCCGCTCCGCCCCGCGGGCGCGTTACCGGGGAGATGAGGCGCGGCCGCCACGCCCGGGACCGGAGGGAACGGGGGCGCCGGCGCCGGGCGGGGGACACGCACCGGGACCGGCCCCAGTGGGACGGGAACACGCCAGAACGGGGCACCGGGCCGGTGGGGAACATCGGGGTCTGCCCCACGGGCACCTGGGTCCACCGGGACCCGCCCCATATGGGCGTGGGGGCACCGGGACTGGCCCCACGCGGGTGGGGGAACTCCGGGACCGGCCTCATATGTCACAGGCCTCATAGGGCCCAGAGGACCCGCACGGCTTCCCCGTCCTGCCCCACGCAACCCCCCTCACACCTGCCCCGCTCCGTGGCCGGACGCTGAGGAGCCCCGCGGGCTGCATTTGGGCACGGCCTGGCCGTGGGTTCGGGCACTGCCACCCCTGGAGAACCCGCAGACCCTGCTGGGGCCAGGACCCCCCAGCCCTGCAGCAGATCGTGCTCCTTCTGTCCACCCAGGGACAGGGCTGTGGCCGCCAGGCTCCCTCTCCGCTTCCATGTGCTGAATCCCAACGGTGCAACAGCCTGGGCCGAGGCAAAAACCCTCCTGTCTCAGGGCAGATAACGCTGCGAAGATGAGTGTTCGTCAGAGCTGGGAGCTGTGTTCCTCAGTGTCATAAGGGTCATGGAGCCCCCAAGAGCTCAATAAACACATCACTGAGCCCTGTTACTGCTCTCATTCCCCACGAAGCCTCTTCGGCAGTGCTTCAAGCATGTGGATAGAAGGGAAAGGCTCCGGGCTGCTGGCCTGAAACCCTTGGCAGCCAAGCAGGCTGATGTGGCAGGAGCATTTGCCTGGGATGGCACCTATGGCATAGCATGTTTCCAGGGATGAGATTGGGATTCAAAGGGCTCTCTCAGGCTGGAAGCACCTGGGAGGCAGCTCTGCCCTTTCATTGCTCCGGGGTGCAAAATCCCCCCACTTCCCAGAGCCAGGGGGAAACTGGGGGACCCGCAAGGGCCACCCTGGGGGGCAAGCAGCCAGGAAAAGGGGCTCCAGGTGCACAGAGAGGGATCCATGAGGAAGCAAGTGGGGATGTGATGACAGCAGGGAAAATGCCAACAAGGAGCAGGGGGAGGCAAGAAGGGTCTGAGGGAGGGAAAGGGCTCCCAGAGCTCTGCAATGCCGCACTCGACGCAAGCCGATTCCAGTGCAGGGCTGGCGACAGGGACCTGCAAGCAAAGCTGCAGGGTGACAAATGTCCCAGGGCTCTGGAGCCCCCAGTGACACCCTGGCCTCCAGTGAGAGCAGCCCAGGTGCTGTGCCGGGGCTCAGGCACTTCCCCGCGGGCACAGCGGGAGAGGACGGCTCCTGCCTTCTCTGTGTCGGAGCTGGGCTGCATCGCCCTGAGACATCCCGGCCCCACAAGGACTGCCAGGTCCTGACAGGTGATGAGCGGGGCCTCATGCCTCGTGATGGCAGGAGAGCGGCCACTGTGTGAAACCCTGCACCGCTCGAGCCATTGTTTTCCTGGAAACAGCAGACAACAATAGCCGGGCTGTGCAATGCTCACGCTGCCCATGCGCCTCCGCCCGCAGGGGAATGAGGGCTCCCCCCTCTTCCTTCTTCTTCTCGGAACTCAGCTCGTCCACCCCCAGCCGTGACTCAGAGCTTCCTGGGGACGCGTGGACCCCATATCCCGCACTTGAGGGACTGCTCGCTGCCCGGCTCTGCCCTCCAGATACGTCCTTCACAGGGCCACTCTCTGCTCCTAGACACCTACACAGCTTTACCGGGAGCACACTGAGCCGGGCAGGGATCTTCCTGTGTCCCCAAGGCATAGGGAAGGGCTGCACTCCCACCAGGAGGGCAACAAGGGGACGGCAGCGCTCAGCTTCCTCCCTGCACCCCATACATACGTCCGCTGCCTTCTTCTCTGCCAGCTCCAGCTTCTCCTGGGCATCTTTCAGGGCCTCAGAGTATTTGTCCAGTTCATCCTCTGTCCCCTTTAGCTTCTTCTGCATGGCAGCAAGCTCATCCTCCAGCTGGAAGGACAGTGGTGTCACCACAGGTGGACCCCACTCTGCACCCCTGCACCCCAAGAGAGCCCTGCCTGCCCCATCCCAGGCTCAGCTCTGCCCCACAGCATCCATCCTGCCCCATCTTTGGGACCAGCTCTGCCCCACAGTGTCCGTCCCTTTCCCACATCCCACATCCCACCAGCTGGCAGGGATGAAGCCCTGGACAGCCCTCGGGGTGCCCTTGCGCTGTGGTATGGTGGCAGCTGTCGCACTTTCATACCCCAGGCAGAGTCTCTGTTGGGTCTGGGCTGAGTGTGACCCAACACAGGCAGAAGCCACCTCCCAACACCCCTGGGCTGGGGGCTGCGGCTGCCTGCCCTACCTGCTTGCTCCGCTCCTCCGCCTGCTTCTGCTCAGCCTCCGCCTGCTCTGCCCGGTCCAGGGCATTCTCCTTGTCCAGCTTCAGCATCTGCATCTTCTTCTTGATGGCCTCCATTCTTGGTGGGACACAGGCAGCGGTGGGCAGCGGGATGCAGGACAGGCAACTTGCAGGGCGGGTAGGGCAGCTGTCGTGCCTGTGCCCCACTGACCGTTTATCAGCTCTGCCCAGCACAGGGGCTTTGCCTTTCTTGGGCTGACCCGCCTCCCCACCTTCCCAAAAAGTCTGTGCTCGGGACCCATTGTGCGTCCTGGGGGCTCCGGGTGGTCACGGCCTTATTTGGGCTCCCGAAGACAGCTGGGGCGTTATAAAAAGCAGCAGCAGGTCTGCGAGAGGGGGTCCTACATTGTCCCAGGTGCCCCCTCCCCCCGTGCAACGGGACACCCTGGCTGGTGCCCTGAGCGCTTCCTCAGGATGTTGAACTGGGTCTGTGCAGCACTGGCACAAAGTCCCCGCCCCCCATTTGCCTTCCTGGGGGGGTCTAGGGTGTTTTGGTGGCCCTGGGCTGACATTTACCCCTGCCTGTGGGCGGCATGGAAAAGGGCGAGATCAGCCTGGCGCTATTTTGGGAGCAGGGGCTTGGCCGAGAGGGTTTGGCTCTGCAAGGGAGCAGCAGGGGAAACTGCACCCAGCACCAGGGGCAGAGCCTCCCGGGAGCCTGCTGAGCCCCAAGCCCAGCTGCAGCCATGCTGGTGCTTGGTCTTGAGGTGGAGGATGCTGCTGGCAGCTGGAGGAGCAGATTCCCCAGGCGCAGGGAGGAATTCTCAGGGCAAGTGGTAGCGCTTCATCCGCAGCCGAGGGATTTGCAGCCTCCTTGTGCCGGCCCAGAAGTCCCACTGGCCCCATAAATCAGGTTAGGATCTCCTATGGAAAAGACCCACTGCTCCCAGCGGGAGGGGACAGAGGTTGAGGGCTAAAGGGGTCAGCACCCAGGGACCTGGGGGACAGAGACCTGGTAGCAGGTCCTGGCACCCTGGGCAGGGCACCAGGGGGTAGGAAAAGTGCCCACCAAGGGCCCTGAGCAGTGGCTGCACCTCCATAAATAACCCCCCCATGCCAGGGCAGTGGAGGCAGTGGTGGGCATGGGGCCACGGGCCTTTGTATTGTCATCATCCCTGGCGTGAGCGGGGGGACAGGTGGCAAGCGCTGACCCCGCTGCCATCCCAAACCTCCGCCAACCCCCGGGACGGCTCTGGGCTCCCCCTCTCAAGTCCCATGGAGATGGGCAGACAGGTTTTATTGTGGCAGTGAGGGCTAGCAGAGGGCGCAGGACAGGGTGCAGAGGGCCCCCCTGCCTGAGGCAGGGCACAGGCAGCATCTGGCCAAGTCGGTGCTGGGCGTCCCTGGCGCTGTAAGAATATGTTTGATATTTAGTTGGTTTTCCAATAAAACAACCTAATATCAAACATATCAGACAGAGACAGGGGCAGACGGAGGTGGGAGGACCCGGAGCTCAGCTGCCTGTAAGAGAAAGAGAAGAATAAGCTGAGAGCTGGGGCGGGGGTGGTATCCAGGTATAATGCCCGAGGCACTGCAGAGGCAGCACCCAGCCTCACCTCAGTGCCTGGAGCCTGCTGGGCTACTGTGCCGGTACTGGGGTGCTCAGGATGCAGTGCTGGAGCAGGAGGCGTCCTGTGGCTGGGATGAAGCCGGAGGAGGGCAGTGCAGGCACGGTCTCCTGGCATGGCATGTCAGGGCACGCCATGACATGCACTTGGCAGGCAGCGCTGGGGCCAAAGGGACCCCACATCCATCACCATCTTACCTGCGCTGGCTTGGGGGACTCTGCTGCGCTCTGGCTCGGGGGTCGCCTGGCCGCCCTTTATAACTGCGCTTGGCTGCACCGAGCAGAGGGACGTGGCCAGCAACAGCCCTGGCCCTGCACACGTGGCCTCGTTCCCATTAATTACCACCCATTGATGTCCCCTGCCCCCTCCGTGGACCCCCGCGCCCTTGCCGCCCAGCACTGCCGGTCGATGCGGTCGATGGCCCCGCACCGCCTGCTCCTGCCCCTGGTCACACTCCCTGTCATTAGCGGGGCTGTCAATACTGGGGGGCCAGCCCTGGCCCGCGGGCCCTGTGCCACCAAAGGGCTGCACATGACCCTGCCCAAGGACGAGACCCATTGACACAGGGGAGTTGTGCCCCACATCCCCTTCCTTTGGGGGAGCTGCTGGAGCTCACGGGAGTATCTCTTCCGAGGAGCAGCTGGAGGAGCTGCCTGACACCCTGCCACATCCATGCTGAGCACGTGGCCCCACTCATGCTGGGTGACAGAGGCAGGACCCCGACCCACACTGAGATAGCTGTTGGGACCAGGGTAGTGGAGTTCAGCCACAAGGGCACATGGGATATCATGGAGTGCTGGAATCACAGCCTCCCCACGCCACAGCAGTGTTTTGCTCCAGTGGGACGCATCAACCTTGGGAATGGCACTGGGGGCTTTGCAGGGGCTCAAGCTTTGGGGGACCAATAGGACAGGACATGGGGCAGCCAGAGCCCTGAGTGCCATGAGAAGGACAGGGGCACAGCCTGGTCTTGGAGGTCAGGGGCTTCAGCCCCCTGAAGTGGCCACACAATGAGGTGGCAAGTAGGGACGGCAGGGACACACGTGGCAGCAGCAGTGCCAGAGCCGGCGGCATGCGTGTGGCAGTGGGTGATGTGATGCAGCCCGACAGCCGAGCTAATGAAGGGCCATGGCGGGGGGTGCTGGCCCAGCGGCCCCCAGCCCTGTCAATAAGCGGAGCCAGGGCAGGCACTGATGGGCCCTGGGGCTGGGAGACACCAAGGTCGGGCACAGGCAGCAGGGATGGGAGGTGGGGGACAGGGCCTTCCCA
Organism: Gymnorhina tibicen; assembly: GCA_013399875.1. Classification (NCBI taxonomy): domain Eukaryota; kingdom Metazoa; phylum Chordata; class Aves; order Passeriformes; family Artamidae; genus Gymnorhina; species Gymnorhina tibicen. Next base: position 45,222 of record VXAZ01006520.1, read on the forward strand.
GCTGCGGAGCAGACAGGCATCCTGGGGTGCCTGGATGGCAAGTGGGGACAGGGAGCACTGCACCCAGCCCAGGCAGGCTCCTCTCCCCACTGCTGCAGGGCTGTGCCACATGGGGCAGGAGTGCCGTGGCACACAGCATGGCACAGCAGGACCTGTGCTGGGACAGGGACCCAGTGTGGAGTACCCAGTCTGGTGAGGCATGCTGGCCGTGCTGCCATCTCCTGGTACGGCCATGGGCGAGATGAAGTGTGCAGGATCCAGGACACCGAGGGTTGCAGGCAACATGTCTGGATCCCAGCCACAGGAACTGTGCTGGGCTGCGTCTTCCCCGCACTGCTGCCCTGGGCTGTCCCATGCCTCACACACAGCAGACGCAGCCTGTCTTGCTCAACATGTTTTATTCTCAGTCAGGAGCTGGGCGATGCCAGCCCAGTGCCACACACTGGGCTGAGCACTCAGAGCCGCTCCACATAGGCGGCTTTCCCCAGCTGGCGCAGCTCCTGCTGATGCTGTAGGTGCTCATCCAGGAGGAGCTGGCACAGGGCGTCTCGGCGGATCTGCCGGGTACAGGGGCTGTGCTGAACCCCCGCATCCCCTGGCTCACCAGCACTGGGAGACACTGTCCCCCAGGACATAGTGGAGCGGGACAAAGAGGGCACCCACCCCTGGCAGCACAGGGCTGAGGGATCCCAGCTATACCCAACCAATGCCCAGCCTCACCGCTGCCTGCTCCCTGCCCGCAAGGTGCAGCTCCAACTCCACACGCTTCTTCAGCCGCGACTCCATGATCCACTGCAGCACCCCATGGGACGACGCCCAGCACTGTGGGTGCTCCCTGGCCTTCTGCCCACAGCTATTGAGACACGGCGTGGGCAGGTCAGGGATGCAGAGATGTTCCCCCCAGTCGGCCCTGCGCTAGGGCTCCCCATCACCCACAGATGCCCCGCAGGGGGGATTCAGCCCCCAGGGCACTTTGCCAGCTCTACCTCTCCAGGAGCCTTGCTCCAGCATTCCCATTCGCCTGGACCTGCAAACAAAGAGCGTGGCTGCATGGCCTGGGGTTTAACCTGCACCAGGGCACTCCGCAGCCCACTGTCCCCACCTGCTCCCAGGAGCCCCAGGACAACTTCCATCTTCCCAACCCTGCCCCATCTGACCTTCTCCAGTGAGTTCTGGCTGTTTGGCACTGCCATGGCCAGTGCCACAGGGACCCTGCAACGGCCACGGTGTTGATGGAATACCACGGCAGTAACGGCATCCTGGTTACAGTAACAGCCTCCCAGTTACTGTAGTGGTGGCACCCTGGTTACCATAACCGCACGCCAGTTACTGTCATGGTATCTCAGTTACCACAGCAGTAATGGCAGCATCCTAGCTACCATGAATGTTATCCTGGTTACTTTGTAGCAGCTTCAGGAGGGATGCAGCCTGGGATCGGGTAGGGATGGGCCCCTGCAGTCAAGAGGCCAGCGGCACACATCCTGCTTGGGCTAAACTGTCATTTTATTAAACGGTAATTAAAAAGTGCCGAGGTCTGTACCCTCCACTCTTGTGTCGCCCACGCACAGTGACAGGTGAGCTGCCAGCGCTGCCCTCAGCCTGACAGAACGCAGACTCAAGGTGAGGGCCACGAGCTTTCAGCCCCAGGAGCTCGGCAGATGCTGGCATGCGAGGCGCTGGTGAGAGTGGGAGCAAACACCCCCTTGGCAGGACAGGCGGGACATTTAACACTGCTTTGTCCACTCGAGACGTCCCCAAATGCCCGGTTGCAGGAGAACAAGTAGAAACCTCAGCCCAAAGCGGTAGCTCAGCCATGGTGCTAAGAACAGGCACCAAACTATTTCTACCCCATCCAGGCGTACAGGCAGGCTGGGCACAAAGGGCTGACAGCAGGAACAATGACGTCATGGGGAAAAGTGTTCACCCTTCAGAAAAAAACAGACAAGTGGCTCCAGTGCCCAAGACCCACACGGACAGGACGGGTAAACATCAGTTCTCGCAGCTGCCGCAGGGAAGGACGGGCGGAGGGGAGCGCTGGCTGGGATCCATGTCTTTATAAATAAGCTCAAGCTCATCAGTTTATTCACAGGGTCCAAGACAGTGCAGGACTCAAAGCCTGGAGTGTGATAAGCCTGTGGCAGAGAAGGCCGTGGGGCTGATCCCCATGGGCTCAGCAGCTCCAGAATGGGCTCCTGGTGAGGGCCAAACTCCAGCAGTTGGAATGGAGCCCCCGCCGAGTGATGACCTCCAACGTGGTGTGAGGGCGAGATCTGAGAGCACAGCTGGTTCCTCTCAGTGCTGCCTGCACTGCAGCCCAGACCTGCCCAGCACACCCATTGCACCAGGCCCCCACACGCTCACAGAGTGCTCTCCAGCGTGTTGTAGTTGTCCTTGAAACTCTTCAGCTCCAGGAAGTGTTTGGCACGTTTGCTCTTCTGGCTGGAAGGCAGGTAGGTGACCTGGATGGTGGTGGGGTTGGAGACTTCAGGGGACAGGGTGAGGTCTTTCACTGCTGACTGGTGCTGCCGCTGGCTGCTGCCCCCCCGGGCCTTGGTCCTGCGGGCAGAGAAGAGGCACCATCACTGCTGCTGCCGCCCCAGAGGAGCTGCTCAGCCTGTGTATCTGTTTGTCCCACACGAAGCAAATCTGCTTTTGGGATGACAGCGCTCACTGACATCTTGAAATCTAAGGCCAGTGGTTCTGTGCAAGTCCCTGACTCAAAAGTGGTCGGGGACAAGCAGGAATGTCGACTGTGACCTTGGAACAAACCCAAAACTGCATTAACACATGGGCTGCATGGAAGGAGTGAACCCAGAGGGACAGATGGGCACAGGCAGCCCCTGTCTCAGATGATGGCTGTGCCCCAAAACCCATCTCTGTTCACACCTCCCCACGGGCTGCTGGGGCCCAGGAACCCATGACCACACCTGGGCAGCAGCACTTACATGTTTGCCAGTTCGTTCAGAGCTTCCTGGTACTTCAGATACTCCATTTTCCCAAAGACCTGGGTACAAACGGAAAAGACCATGGAACACCCAGCTGAAGTTATGGTGTGACCTCAGTCCTGGCAGCACGGCAGAGCACAGGAATGCCCTACGGGGCCAGCAGTGCCCCACCAGCACTCACCCCGGTGCCATAGCGGGCGCTCTCATAGCCATCCAGCAAGGTGTCAATCAAGGCTTTGCGGATGCCTTTGAAGGAGGTGCTGGAATTCCGCAGTTCCAGCAAGTAGGCACAGAAGTTCTTCCCTATTAAAGACTTTGGGTACCGGCCCTCTACTTGAAATGGGATTTCTGGAAAAAGGCACAACACAACAGCTGAAGCGCAGGTAAAAATGGTTGTGCTCATCCCTACGGTCAGGAACCGCTGGCTGGATGAGCTTTTGTCCGTGCCTACTGCCTCCATCTGCCAACTGCCCCAGCACGTGGAGCGTGCCAACCCTCAGATCACCAGCGGGAGAAGTGACTGCTACTCCCCAGTGATCAACTGGAGCCTCCCCATGGGGCTGTTGGCACCCTCATACAAGGTCTCCCTGCACCCTTCTGCTCCCACTCTTGCCCTCGGATCCCTTACCCGATGTCCTGATTGCATCCAGTGCCTTCATCCTGTACAGGTAGTTATAGCAGCCTGGTAAAGGGAAAGCACAAACTGAGATCTCTGCAAACCTTGGATCCCCCCGAGAGGAAAGGGAAAACAGGAGCAGAGACACCATTTCATGTGACAGGACACCAACATGAGCAGTCAAAGGCGTGACTTGGCCCCAGGGGAACAAGTGCGGGACGGTACCTCTGGGACGGTACCTGGTGTCTCCAGCTGCAGGAGCCGGCCGTCATCCTCTGCCAGCAGCCGTGGCTCATACTTGATGTCCTGCACCCTTGACAGTCGAATGTCAATCTCTTCCTTTAAATCCTGTACAGCAGGAAAAAACCAGCACATTTACAGAGTGCTCACTTTGTGGGATCAAAAGGATAAGAACAGGCCCTAGATAAACTGCTGCCTCCCCACTGCCCATCACCACTCCGAGGTGGCAGCTCTGACGCTGGAGCAGCTCCTGCCTGTCCCTTCAGGCATGGATGGGCCCGGGGGTGTAGGGAATGGAGGGTACCCACCTTGGGTGCGTGCTGTCCCACAGGCACGTGGGGGCCACGGCGGGACTTCATGGCAAAGCGCATGATCTGGCGCTTCACGAAGATAAACAGCAGCACAAAGACCTGAGGAGCCACAGCGGGGTGGGGGTCAGGCATGCGCCGGGGGGATCTCACAGCCAGCCTGTGCCCAGCCCTCCGGCCCCCGCTCCCCAACCCCTCCGGCCCCGGAGAGCACAGGGGTCCCTGTTCAGCCCACTGGGAGCCCACGGACACTCAGGCCAGCCCCACACCCTCCCAATCTCTACAGAGGCTGCCACTCACGTCCTCTCCCGGCCCCACCGACCCCAGGAGCCCACGGGCGCTCCAGCCCAGCCCCACGAGGGCCCTGAGCCCGATTCCGAGGGGCTCCCCGCAGACAGTCCGGGACATGTTTCTCGGGAGCCTTACGGACTCCTCGGGCCCGGGCCCACGGGAGCTCCACGGACGCGCCAGGATCAGCCTCGTGGGGGCTCCACGGACTCGCGTGGTCGGGCTCCGCGGACACTCCGGGCCGCACAGACACGCTAGCCCATCCCGCCCCGTCCCGTCCCGTCCCGTCCTGCCCCGCCGGCCCTCACCAGGCTGCCGTAAGCCATGACCAGAACCACGTTGACCCCCGAGAGCCAGTTGCTGCCGGCCCCCGCCATGCCCGGCCCGGCCCGGGGCCGCACAACATGGCGGCCACAAAGCCGCCCTGCGCCCACAGCACGTGACCAGAGGGGGCTCAGTCACGTGATCCATACGGGGCCGCCGCAGCGCCCCCGCGCACGTCACGTGTTCAGCGCGGGCAGCCCCGCCCCGCCCGGTCACGTGCTGGGGGCGGGGTCGGGGGAGTTGTCAGTGCGGGCGGACCCAGGTAAAGTTGCGGCGGCGGCGGCGGCGGCTCCGGTACCGCGCGGCCCCCGAACCCGCCCCCACCGGCTCCCGCCGCCGCC
>VXAZ01006520.1:50351-82315 GCA_013399875.1 Gymnorhina tibicen
GGCGGGCCGGGCGCGGGCGGGGGGGTGAAATGGCGGCCGCGGCCATGAGGGCGGAAGCGGCCCGAACTCGCCCGCCTCTCCGTTGCGGGCCCGGCCTGGCGCCGCCGTGGGGGCTCCCGCCCGGCCCCGCCGGCGCCCTTCGGTTCGGTCCGGTCCGTCGCCCCATTGTGTGCTGCGGACTGGGCCGCGGGGTCGGGCGGCTCTGACCCTGCCGCGCTCTCGGGGCCCGCCCGTCCCCGCCGCTGCCGGCGGTAACAATGGGAGCCGTGCTCCCGCCCTGCCGGGCTCCTTGCGGGCCGCCAGGCCCGCTGCTGCCACCGCTCCTCGATGGCGCCCCGGGGGCCGTGGCCGGGGTGGTTCCATTGCCCACGTGAAATTCCCGGGCAACGGCGGTTCGGGGGTCCTGGAGGAGCCCCGGCCCGCGGGTGCCGCGCTGCTCCACGTCCCTCCATCCCGGTCTGGGGGCTCTGCTTGCGCCTTCCGGCCCGGGAGTCTCCCCAGCAAAGCGCTGCCCGTCGATTACCAAGTCGGGGTCTCTGATAGCATATCCGGGAGCATCTCCCTAAAAGCTTGTGCTTTGCATACACGGAATGACTCGGTTTGCGGCCGCCATGTCTTTGCTCCGGGGAAAAACTTCTCACATTGATAACCCTCTTTTGGGTCCTTGTTCTAACCCCATGTTGCAGGAAAAGCTTTGCCCTCTCTGGCCCTTTCCTTTGGGGCTTTGGAGTTTTTTGCACATGTTAATTAAGCTTTGTTGGAATGGGATGAAAATACCATTTTTCTGTATTAACACATAAGGGAAACTGAGACTGGGATGTGCCAGGGCAAGCGGCAGCCAGCAGGTCTGGCTCAGCCATGGGACCTACAGATTCTGGTTCTGAAACTGTAACTTATCTGACATTTCTAATAAAATGAACAGTTTGTTACATTTTTGTATCCCCTCATTTTCTGGAGACTCCACACTTCACTTGTGTAGTTGAGACTCTCCTTTTTAGGCCTGGTGGGTAGGCAGTGGTGTGGTCTGAGAAGGAAAGGGGGTAACAGCAAATGTCTCATTTGATGCAGTGTCTTTGACCAGAGGGTGTTGTAACCTGTAACTGTGAAACTTCTTGTTTTCCCTAAGCCCTGAACGAGTGCAGCACTGGCCTGAGGTGTGAGCGCTGCTCCATTTAACGCTGGTGCTCCAGTGTGGGCTGGTCACCACTCACTTTGGCTGGAGTTGCCCTTTCACCTCTTGGTGCATGTGTGCAGGTTTGCTCTTTCAAAAGAAGAGGTGAAATGCTTTTGATGAGAAAAGCTTTGACCTGGGAAATTTGCATGCAGCTGTGGGACCAGCACAGGCATTGGGATAACCACGTTCTGCGGTTCAGTGCTGCCAGTGAGCTGGTCTCGAGTTCCCCCATTGAGGAATAAGTTACCAGTAGCAGAGTCCTCTTTCCTCAGGGCAGCTGTGGGGTCTGCATGGGGACACCCGCTCACCTGACAGCCTCAGCAGAGTCAGGGCCTGGCTGAGGTTTCTATCATAGGTATTTTTCTTATGGGTTTTTTGCACGTTAAAGGACAGATGCTTGTGTTACTGGTGGCAGTGATACAGGTGGGCAGGGTGGAGCACGGCAGCTGCTGAACAATGCCTGGGCGCTGCACAAGGTTCGGCCTCTGTCTGCTGGACCTGTGGCCCAAGGACGTTGCAGGTTGGGTTCCTGCGGATGCACGGAATCACTTCCCTCTGGGCCTGTGGTTCTGCTGCCAAGTTGGTTTAATACAACAAATTGTTTGTGCGTGAAACTTGGACCTGGAAGAAGGCAAAAATAAATATATGCCATGGGAAGGAAGCCTGCACAGAGGGGATGGCTGGGGATAGGAGGCTTTTTCTGTTCTGCCTTGGCAGAAGCCCAGGCTTGGTGCTCTTCCCCCATACCTCAGGGGCTCCTGGTGGCTGCACAGGTAGCTTGGATTGTTTCCTGGTAAGGGACCTTGGCACTGTATAGCTGCAAAACTGTGGTGTTACGTTGCCATGAGGCATGGGTGGCCACGAAGGGGGCAATTTGGAGGTTTTATGGGGAGCTGCAGGAGCAGTTGCACAGAAACTTTCTTACAGAGGAGGGCCAGGCACTGGTGGGAGCAGGTGTGGGGGGTGTGCATCCAGTGTAGAGGCATTGTTAGGGCCTCCCTCCTCTCGGGAAGGATTTCTCACCCAGTTGAGTACTTGCAAACTTAAACAGGAGATTCCCCAGCTTTTCCTGGGCTATTTGCTAACGCTGCTTCTGAGCTTCCCTACTTGGCACCCAGTGTTTCTCTCTGTGCTGCCCTGCTCGTGTACAGCGGTATTTCGGATGGGATCCTGCAGGTCTGATTGTCTTACTAACCTTTTCTCCCTGCTCCTGCACTCGCTCTGTGGCTCCTTCCCATGTCCCAGGTGGCTGCCTGGGGCACAGCAGCAGGTCCTGCTGCTTTGTGGGAAGGCTTTGCAGTCTTAGTAATGAAATACAAAAATGTGAAGTCTGTGATTATTGAAATTTCAGGGGCTCAGAAGCTGTGAGTCCTGACAAGTGCCGTGGGATGTCTCTCACATCCTTTGTGCCTGGAAGGTACTAGAGAGGGTAAAACCTCAGTGCTAATCCCTTTCTAACACCCCTTGCCCTGAGGCCCAGTGTGAGGTTAGAAAACTCTGCTTGCTTTGGACACTCAAACTCTTCTTAGGATTTTTTGCCTCAAGCAGTTGTCTAACAGTGTTACTGGCTGCTGTTCCTTGTAATTCCTTCTTGTTCACTTTTTTGGTATGTTTTTAATCCAGAATACTAAGAAAAACTTAATTTTTCCAGTTTGGGAGAATCATTTAAATGAGCAAGAACAGGCAGTTTTGCAAAGGCAGGCTTTCTTTAAAACAAAAATTCCACAAACCTGTAGCACCACTTATTGCTGGAACGTTTTTGCTTCCCCTGCCCTGCTTTGAAGGCAAGAAAGGAGAAGGGGAAGTAGCTGATGTGTTTGAGGCTCTGAGATGCTCTGTCCTCCAAGTAAAGTTTCTTTGAAGCTTTTGTCAAGCATTCCTGTGCCAGTTGATGGCCACAGCCTCAACTTTGGGCTCATGGCAGATCTGTGCCCGCTTATGCATGTGTTTCAACAAGAAGTTGTTAAACTCTTTGCCTCAAGTCCAGGGAATGGCTTCAAACTGAAGGAGGGTCAATCTAGATTACCTGAGAAAGAGGTTTTTTACAATGAGGGTTGTGAGGCCCTGGCACAGGTTGCCCAGAAAAGCTGTGGTTGTCCCACCCCTGGAAGTGTTCAAGGCCAGGTTGGACGGGGCTTTGAGCACCCTGGGCTAGTGGAAGGTGTCCCTGCCCATGGTAGGGGGGTGGAACTGGATGAGCTTTAAGGTCCATTCCAACCCAAATCAGTCTGTGATTCTACTTCTGCTCCTGGGGCCCAATTGCTCCCACCTGGATACAGGTGATATTCCATTTGGAACAGTCTGCCATGGTATCTGGTGAGAAACCTCAAGAAATACATATGGCCGTTTTGTGCTGGGAGCACATGGTGATGGCAGCCTGGCCCGCTGTGGTTTTAGGGAGGTGGTGGGGAGGGTTGGGGTCTACAGCAGCCATTCTGGCTCTGTTGCCCACGTGATTGTTCAGTCTCAGTGCTGCCTTTTGTTTTTGGTATCTAACAGTCCGTTCTCTCTTCTCCCCTGACCCCCCACAGAGTTCAACCTTGTAAATACTGTTATTTGTATATACTGTAAATGATGACATCGGTGGGCACTAACCGAGCCCGGGGGAACTGGGAGCAGACACAGACACAGAGCCAGACGCAGCACAAGCAGCGGCCGCAGGTAAGGGCAGTGTCCGTGGAAACCAGGTAGTTGTAGGTGGAGACCTGGCACTCCTGCCCGGTCCGGGGCTGACAGCTGGGCTCGCTGATGAACTCCCCGTGTGTCACAAGGTGCTGCTGCCAGAGCCAGCTTAACTGGGCAGCCACTGACACTGGGGTTTGCGTGTCTGTGTCTCCAAGTGGGAGCTGCTGCTGAGATTCGGTTTTACTTCCATTTGTCCATTCCTCACACACTTTAATGAATGCAAGTGGCTGAGAAGCCACCTGCAGTGGGTCTTGGTGGTCTGGTGGTGGTAAGGTCTGCTCCAAAACAGATGTGGTTTGGGTAGCTGCTGCTCATCTGGTGCCGTGAGGCCATTCAACAGTGTATCCCTTTCTTCCAGATTCCTCTTCTTGCTCCTTTTTCATCTCACTTTCCCTGGAATTTTCCTTCTCTGACCCTTGTTTGTGCCTTCTCTTTGCCATACTGATTCCTTTCCAGAGTTTCCAGAGACCTTGGGGTAGCAGAATGGCCTTTGGAGGATGGTTTGGAAATGCACCACTCTGACTACGCACTCTTTCTCTCTCTGATTCTTTTAGGCTACTGCAGAACAGATTCGACTTGCACAGATGATTTCGGACCACAACGACGCTGACTTTGAGGAGAAGGTGAAACAAGTGAGTGTGGGAAATAAAGGTGAACTCTGACAAGAAGGCGAGATCAATATTGGGAGTACTGTGAATGCTGGGGGGATGGGAGGGGCACACCTGGCTGCTCCCTGAATTTCCTTGGACTGGCTTCATAAAGTTGTATCATAGCATGGTTTGGGTCAGCAGGGATGTTAAAGGGTGTCCAGTTCCATCCCTGTGCTATGGTGATATCTTCCACTATCCCAAGTTGTTCCAAGCTTTGTCCAACATGGCCTTGAACACTTCCAGGGATGGGGCAGTCACAGCTGCTCTGGGTGATCTGTGCCACGGCCTCACCACTCTCACAGGGAAAAATTTCTTCCCGATATCCCATCTAACCCTGCCCCCTGGCAGTGTGAAGCCATTCCCTCTTGTCCTGTCACTCCAGGCCCTTGTCCAAAGTCCCTCTCCAGCTCTCTTGGAGCCTCTATAGGCCCTGGAAGGGGCTCTAAGGTCGCCCTGGAGCTTTTACTTCTCCAGGCTCAACACCCCCAGCTCAAACACTCCCAGCCTGTCTCCAGAGAAGAGGGGCTGCAGCCCCTGGATCATCCCCATGGCCTCCTCTGGACTCGCTTCAGCAGCTCCTCATCCTTCCTGTGCTGGGGCCCAGAGCTGGAGGCAGCTCTGCAGGGGGGTCTCAGCAGAGCAGAGGGGCAGAATCCCCCCCTTCACATGCTGCCCACAGTGCTGTAGATGAGCCTAAGACAGCATTGGCTTTCTGGGTTCCCAGTGCACGTGGCTGGGTCATGTTAACTCACACCCCCAAGTCTTTCTCCTCAGGGCTGCTCTCCGTCCATTCTCCCCCAGCTTGTGTTTGTGTTTGGCATTGCCTTGATGCAGGTGCAGCAACTTTTGTCTTGCTGAACTTCTAGTTTGTTTCTGCAGGTAACAGTGTTATCCTGAGAAAAGGAGATTGTAGGTTGGGTCATGGTGAAACAATGGTACCTCAAAAATTCACACCCTCAGTCGCTTCTTGTTGAGGAACATAGTTAAGCTGAGAAGGCTGGGGAGATTCCCTAGCCTGTCAATTTTTTGTTGAAGGGTTTCTGCTTTGGGATTCAACTCTCTTGCCTCCTGAGACACCCATAGAAATTTTGGTGCCACCTTGGTTTGGAACATGCTGACCATGGTGTTGTCTTCTCTACAGCTGATCGACATCACAGGCAAGAACCAGGACGAGTGTGTGATTGCTCTGCATGACTGCAACGGAGATGTCAACAGAGCCATCAATGTGCTGCTGGAGGGCAATCCGGACACGGTAGGATTAGGTCCTGTAAATCTGGTGAGGCCTAGTTCAGTGTAACTGCATATTTGGAGGTGAGGCATCCAGTAGTGTCAAGATAAGGAGAGCCACTATGACTGACTAGTTCCACAGGAGCATGCACAGTGTGACTGTGACCTGGCTGCTGAGTGCTGCTCTGTGTGGGCTTGGCACAGGCTGTGAGAATGGCCCTAGGCTTGAAGGAATAGAGGATAAAATGCCCTAAGTAATTTCCTTCCTATTACTTTTGAATGCAAGCAGTTCAACAATAGTACAGTGACATCTGTAATGTGCTTTCACACCACTGAGTGTGAAGGAACGTAATTTTCCCCACAAGGGCTGAGTGACCTGCATTAAAAGGCAGGTGTGTGTCAGCTGTGGTTCCTTTCTGTCAGAGTAATGCAGTTTTTGTGTCTCTGGCCCTAAAGACTCACTTCTCAGTGATGCACTGACTGGCTTCTGTGCTGCTGCCTGGGCCACGGTTTTGAGGGCCTTTTTGCTGTTTGTTATTGTGGAGCTGGGCTTGGCTGCTGTTTCTCATGCAGGTGCTTGTCTCAGGCAAGCTGAGGTCAGCCCAAGAATGAGAGTGCTTGTTTAGGAGGAACCTTCTGCCTGCGTGCAGGGTGTCATTCCTTTTGTGCAGAGATGCAAGTTCTGTTACAGCCCAAGAAAAAGCCTACGAATGTCAGATCCTTCCAAACAGCTGCTGATCTCACATATCCTCCTGGCACCCTGGTTTGGTTGGACCCAACTTAACTCTGAATTGAGGGTCTAAATATCATTTTAGAATATTATGCTTTAGCTCATTTTTTTGCCTGTGATAAGCCCTGGGGGTATGTGGATGAGCTGGATGTCTCAGACTGTTTTGTGTATTGCAGCTGCTCCCCAGTGTCTGGTTCTCTGCTTGGTTTGGCTTCAGCCAAGTTCTGTACAACATGTGTTCCTCCTTGTCTTTAGAAAGCCCTTTCCACTGACAACTGAATAAAATAGCTTTTGGAAAATCCTCTTAGAAAACAGGATAGGGATGTGCATTGCTGAGGCACAGCTCTGCCACAACTGTATTCTCCTCTACATGTCTTGTAATCAGTGACTTCTAGTCAGAGAACAAACCCCTGCTATCACAGCAGTTTAATTGCCTAGAGAAACACATTGCTCATGAGAGCAGCACCCAGGACAGTGTGCAGCACATCACCTCCTTTATTGGATCAGCAGCACGAAGGCCTGTGGGGTGGGGCCGTGGAGAGGCTGGCAGGGAGCTGGCAGAGGAGGTGCTGGGCTGCCACCGCTCCAGCCCGGTGGCCTTGCGGGCACAGCATCACTGAGAACAGGCAGCCCCTGCACTGCCATTGGTCAAGCGCCTTGGAGCTGCTGCTGGCCTGGATCCAGTTTGTGCAGCAATCCCAGAAAGGGGATTTTCTTATAAGAAACAGACCTGTTCATTGCTTGGGTGCTCTGGTGCTGAAGACAGCTTACCTGCTGAGCTAGTTACTGGTGATGTACTGTATTTCAAACAGTAAAGGAGCAGGTATGATCTTAGCATTGGATTAGATTTGGTTAAAAAAATGTTTACTTGAAAAATGTTTACTTGGAATACTATAATTTTAAAGTTTATTTCTGAGCCAGATACCTATGGAGAAATACTTTGGAAGCCTTGGGTTTGATGGCGGGTTGTGCCACTATGTTGTTGGGTTTTTTGTCACTGTCTCTGCATGCTGCCAGTCAAACCCAGCTGTTGATTTGTCTGCCAGTTGTGTTTTCAGGTGATTGTCAGTGACTTAAGACTATTTTTAATTGTTCCAACAGTGTGCAGCATCAGTTTAAGAGTGTGAAACCACTGCAACTGTCAGAAAATACATGGGTGCAGGCCCACGGCAGTGAGCTGGAGGCATACTTAATGTTTTGCAGTTGAGCTTGCCTGTTGGATAAATTCTGTGATGTTTCTCTCCATCTGAGCTGATATTTAGGGGAGGGGTTTTGTTAATCACTTTGCATCTGTGGAAAGAACTTACCCCAAATGTTGACTGCAGATCACTATGAAACATTTACCTGGGTTATTCTGAGATCTCCTGGTGATCTGTGTGAAATGGCAGGTTTTTTTCCCCCTAAGCAAGGTAAATTTATCCATGCTTTGAACTCTAGAAGTATCATGCCCTCTCTATTGAAGAATTTTAGTAGATCTTTGCAGGAATAGAATAACTCATCTCCTGTTACCTCAAACTGCATGCCAGTCAGCTGTAAGAAAGTTTGGCTCAAAGGAAGATGTGCTGTGTGTAGGCTGATAGACTCCTTAAAAAAAAATTGGCCTGGAAACCATTTTTGCAGAGACTCCTATTATGTTCTCTATAGCATGTTTAAATCTTTGTGTATTTGCGCCTTTCATTGATCAAACTGTGATTAATTTCTTTCCCCTCTGCAAACCTTCAGCACTCCTGGGAAATGGTTGGGAAGAAGAAGGGTGTCTCAGGACAGAAGGAGAGTGGACAGGCAGAACCCACTGAAGAAAGCAAAGAAAACCGGGATCGGGAGCGGGATTTCAGCAGACGACGTGGCGGGCTGCCGAGGCGAGGGCGAGGTGCCACCCGTGGAAGAGAGTGTATGGACCTGCCCTTTAATAACCCCCAAAATTCTCATACCAGAGCATTCTGTGCTGCGTAACAGCTGTCAGTAAAGCTTTTCAGGCAGACACATCTGTGAGGAAAACCACCCATGTGTGTGCGTGGATCTGTTTAATGCTCCCCTGTCTGAGATGATTCTTTGGGCGATGCCCTCACTTAACCATCAGCTTAAATCAAAAGTTCAGGGAGCATGTGGTGATGCGGTCCCCCACACAGGCACTGCATTTTGGGGTTTGAGGTCTGGTCTAGTATCCCCGCTGCAGCAGGATGAGTCTTGAAATAGTCTTTGCATTGTTCTGTCTTTCAGTTCGGGGCCAGGAAAATGGACTAGATGGTGGTAAGAGTGGAGGATCTTCTGGAAGAGGCACGGAAAGAGGGAGGCGGGGACGTGGCCGAGGCCGAGGTACACACGGGATGTGAGGTTCAAGGGGGTGGGAGGAGAAGAATGACATCACTGTATCTATCTCCCCATGAGGTTCCAAAGCCTCTTTTGTGGGAGGAACTGCCAAACTGAAAATATGCGCTTGATGTTTCTGTTCTCGTGCTTACTTTTAGTGCCTACATGTTGCTTTCCTATCTTAAAGATGCTAGAAACAGCACCTAGTTCTTGCATCCCATCCGTGGAGTTAGAAAAATAATTGTGCTTTATTACAGAGGTGGGAAGTTAAAAAACTCAAGTTTGACTATTTTAGCAGGTGGGCCAATGGCTTGTTAGCAACAGAACCTGCATCCTCATCGTTCTTGCACATATTATCTGAGCACCACCACTGGCTTGGGCTTTAAATACTTGGGGCAGAAATTAATTTTACCCCAAAATCTGCTGCTTAGGAATTGTTGCTGAGGTCACATACTGCAGAAATCAGAACCTAGGGTCCAGTACTTAGGGTTTGTGCCAGCTGGAAAGCTCATCTGAGCCTGGAATGCTGCATTGCTAATCATGCTGCCAGCCAGCTGAGGTCACTCCTATACACTGAAAGATGTTGCTGGCAATCCCATCAACCCAGGAAGATCCTCTCCACCTTCATATTCTGGGCATCAGAAGTCTGTATGTTGTTGAAGTGTTTCTGTCCCGGTGATGTAGAGCCAAGGGACAGCAGTGCGTGTGTGTGTATTTGCAGGTGGCTCTGGACGGCGAGGGGGAAGATTTTCTGCCCAAGGCATGGGGTAAGTTTCACTGAGACAAACCACAGCAAAAATAAAAGTGTGTGCATGAATAGTACTGTTTGTGTCAGTCATTTCAGTTCCCATTTTCCTTTTTTTTTTTTTTTTTTTTTTTTGTTGTTGGTAAGGCCCAAACTGCATCATGGTAGCTTAAATTTGGGATGGCTGGTGTAGCTGAAGCATCTCTCTGCTGAGAGAACTGCCTTGTGAGATGTGTTATGGTCTGAATAAAATCAATTCCTTTCAAAATGCTTTGGCAGAGTGAACATTTCCATCCTCCTATTTCTTACAGAACTTTCAACCCAGCTGACTATGCCGAGCCGGCCAGCACGGATGAGAACTACGGGAATAGCAACAACAACACGTGGAACAACACTGGGAGCTTTGAGCCGGACGATGGCACAAGTAAGTCCTCACGTGTGTGTGCTGGGTTGTACTGAGAGCGTGAGTGGATTTTGCATCCATCCAGTTGCAATGAGGACATTCTAGGCAGGTTGTAGGCTCAGGAATGGAGGAACAGGTTGTTGGTTCAGAGATGGATTTCGGTGGCCCTGACACTTTGCACCCTTTGCACACTGGAAACGGGAGCTGGATGACTGCCCTGGGGTGAGCTTGTGGGTGCTGTTGCCCGACAGAGGCACAGGAACACTTGCCTCTATTTGTTTTCCTGTGGAAACCATGCTACTGTTTGGAAAAGTGTTTTTTGTAAACTGTAGTGTGATAAGCAGATCCAAGATCTCCCAATGTTTGGTGCACCCTCCAGAGAATATTACTTGGAGTCAGATGTATTGCTCTTGATTTTGATATTGGGAGCATTCTTTCTTTCATGGTCATCTTGCTCAAACCTTGGTGGGATAGGACTTGGTTACAGAAACGAGCTGAAAGCAATTCTTCTTCCTTCCCTGTTTGAAGCAAATGTGTTTGCTGGGTGATTCTGAACATCCAGCTTCCCCTGCACATTCTCCTGCATTGGAAAACTGTTGCTCTGGGTTTTGTTTCAAGTAGTACAATATTGAGACATAGGTGAACTCAGACTGTGCAGTGTGAGAAGGGGACAGTCACAGTCCTTGACTGTAAGTAGCCTGTTGGGGGGGCTCATTGGTGGTTTTGTTGTCTTTTTTATGGAGCAGTCTTGCACCACTGCAAAGTCAAACTATTTTTCCACAATTACTGAATGTTTAAGTAAATACCTCATCTTGGGTGTAAGAAGCATCCGCACCTGTGCTAATGGTGCTTTAGACCACCTCCATACTTCCTGGTTTTGCTGAAAAACCGATAGGTTTGGAAAGGGAGAATTAAAGCCCCATGAACTGGGGTACCTTTTACTGCATACTGTTAGTGTCAGGGAGAGGGGTGGGGGTGGTTCGTTTGTGTTTTCATGGGTTTTGTTTGGGTTTTGGGTTTTGTTTGGTTTTTTTCTTTCTGAAAACAGCTGTTGTGGAAGGAGGGTGTTCTTGTGAAACACCAGCAGACAGAGTGATCATCTTGGCAGCTGAGAAGGGGTTTTAAATACCAGAGGGAGTAGTGTGGGAATGTGTTAGGGGCAGTGGGTGTGCTTGCCTCCTCAGAAAAAGGGATGAGAGTGGACAAGCTCTGTGTGCTGGAAGTTTAACTGTCTAGTGGGAACAGGCTTCTGCATGGATGGTTTTCTTTTTCTTGTGTTGGTGTTTTGTGGAATTGTGGAACAAAGTGGGTTAGAGTGTGGTTAGGGGGAACTGGAGATTTTTCTAACGAACAACTCAAATTTGCTCTAGTACTACAACACAGCTGTAAAGTTTATTGTGCAACACCACTGGTCACCTGTGTTGTGTGTGGTTGTTTTGTTTCTGTTTTAGTAGCCACAGGCATCTCTTTAAATTAATAATATCCACAGGTACAATGTGACTGGTGTACATGGGGGCAATGAAACTCACCTTCACTTCTTTAAGTCAAAATTTCACTGGTTGTCTTTCTTTTCTTTTTTTTTTTGTTTCAGGACTTGATTTCATTGGGGGTGAGGGGTCAAATTATCCCCGAAAATTTGACACTGCTCCTGGTACGATACATCCAGGTGCACTAACTGCCCCGGATACCTTTACTTTATAGCTTTTTTTAAAAAATCTGAAATATCTGTGGATATGTCATTCTCTCTCTTAGTTTGTTCATTTAAATTAATATTTGACATTTGTTCTGACTGTGCTTTTACTAATGCTGACACCTTGAATGTAAATTGGGAGAGGCTAACACCGATTCCTGTGGATTATGCAAATTTTAACTTCAGCCATTGCTTCCTGATGTGCAGAGCAGCTCTGTGTCCGCAGCGCTGGTGACAGAGTATCCCACCCGAGGGCAGGAAGCGTGAGGCAGCTCAGTCGTATTCCCTTTGTCTCACATCCTGAAAGCTGTGACTTGCTGTTGTCCCTGTGCTGTCCCACTGGCCTCCCTGCTGCCCCTGCTTAGGGTCACAGCACTGCTGCAAGGGCCCTTGGGCTGGCTGAGCTCTCTCTGCGCTTCGCTCTGCTTACGGCTGCTGCTGGCTGAGCGGTGCCCGACGGCTGCTCCGGCTTGCTCAGGCTGCCTGGCTGCTCCTCTTCACCTCCCTGCAGTTGAAGATGATGGTGGATTTTGAGATGACAGGGATGCTTGATGGCAAAGCTGCTCTGTGCCTGGCCACTTTGTTTCCTGCTCTTATACTGTTGTACCCTATGAGGCCAAGAGATGCCCATGAGATGATGCGGTTTGCCTTATCTCTATAGAGTTCCATTGGTGTCCAAAATAAGGTAAACATCCTGTTTAACTGTCTCTTCCATCTAACCTGAGGTCTTGAAGTTGGGCCTAAGGGACCTTCCAGAAGAACTTGCCACTTGACTCTTGAAGGTCAGGGCAGGAGGAGAAGTGTTGAGGCCGAGGAGTCTCTCTTGCAAGGCCCGAAGGCAGGCAGACGTGTGGAGTGCTGCTGTGTTGGAGCATTTCCTGGTTCTCACCTCAGGGTTAATCTTTAACCTGAGCACAAGGTTGGATTTGGAGCACAAGGCCATCTGCTCCAGCACTGCCATTGTGGTTTTGCTGCCCTTTGGCTTTGTTTGGATTAACATTCCTTCGAGGTGCAGAGTGGGGGCCTTTGGGTCTGTTGCCTTCCCCGTGCAGGGTGACAAGCCTGGATCCAGTCCTTGAGGGGCAGCAGCCTGCCTGCTGGGCTGTGGGAGGAGCAAGCTGGGTGGTTATCTCCCAGTTTAAAATGAAGAGAGAGTGTATTTGGGGAGGGATGTGAAAAACTTGGAGACACAAGGGGATTTTTTTTTTTCCTTAACCACATTCATATTTGCACATGTTGTTGGCTTAATTTTATTTTCTCCTCTTTTTCTTGGTTTGAGGAGCTTAAAGACCAGCAGCTCTTTGAAGGGCTTTCTGAAAGCAGAGAGGAAGGCTTGCTGTTCAGAAGACCACCCTTCTGAAATGGTGTTAGAAGGCTCAGGGCATTGCTTGTGTTGCAGCTCTCCCCTTCAGAAGAGCTTGATGGAGAGTGATACAGTTGGTTTCTTTAAAAAAACTTCCCATGCTGTGCTGGCTGGGAGCTTTCTGGAGTGTTCCTGGTGAATACCCAGTTATACATTGCAGGTCTTTGATTCTGCATCTGCCCCTTTGTGTGTAGGGAGCTCGAGCTGTGCTGAGTCAGTGTCTGGGGTTTGAGGAGTAGACTTGCTGGGAAAGCCCTGTCAATGGCTGCTCTTCATCTGCAGGGTTTCCTTCTGCTTTTAGTGCTGCTTTTCTTTTCTTCTTATTTTCCCCCAAACAAACAAGACTTAAGAGCCCCATGCTGTGTTCCTGCATGCACAAACTCTTCTTGGGGCAACTCTCCTGTTTCCCTGCTCTCTGGGCCAGCTGCAGGTGCAGGTACATCCAGCTCCCACTTCACTTCTTGGGTAAGGCTTGGGCTAGAATGATCTTTCTGATCCATGAAAATATGGAAAGCAGCCTTCCTGCTACTGCTGTGAGGGCACCAAAAATCTAAGGATTGGGGGAATTTAGGTTTCTAAACTGCAAATGTGTTTTGCATTGAATGTTGATGGTTCTGGCTGTGGAGGAAGAGGTAGTGTGCCTTAAGACTCCTGGCATTCTGGCAAGTGATATTGTATTAATACCTGTATTTCAAACTTAAATATATAAAAAAGTAAATCCTGGGAGACTTCTTGAATTGGCTCAAGTCGTCAAGCAAAACAAAAAAGCAATGAAAAAAGAATAATTCACTGATACTTATTTCATGCACTAAATCCCCCAGTTCTAGACAAGTGGTTGTTTAAATACCCAATCAAAGTCTGTACAGGAAGATCGGTGTCCTGCAGAAGAACTCAGAATGTTCTCCTTCCCCACTTGCTGTGTTTGGTGCTATAAAAGGGCTGATACCAACTTGTTCTGTCCAGTAAGTGTCTTCAGGATTAACCCTGTTGGCGCTCTCAAATTTTGTTGATCTGGTTTGTGTGGACATAAAACAAGCTGCACAAAATGGGGGTGGCTTTATGCTCTGAGATATTTGGGGATGTGAAAGCTCCTGCTCTCTTCCCAAACCAAATCTTGGTTGTTAAATGGAGTCTGAAACTGCCGCATAATATTCAAAGTACAGAGGTTAAACTGTGATGGAAGCGAGGGCTGGAACAAGTTGAAAATGCAGCCAGGCAAAACTCTTCTTTTCTGGTAAATTTTGCTCGCTTACTGTGTTGGATTGCAGCTGAGGTTTTCCCAGTTTTCTCCCTGGTACTTCAAGCTGCACACTTTGAGCATATCTCTGAAGCTGGTCACAGAAAATGCAGGAATTGCTTAGTCCCTTAAATTTTCTTTTCTGAATCCCATTTGCCTTTGCACAGGAGGTTCTGGTGCGCTGAGGTTTCAAGACTTTTTTTTTGTGGGGGGGGAAAGATGAATCATGGGAATGGCTCAGTTATCCTTAAGTTTTATAGAAACTTGAGGTTTACCTGAATGGTGAGATCCTGTGCCACAGCTGGCAGGAGGCCCACGAGGGAGGTGCTCTGTCCAAGCTGCTGGGGTAACACTGACTGCTTGCGGGTGCACAAACCTACAGCTGCTGCAGTACAAGGGGAAGTCAGGAAAACGGCACGAGGAGGCTGGGGACAATGCTGGGGCTTCCTTGCAGAACTCAGCTCCCCTTTTGGGTGTTGGGAGGGTGTGCATTGCCCTATCTGCCAGCCCAGAAGTCCCTTTTTCAGCCCAGCCTGCGCCAGCAAGGCAGAGGTGATCCCATCACGGTACCTTGACCGTAAAGCGTGGGTTGAGGTTGACTGCTTTAACTTGTCTGATTGGCAAATAGAAGTCCTCCTGGCTGCCTGCAAAGCTCCCCAGTGCTCCCCCAGCTGTTGGAGGTAGAGCTTTGATGCATGCATAACTTCTGTACCTGTTGTTGTCCTTATAGGTGCATGGAGGGCAGCGACAGAAGAATGGGGCACGGAGGACTGGAATGAAGATGTAGGTATTTTCCAAACCCATCTCCTCTGTGCATCTGCCAGCAGGCTGCTGTCCTGTCTGTACACACGGAGCTGTCAGGGCAGCTCAAAGCCCATCCTCCCCAAACTGTGGACAGAACCCCAGCCAGGCTCCCAGCTTTGGGAGCTGCGATGAATAAGTAATTGTCGCAGCTTCCACAGGATGTGTGTAATAGAGCTTGTCATAGGGGCCCACGACAAGAAGAGGTCTCCTGGGCCATTGAGGCTGATCCTCTCATTTCCTGTAACTTCAAGATGGAATTCTTCCCAAAACTGGTCTGATTCCACGCAGGACTGTTGCTCCGCTCCTCTGGTGGAGCGGCAGTTGGGGAAGGTTTGCCTTTGATCACACCAGCAGCAGTTTCATGGTTTCATGCACATCATGTGCCTCTACTGGTTCTTGTGATTTGGATGGAAAAGAAGCTCTTGACTTTACCGTCTGACATGCTCTTTGGTGTGTCTCACCACCTTGTGTTCTCTACCTGATGTCTCCTTCAGGGGAGAATGGGCACTGTTAGCACCTCCTGTTAATGCCTATCTGTAAGTTTCTTCTGAAATGGGCTTCAGTCCCTCTCCAAATCAAGGAGGGACTTCTGTTCTTGCAGATGGGAGCAGGGTTGGGCTTCTTTAGTACGATTATTAGTTTTGCTTGCTCATTTTAGCTCAGCCAACAGAATGGGCAAGCACAGGAAGCATTTGCTTTCCAGGCACCACCTGAGGGAAGCACTACTGCTGTGTTTGGAGATATGAGCAGCTTTTCTTTGTTCAGTCAGGCCTCTGCTAGAAGGGAGCCTCTGAGAGGCTTTCTTACCTTCAGTGTGTGTGAGGTGCTCCTAGGAGTTCTGGATTTACTTTTTAAACTCTGGCAGTTCAGTTTGTGGCAGCTCCTCGGTCTGGAATAGAAGCTGCTCACGTTCAGATATGTTCCAGGCTAAATCACAGGTCGTCACTAACCCTCCACCAATTTTTGAGCAATGTTATTTTCCCTTCCACAGTTAAAGTAGATCTGTTGGTCCGACCATCCAAGTGAGCCCAGATCACTGGAAGCTTAGCTATGGGTCCAAATTTTCTCTTTGACTTCTCTACCAGTGCTTGCACCTACCACTGCAGGGGCTTTTGCAGGTCTGTGCTGCGTGCCATTGACTCAGAGCAACAGCCCAAGGTCCCAGCAGTCCTAGGGGATTTGTGGACTATGGGAAATTTGTAGACGGATTTGAGAGGTTTCTTTTTCACTGGCAGGTGATTTGTGTGCTTGCCTGAGAAGAAACAAATGAAATAGAAGCTGATTCTGATGGGAGCCAAATGCTAGAGAAGTTTCAGTCTAAGCACTTGAATTTCTTCAGTTTTTCTGTGGCTGTTTGTCTCAAATGTTCACGTGCTTTGTGTCATAGGCACTGTTATGAGGTGCTGTTCTCACTTTTGGATTCTTTTTTCCTTTTTTATCTTTCAGCTGTCAGAGACAAAGATCTTCACAGCCTCCAATGTGTCTTCAGTGCCTCTGCCTGCCGAGAATGTGACAATCACAGCTGGACAAAGGTGAGAGCCCATGGTCATGCTGTTTACCTGGGAAAAGTAGCACATGAGTCTCAGAGCAATTTGCCATCTTCAACTAAACCTTACTAGCTAGATAAAATGCATCTCTGAATGAGATGAGATGAGGTGGATTTAAATGGGAGGGTTGACTTTGGAGTTTTTGGGTCCTAATCCTGGATTAGAATTTTCCTATGCTCTATTGCTGGTTTTTCAGGTTTGGGGGCATTTTGCTGTGTTAAATTATTGTAAAACATGGTTTAAAATCAAAGGCCATACAGGGTCTTGCTTGATCAGTCTGTCTTTTTGAGGTTGCTACTGGCAGTTGTGAGTTAACGTTCTGCAGATGCCTTCAATTTGTAAAGTAAAAGCTGTGAGGCTGGAGGGGGAATACTGTTCTAAGGGAAGCAGGAGCTTCTGGTAACCTCAGTGGGTCTTTGTCTACCCAGAATTGATCTCGCAGTCCTGCTAGGAAAGACACCCTCTTCCATGGAGAATGAGTCAACAAACCTGGAGTCATCCCAGACTCCTTCCCTGGCACAGCCACTGGTGTTCAGCAATTCTAAGCAGAGTGCTCTATCCCAGCCTGCCTCTGGAAACTCCTTCTCTCACCACAGCATGGTAAGGAAATGCTGGTCTCTGCCAGTGGGTGTTTGGCTGAGGTTGCTTATCCCCTGTTGTTCTGTCTGTTTGGGTAATACAGGAAATACAGTCCTGACACTTGCTCCCTGCTTGGGGCTGGTAGAGCCAAATAAGTTGCTAGTCTGCTTTAAAAGCAGTGGCCTGAAGTTCATTGCTCAATTTGAAATAATTGGGATAATTCCTCCCCTGCTGCCCTTGTCAGATTTGCAACACGTGCTTCTTTCCTGCTTAAAGGAAAGGAAAAGCTCTTTTGGTCCAGGGCTTGCAATTCCAACAATTTGAGGAACAGAACTGGTTGGGAACTGGTGTGGTATGGAATGCTGGCATCCACTGACAGGAGAAGGAAGGAGACACTGAGCCAGAGTCAGGGATGTGCATAGGCCTGGGCAGATGCTGTTTTGTGTAACTTTAGCAAAAAAGAAATAAAAATTGTTTACTTAATGGCGAGATAGTTGAGGAAAGATTTTTAATAACCACATTAACTATAAAGCCAAGATCTCCTGGTGTTTCTCTTTTAGTGTAACTGAACGCATGGGAATAATTCAGTACGTTTTTTAAGATCCTGTCCTGTCTGTTAACTTCCTTTGTAACCCTCTGTGACACTGTACCATGGCGTGGGTTGGGCGAGAGATGAGCATACCTGTGCGCACACACAGTGGAGGCTGGGAAAGAAACGTGAGCCCTTCCTGCCAGCAGTGTGTGTGCCTTTGGGGCTCAAGAGTGTTCAGCTGAGGCACCCAGCGAGAAGCAGCAGGGTACAGTGCATTTGGGCTTATGTTAAGAGATGTACCTGTCCTCTGAGCCAAGTTCCAAGCCATGGGAGACGTTGACTTTATCTCCTTACTGAAATTGCAGGTGAGCATGTTGGGGAAAGGGTTTGGAGATGTCGGGGAGGCCAAAGGCAGCAGTACTACAGGGTCGCAGTTCCTGGAGCAGTTCAAGACAGCTCAGGCGCTGGCTCAGCTGGCAGCTCAGCACACCCAGCCTGCTGGGAGCACCACTGCTGCTTCCTGGGACATGGGATCCAGCACGCAGACCTCGTCTCTGGTGCAGTACGGTAAGGAGAAGCAGCGCGGCTCCCCGGAGGGGAGGGAACGGGATCCCCCGGAGCTGCAGAGGCACGCTGGGAGCAGCGCGGGGAGGGGTTCAGCAGAGGGGCTGGTCACAACCAATTTAGCTGAGCTGAAAAAATTAAAAGAGCTGTGGGTGAGACTAAACTGTAAATGTGTGTGAGTCTCTCCCTGTTCCTTTTATACTTGGAGCAGTTGAATCTGTCATTCCAGACAGTTTCAGGGCCAGGGATCTGGTGTTCTTGAGCCTCTCAGAGTGTGCAGAACTACTTCCTGGTGTAAAGCTGTGCAGAAAAAGGTCTGAAAGGGCACCTCTGGAGAATAGTTCCCATATACAAACTCTTATCAGTCTCCTCTCCCTGCTGAACTCATATTATCTTTTAAGGGAATTTTAAGGGGATTTGCTGTTAAATGCCAGGAAGTAACTCTCTCTCTGGGCTGGCATGAGAGAATAAACAGGGACTGAGAGGCTCTTTTCAGATGAGAAGCTAAGTTTTGCTGTGGTTGAGTGCTAGTGTCATTTCCTTCAGCTCGTGCTTGTTATAGGGAAATGGCTCTGGATCAGATCATGGCTCTGGTTCAAATCTAAGCTGAAGAAAAACTGAGCCCTGTCCTAGTGACAGTCGGTGTTGGCAGCTTCTGATCTTCTCAGACAAGAAGCCTCAGAGGAGAGTCACGGAGAATAGGAGTTGGTTTTGAATAAACTGTGGAAAGGCTTAGTCGGAGGAGGAAGGTGGTGCAAATACCTGAGGGTAGGCAGCCCCAAGCAGGGATGTTGCTTGGAGACACCTAGTCCCTGCAGGGGAAGGAGGAGGCAATGGAATGCTGGAATGTTAACAGAGAGGGGAAGGAAGTGGCCTGCAGGACTCTGACATGCAGTGTCTCCACACGAGGGACTCTGGAGTCCATCTTTTCTTGGAGAATGGAGGACTTCTGCCATGCAAGCTGGCTTTGTCCTGTAGAGAAGAAACTGAGGGAAGAAGGGCTTAAAAAGGGCTTAGCATTGATGGTGGTGAGAGCGTGAGGCTGGGAGCAGAGATGCTGAAGTTCTCTGTTCTCTAACAGACTTCAGGATGAAACGTAGAGGAAAAGGATTTATTTTTCTTCATAAGTGTCAGAACTTTATGGAAACAAACCCTGCTAACTCACCTCTGTCTTGTCCCATAGATCTCAAAAACCCAACAGATTCTTCCGTGCATAGTCCCTTCACCAAGCGTCAGGGCTTCACATCAACTTCAACCATGATAGAAGTGTTCATGCAGGAGAAACAGCCTGTGGTGACTGCCTCCACAACCACGCCGGCACCCCCATCCTCACCACTGCCCAGCAAAACCAATCCAGTTCCCCAGATGTCCCCAGGGTCCTCGGACAACCAGTCCTCAAGTCCCCAGCCAGCTCAGCAGAAGCTCAAGCAGCAAAAGAAAAAAGCATCGTTAACATCAAAGGTGCAGACCAATGGTGGGGAGGCAGGCAACGGATTGTGTTAGAGCTGCAGGAACATCCATTTGGGCTGCTGAGGGAAGCTCTGGGCTTGGCCTTGCTGCTGTTAGCACTGGGTGTTTGTGGGGGTGATGGAGTTGTGTGCTTGCCTGGGTTGAACAGCGTAATTCAGAGGCTGCAAGCCCGTGACTGCCATTGTGTGCTGGGAAATGTGGGTACTAAAGTCATTCTCGGGGCCGATCACTGGGCACGATTGACCCGTTCTGTTGTTCCTCCCTGCCTTGCAGATTCCTGCACTTGCGGTGGAAATGCCTGGCTCGTCGGATATCTCAGGGCTAAACCTGCAGTTTGGGGCGTTGCAGTTTGGTTCGGAGCCTGTTCTTGCCGAGTACGAATCGACGCCCACGACCAGCGCCGCCGTTAGCCAGTCTCAGAGCGGCCTCTACACCAGCTCGGCCAGGTGAGGACCAGGAAGGGGTTCATCCAAGCAGGCAGCTTTGGAAGGCCGCTGTTCCCGTGGACTTGAGTTGTCCTGCATACTAGTAGACCCTTTCTGACTGTGCTTTGGTCACAAAGGGGGGACAATGTATGCAACAGCAAAGCACAAGTTGCCAGCAGACTCATCGGGCGGCTCTGTGCCTCTTTGGCCTGCGGTACTTGCACAGAAGGCAGTTTTCCTGCTGCCCTTAAACTGTGTTGTTGGAAACGCAGGAGGGGAATCCCCAGCACAACTGCTCCATGTCTCTGGGGAACAGATTCTGAGTGCTTTGTCCTTCTTTTTGCCTGGCAAACTGGGACACAGTGGGGTAGGTGTATCTACGGTGATGGCGCTTTGTCAGAGCGAAGCGTTCGTCTTCTGTTGGGCTGACCCTTAGTAACTGGCCAGTCCCTTGAGTGCTGGGACCTGAGTGGTGGCAGCTCATGAAGTGTTGCCTAAGGCACAGCAGTGTGTGAGGCCAGGCTGCAGCTGGATGTCCTTGGTTGGGCTAGTCCTGCTCTCTGGGCATGTTTCTTGGCTTGGCTGCTTCATGTGGTGCCTTTATACTGATGCTTGGGGCTTTTTATCCTGAGTATTTGAAGTGAAGAGCCCAGTCTGGGTCAGCAGTTTACAGCAGGGCTGTTTTGGAGGAAAATGGAGGAACCCTTTTTTTTTTTTTTTTTTTCCCCCCTTTTTGCAGTGAATCTTCATCCACAATTTCGTCCAATCAAAGCCAGGAGTCTGGTTACCAGAGTGGCACAATACAGACAGCAACATTTACCTCCCAGAACAGTGCTCAGGGACCACTGTACGAACAGAGATCCACCCAGACGAGGCGATACCCAAATTCTATCTCCTCCTCGCCCCAGAAAGATATGACCCAGGCTAAGGTAAGAGAACAGCTTTGCTCACCCGTTGTGCTGAGTGAGCCTCATGTGTGAAGCATCTCAGGGGAAGCTGAGTGGCTTATCAAATGGTTCTGTGATCCTCCAGCCTCACTGTGTGGCTTGTGGGCCCTCATGAGAGCTCTCTTCTGGCTGCCCCCAGCTGTGTTTCATGCCTGGGCCCGGGCCACTGGCATTAACAGCAGTCAAGTTGATTGCAGGGCACGTGTTGTGTCACGCACAGTTACCCTGCTAGAGAGGGGTGTGCAGACAAAGAATTTTGTTTTTTCTTAAGGATTTGGTTCTTGTGTGCTGCACACCAGTTCAGTAACATCAGGTTTGGCTAATGCACTTGGATTGAGAATGTGGAGGCAGTGTAACTACCAGCAGCAGAGAAACTTCTTGCACTGATTTCGCTAATATACTGATGCCCGAAAGATGGGCTGGAAATAAATGCCCACAGACCGATGCCTATAGAGCAGGTATTTGTTTATTGCAGCGCTGGTGGTGAGGGGATCTCTCCTCCTAACTCACCCGCCTTTGTCAGGTGTGGTGCTATATTTATACAGTAAAATTCTGCTTAATGTTGCTGTGTCATTACAGCATCATCACATACGCGCCGGAACTCATTTACATAGCGTGATCTCATGGTTATTAGATAATTCTTTGCACTGCGCATGCACTTCCCCAATTCGGGGGTCTTTGGGGGTCTTTGATGAAGGCTTCTAAGGTCTTCTTTGCACTTGAACTTTTCAAGTTTCAACTTCGGGGCATGCGCAGTTGCGATGCTCTTTGGTCTATCTGGTTCCAACCGGCCTAAATTCTTTGTTTTGTGGATAATTGGCTTTGGCTTGCCAACTTCTCGTTAGTATGACACTTACTTATCTCTGAAGCTATACACCTGGTACGTTTTTATCACTTTTCCTTTTCTCTATTCAGCATATAAGCAACTAGTTAATTATATACTAGCCATTACATTGCATATAAAGTTATTCACATTAGATTATATGGGTGTCAAAAGTTATGATTCAGGTTATAAGCATCAGGTTATAGGTATAGAAGTTATGATTTAGGCTACATAAGTAAAAGCTATGATTCAGGCTATATAAGTATAGAAGGTTATATTGATATTCTTCAAGTTACATTGATAAAAAGTAATGATTTGGGTTATATTGATATTAGGGTTACATAGATATCCTATAATTCAAGTTATGTAAGCACTTCGTTGTTGTGACTTGAGTTATATAGACATCAATACACTTGGGGACCATGCTGGCATGGAGCTACACCTTGGGACTGACCCCAGCACAGTCTGGTGACACATGTTGGTAGCAGGACCTTTTCATAACTGCGGAGGGAGTGTGGGAGAGAGGTGACATTAGCTCTGCCTCTGGAAATGCACAGCTGTAATGCCCAATACTCCTTTTTTCTCTTCTTCCTCAGAATGGTTTCAGTTCTGTACAACCCACGCCATTACAAACCACACAGGCTGTTGAAGGTAAGTCTTAGCAGTACAGTGGGTGTCCTGCATCTCTTGTTCTGGTCATGTTCTCTGCTTTGAATGAGAAGCTTTATCTGTGCTGATAGCAAGTCCTTTCCTTGCTGGACTAATGGCTGCCACTCAGTTTATTTGCTTGCCTCAAAACATTCAGCTTTCTGCTGTGATGGATCCTTGAGATCCTTGAAGGGTCACCTATGACATTAATTTACTCTGTTTTGAGTGTGAAAGGCACCTCATCTGTAGGTCTTGAAGCTCTTTGCAGAGCCGATGGTAGTGTTGGGGTAAAGTGAGATGTAGAACACAATCATAAGTGTATAACTGGTTGGCAGCAGTGAGGAAGCCCCAGATCTCCTGGCTCCTCTAGCTCAGCACTTGCTGATCCTTGCCCTTGTGTCACCCTCTGGAAATTGCCAGTAGCTGCCCTTAACCCAGAACTTTTTTCTCAGGTGCTACAGGCCCTGCAGTGAAATCCGATTCCCCCTCTGCTCCCAGCATTGCACCTCTCAACGATGGGGTGTCTGCATCGTCCTTGCTGACAACAGCTAGCCAACACTCAACAGCTCTGAGCAGCCTGAGCCACAGTGAGGAGCTCCCCAGTACAACCACTGCCCAGCTCAGCAGGTGAGTGAGTGGGGGGGTGGATTTCTGAAGAAACAGAACTAGAAGCAGGAATCTGTATCAGAGTCTGTCTCATGCAGTGAGGAAGACTAAGATGACTCGTCCCATTTGAGCAGATGGGAAATGGGATGGTGCTACCAATGTTAACTCTCTCACCTTGGTTTGACAGCCTTTTATTTCTCTTCCTGCAGTGCATTACCCACCCAGCAGAACAGTCTGTCCTCATCCACATCCTCTGGGCGAACATCGACTTCAACTCTTCTGGTGAGTCTGGGGATGCTCTCACACTGTGTACCCCACTTCTGCTCGGCTTGGCGGGGTCTGCTGGGGTGCCTGACCTTGGGGCTGTGGTTGTGATGGGAGCTGCCAGGCTGCTGGCTGCCCTGCTGGAGTTTGGATGCTGTGTGGAGAGAGAGGACAGGGGGTTATGTCAGAACACTGCCTGTGCATCTGTGGCTCAAGGCTGTTGATACCCTGCCTGTTTCTGACTGAGCAGCACCTTCTTTTGAGCCTGTAGTAGCCCTTGAAGGTGCTGCAGAGTCACAGCCACATGTCAGAGCAAACTGGTGGTTGATGCAATGTAACCAAACATTACTGCTGGAGCTCTTGCAGTACAGTTCCTGGGTATCAGCTTCTGCAGCAGAATAAATCTTCCTGCTACAAATGTGGTGTCAAGCCCTGCTCCCCCCATCAGACAGATGTGTTGGGATGTAACCATGAGAGAGGCTTGTAAGCATTAGGGGTTGGCTGCTGTCAGGACTTTGGACTTAAGCCAGAGGTGCACAATGTTCTGTGTAGAGAGTGTCCTGTGGTACCTGTGCACTTGGTTCCATCTGCCTGATCCCCTAACTCTCCTCCTTTCCTTCCCTAGCACACAAGTGTGGAGAGTGAAGCAAGCCTCCATTCTTCTGCTAGTACTTTCTCCACCTCCTCCAGCACGGTGTCAGCTGCCCCGCCGGTTGTCAGCGTTTCATCCAGCCTCAGCAGTGTCAGCAGCCTGGGCCTCAGCCTCAGCAGCAACTCCACAGTGACAGCCTCGACTCGCAGCTCTGTTGCAACCACATCAGGTACTTTCCTGGGTACTGCTGTACTGGAGGAGGGTGTAGGGCTAAGAGAGCGAGCTTCTGCTGTTTGCTTCACTGTGAACTTTTCCTTTCTCTCCTTTTTCAGGAAAAGCCCCTCCCAATCTCCCTCCTGGAGTCCCACCGTTGTTGCCTAATCCATACATCATGGCTCCAGGGTTGCTACATGCCTATCCGGTGAGTGGAACTTTGCAGTGGTGTCATGCCACCAGGTCCCTCCCAACTCCCTCTGCAGCAGGGAGGGATGTAGCATAGTGGAGAAACCAAAAATTGTGACGTAGCCCAGGAGGGCTGCCTTGGACAGGCGGAGTTTGGACCCTGCTGTTTTTTCCATGATATCCCGTGGGGGTAAATGTGTGTTGTGATCACCCCAGAGCAGAATCTGTGCAGCCTCACCAGCCTTTGAGGAGCAGCAGCCCTTGGGCAGAGCCCAGTGTGTGGAAGCACAGAGCCATCCTAGAAATGTGATGTGACAAAGGGCAAACAGCTAGGGCAAGGGTAGGGTAGCAATGGCCACAAAGTCTAGGAGTGTGTGTCACACCCTCTTCTGAAGGTGAGGACAGATTTCAATCTTGCAATGAGTTCCAGAGAAAAGCTGTTGGCTGGCTTTGTGGTCTGGAGGTCCTTTGAGCAACTCACACGAACTTATGGCAGCATCAACCCGTGTGGAGACTCTGGCTGCCTGCACCTGGTGGCTCATGTGGCTGTTGACCGGCTACTTCTGGTTTTCTCTCACATTTATCTAAGTGTTTAATCTAAAATTAGGTGTCTTTATCTAGTCCATGTCCCTAATGTAATCTCTGGCTCTTTTTCTAGCCACAGGTGTACGGATATGATGACTTGCAAATGCTCCAGACAAGATTCCCGTTGGTGAGTACTGCAGAGTGACAGGGACACGCCACTTCCACTGGTGCTGCTTGGGTAGAGACAGGTCAGCTATGGGCAGTCCTGAGGAGCTGGCAGAGTGGGGTGCTGGGTGGATGCACCTCTCCGTAGCAGCAGGGAGGAGTTAATCAGTTGCTCCTTGGCACATGGGGAGTTGGGAGCATGAGTTACTCATGCGGCAGCATTCCTTGTGGAGCCAGGGAGCACGAGTTCCAACAGCAGGGCTGTTACAGAGATTCACCTCTGATCCATGATAGAGCCAGTGACTAAATAACTAATGAGAATGGTTATTTAGAACTTTATTTAGTGGTAGGATGTGTCTGTTCTCTTGTAAAGCAGGGAGGGTAGGTCCAGGCATACCAGTCTGCATTAAGGACTGCATACCAGTAGACCTTATCTGGTTCTTCTAATAGCCAGATGAGGGGGATGGTACATGCTACAAAAACCTGGGGCTGCTGTAGGTTATGATCAGCCTGGATGTGGCTGGTTGAACTGCAATACTCAGACATGTCTTGTAGCTGCAGTACAGAAATTCCTCTCTCCCAAAAGATCCTGCTTTGCACTTTGGACAGAGCTGATAAAATGTCTTCTCCTTTTGTTTTTATTCATCAGGATTACTACAGCATCCCATTCCCTACACCTACCACACCACTGACTGGAAGAGATGGCAGCCTGAGCAGCAATCCGTACTCTGGTAGGGAAAAAGATTGTTCTGATTCCCATCCCATCAGGGTTTGTGCTGCTTCTACTAGTGTCCCGTGTCTTTGTCCACTGGAGCTACATCTGCACCTGCACTGTGCCTCCTCCACTGCTTTTGGTTTGGAGCATGCTTCTCACAGCTAAATTCTCGCCTTCCCTTTGGGCATCTGGTTGTGTCAAGGTCTGACACTGGAAAGAGGTGGGCAAAGTAGGAGTTAATGGGCCAGTTGGAAAGGGAGTGAGGAAGGGCTGAAAGATTCTGCAAGGCCTACAACTGGGGGACTGCTTTCCAGGTGGCTGTGAGGCAGGTGGTAAGCAGTGCTTCTCAAGTACTGAGAGTAAAAATACAAAGAAACACAAAATATGGAGAAGTTACTTTTTTTTCTATGGGACAGTCACATGGAGAAAGCAAGTGGGAAATTTTGGACCTGTCAAACTCAACCCAAGCGCCCAGTGGGTGCATGATCTCTCACTGGCCTTGGTAGGTGTGTTAATGCACTGCCAGTCCGCAGTGGGCAGTGACTGTGCTGAGCTTTCACATGCTTTAGGAATTGTTGCACTTTAAGGTTCGCTCTTTTTCCAGCACCACTGCTCCTCACCTGTGGCTGGAGCTGGTTTGTGTGGAAGTGCTTTTGCCCAGCTGAGGCTGAAATGCCAAGCTCGGAGCATGGCACTATGCAAGCTCTGAATTGGAGAGTGTTTGCATGGAAGAGCCAAGCAGATGCTCATCCAGATCAGCACAGGGAGCTTCCTGCAGCCAAGCCCTGCACAGCCCAGACAAGGATCTGGGTTGTGTTCAGTCCTGCTGCTGGTGCACGGAGAGGGGTGAGGGACAGCTCTAGCATCAGGCTCTGCTTTTATCCAGTGCCAGATTGTGAGCTTAGCTACTGTGGCTTCCCTTTGTCTCTGTAGTCCTGTTAGGGCCAAGGAGCAATTAACAGCTTTGCCTTATCAGTGTGCAAAGGTCTGAGGACTCCTGAGGGCCACAGTCCTTGGCGGTGGCAGGAGGTGGTGGGGGGGAGGGGGGGAATGTGTATGAAGTCCCTGCTTATCAAAAGACTGAGTCGCTTTTCGGCTCAGTTGGAACGGGCCAGGACCTAGCATCTGTTCTTCACTCTCCTTTCACCTCTTCTGTTTCAGGTGACTTAACAAAATTTGGCCGAGGTGATGCCTCTTCCCCTGCTCCTGCAACAACTCTGGCACAGCCTCAGCAGAGCCAGACCCAGACTCACCACACCACGCAGCAGACCTTCCTGAACCCGGCGCTGCCTCCTGGCTACAGTTACACCAGTCTGCCATACTACACAGGGGTACCAGGGCTCCCCAGCACCTTCCAGTATGGGCCCGCCGTGTTCCCTGTGAGTTTCCCAGAGGCAAGGAGTGGGATTTGGGCAGAAGGGTGGCACAGCAAAGCTTCTCCTCACTCTGTTCCTCTCTGTTCTGTAGGTTGCTCCTACCTCTTCCAAGCAGCATGGTGTGAATGTCAGCGTCAACGCATCAGCAACCCCTTTCCAGCAGCCCAGTGGCTATGGCTCTCATGGGTACAGTACTGGTAAGAGACCCACAAGAGCACCTTCCACAGCAGCAGGGCTTGCTCCCAGTCTTACTGGCTGTGATAGGGATTGCTGTCTTACAGCAGTAATAGAGAAAAATGCCAGGGGTGCCACTCCCAAGTAGTTTGATTATCCTTAGAAAGGCCCAGCATTGTTCCGCATCCAGGTCTGGAGCGGGTTTGGGGTTATAGATCACTTCATGCCCTCCTCTGTGCCCTGCAGTCAGCTGTCTGGGCCCTTGGACCCTTATCAGAAGCTTAAGCTGCTGAATTGTTTGGGTTTGTTTGGTTTTTTAACTGCCTATATGTGATTAACAGAACAGCAATTGTTCTGGACTTGAACTTGTTTCTCCCCAGTGTTTGGCAGACACTTTCTAGGGAAGTGTCCTTGATTCAAAGATGCAGGAAGGTCACAAACCTGCTACCTGTCTTGGTACTTGGTTGGTGTCTGGCTGACTTACTCAGGGCTGCATTTGGCTCCCCCTTCCAGCCTTTAAATTCCTCTTGTCCCTCTTTTCACTGCATTAGAGCCCTTCAAGATACTATTTTTTCTTTGCAAAGGTATTTCAGCTTTGTACCAGGTCACCTGGTGCTGAGTCCTTTGAACTGCTTTCATTTCAGCACTTTTTCCAGGCATTAAATGATGGCTGAGGTGTCCTCTGGGCCACCCTCTTTTACAGACAGCCAGCATCCGGTGGGGCTTGTGTTGTCAGTCACTGCACCAGCCATCCCAGCCCACAGCTGAGTTGCCTTTATGTGCAATTGCCTGTTTTACACCCGAGGAGCTTTTGGGCTGTTCTTGCTGCTGTGCCACATGCTGTGGGTTTGTTTCCTTGTCTGTCCACTCTGTTCCCCAGCTCTCCTCAGATCTGCTGTTTTCCATGTGTTTCTCTGGGTGGCAGCCAGCCCTTCAGCTGGTTTCTGGAGGCATTTTGAAACAGTGTGTGTCCAGATCAAAATAACTTATGTGGGTGCTTTGCATGTGGTCACGCCAGGGCCTGGCTGCCCAGGCCAGTCTGTCTGCAGACCACTGGAACTCTCCACCAGGTGCTGCTGGCGTTGGCAGCAAGCAGCTCCTGCTGGCCCAGTGGCTGCTGCCTAACACCCACCTCTCCCTTCTCGCCAGGTGTATCCGTGACATCCAGTAATACAGGTGTGCCGGACATCTCGGGCTCTGTCTACTCCAAAACTCAGGTTAGTGTCTGTGAGGGGGGGAGGAGTGCATTGCTGGGGAAGAGAAGCCAAGCTCTGAGACGGCCTCCCTGGGCAATGAGGTCTCTTCCCCTTGGATCAGTCAGCCAGGGAGAAGGGAAATGCTTGACCTTTCCCAGCTTAGAGCAATTCCAAGCCCAGAAAGAGCCATAGGAAGAGACTCTATCCTTTCTCTGTACCACAATGCTGACTCTGGGCCTGTGATATGTAGAGATGGGGAGGGGCACGCTGCCAGCCTGGCTCCCCAGCCCTTATTCTGCTGTTGGCATCTCCTTCTTAGCAATCCTTCGAGAAGCAGGGATTTCACACTGGAACCCCAGCAGCTTCCTTCAACCTGCCTTCGGCGCTAGGCAGCGGCGGCCCCATCAACCCTGCAACGGCGGCGGCGTACCCCCCCACCCCCTTCATGCACATCCTGACCCCGCATCAGCAGCCTCACTCGCAGATCCTCCACCACCACCTGCAGCAGGACGGGCAGGTAAGCAATGCCCCTGGCGCCTCAGCCCCTTTCTGGGGTATCTCCTAGGGCTCTTGCTCCCCCTTTACTCCCGTGGTCCCCCTCTCCCTCCCTGCCTCCCTCCCTGCCTCCCTCCCTCATGCTCTGCAGCGGACACACGCAGTGACATGCACATACTCACACCTGCACATACACAAAGGGCCAGTAAGAGGGCGAGGTGAGAAGGAAGGCCTGGGGTGAGCTCTGCCAGGGTGGGTATTTGGCACAACCCCCCTGTTGCCAGGCTGCACCAGGTTTGGCCAGGTAGTGCCCCCTCATGCAGACACATCTGGGGCACCCTGACCTCCCCCA
Organism: Gymnorhina tibicen; assembly: GCA_013399875.1. NCBI lineage: Eukaryota > Metazoa > Chordata > Aves > Passeriformes > Artamidae > Gymnorhina > Gymnorhina tibicen. The sequence continues at coordinate 79,767 of VXAZ01006520.1, forward strand.
TCCTCAGAGGGGCAGCTCTGCAGGCCAGCACCAAAGGGGTTACTCGCCATAGCCACAACCCTGCAGGAGCTTTCAGGTCTAACCATGGATTTCTATTGTCATAGTTTGTCCCTTTATTTTACATATCCTGGTACTGCAACAGCTTCCATATTTGCAGATGATACTGTGCTGCCAACGCCAGCAGGAAGATCAGGTAATGAACTCTCTGAAAATGCATTGCACTTGCCCTGGGGTCTGCCCCCGCCCCTAAGGCTCCCCAGGATCACATAGCCCCTTCCTTCTCCCCCGTGGCCCCGCGAGGCGAGGAGAGAGGCCCTCAGTCAGTACGTGCACACACACACACGCCCGCGCGCAGACACAACCCGCACCGGCCCTTCCCCGTCTCCCCCCTCCCCGCTGCTCAGCAGCCGGCACAAGCTGCCCGCGGCCCTGTGCGCTGCTGGCCCGGAGGAAGGTGTGGAGCCGAGGGAGGCTGCTGGGACATGGACGGTGCAGCTGCGCGGTGCTGGAGGCAGCCCCTGCCCCGGTGCCAGGGAGCGCAGCCGGGCTGAGGCGGAGCGGCGGCTGCCGAGGAGCTGTCATCCAGAGTGTCTTCTGGGGCCGAGGCACGCCAGCGTTGCCGTCTGGAGTAGTCTGGGCACGGTTCCCCTGCACTCACCACCTGCTTCTCCTTCTGCCCTTTCCCGCAGAGCGGCTCCGGGCAGCGCAGCCAAGGCAGCTCCATCCCCCAGAAATCCCAGGCCAACAAGTCTGCCTACAACAGCTACAGCTGGGGCACCAACTGAGGCCTGGTCCCCTCGCCACCACTTGCTTCCGGAAGAGAATCCCAGCGACCCCGATGATAACGAAGGATCCCAGGGAGGAGAGAGCCCTGCGGTGGGGAGCGCCCGGGCCCCCAGCCCCGGCAGGGCCCCGCAGGGCAGGCTGCAGGCACCTCTGCGTTGTCTGTCTTCAGCCACTTTCCTGTTGTATGTAATATAGAATTTGTATTTTTTCTTTTTTTTTCCCTTTTTTTTTTTTTCTCTCTCTCTGCATTCAGATCTGAACCGTTTGCCGTAGGGGCCTTTTTTGGTTTTTACTCCTTTCTATCCCCTCTCCCATCCTGCTGCCCCAGAACCTCTCAGATCCAAAGGAGTGGAAGCTGCGAGTCGCCTACAGCAAACCCCCTTATTATTAGGATTAAGACCAGTAATTGATATGAGCAGCATTGTAAGATTAATTAGTTGAAGTGTTTTTTTTGTACCGTGTTCTAAATTTAATGGATAAATGTGTCTTGTATATAAAAACAAAAACCCCATGCTGTCCTCTAGTTCTCTGATTTCTCCCCCCCCCGCCAAGGGGCCCCCCCTGGTATTTTATGTTCTCCATCTACGTCCCTCCATCCTCATGGGCCCAGAGTGCAGGTCCTGCCCTGCTTGCACGCTGTAAGTATCTTCTGCTTTTGGGTTGGGGATTTTTTTTCTTTTCTTTTTCCCTTTTTTTTTGTTTATTTTTTGTTTGTTTTGTTTTGTGGGTTTTTGTTTGTTTGTTTTGGTTTGGGTTTTGGGGGGTTTTTTGGTTTTGTTTTTTTCTATGCAGTCCAGATCTTGTATTTTTCAGTTCCACCTGATCCCTTCAGCTGCAGCCCCAAGTGGGGATTTACTGAAGAGAATAAAGATCACAAAGTGATGTGTGTATTTTTTCCACCTTCTCAGCCTTGTTCCCTATTTTTGGTGCAGGGGGTGGGAGGCCCTGGGCAGTGGGGGCACCTCCCTAGCTTATTGTTGATGTTTTTGTCCCCTCCTTTTGTGGGTTTTTCCTTTTCCCAGCTGCAGCAGTGGGCAGCAGGATGCCAGCACACGGATAATGCCACTGCCCTACCCCTCCCTTCTCTGAGATCCTCACCCTTCATTTCTGCCTCCTACTGTGCTCTGCCTTATGTCCCCACCACTGTGCTGCTCGTCCTCCTTTTGGAGGCTGAGGGGTGCTCCCCAGCCCCCTCCTCCCCACGCGGTCATCGGGACAGTCGGGGCGGGTGGTCAGGTGCAGGGGCGGGCGGTGTGACCACCGGGCGGCAGGAACCAGGGCCCGTCCCCGCAGCGGCTGCTGAGCCGCCCTCGGCCCTGTGCTCCCCTTCAGCCTCCTCGCTGCAAGGTAAGGGGCTGGGGGGCTGGGGCGTCCCTGCCGCGCTGGGGGGCCAAGTTTGGAGCCTGCCGGTACTGTGCGGGTCTGGTGGGGCAGCGGCAGGGCTGAGACGGACTCAGGGAGCTCCGCTGGGGCACAGAGCGGGGCTGTGGAGGAGCCCCAGGTGCTGCTGGCTGGAGCCCGGTACCCGCCAGCCCTCCCCCGCTGGTTACGGCCGCACCCGCCCCCACGGGGGGCCCCGGGACACACCCCCCGGAGTACCTNACGTGTTTCGCGGCTTCTTCGGGTTCCCGGGGCGGTGCAGGTACCGGGACCCCGCCCGGCCCCTGAGTTCCCCCGGCCCCGCCCGCACAGACCTTGTCCCTCTTTCGACCCCCCGGCCCCCAGTTGCCCCACCGGCCCCGGCCCGCCCCCGCTTGCTCCGG
>VXAZ01006520.1:87352-116115 GCA_013399875.1 Gymnorhina tibicen
CCGCGATCCCGGCGGGGCGGGTGGGTGCAGGGCGAGCACGGCGGGGAAGCAGAGATGGGGGCCTGGCGGTGCAGAGGTGGGGGTGCAGCGGTGCAGCTAAGCAGGGCTGGGGGTCTGGGGCTGCAGAATTTAGGGGGTTGTGGGTGCGGGACTGGGGATCCAAGAGTGCAGCTAAGCAGGGCTGAGGGAGCAGAGATGTGATCTGGGGATGCAGTATCTGGGGATGCAGGGGTGGAAGGGTCTGGTGATCTCGGGGTGCTGAGCTGGGGGAGCAGATAAGCCAGACGGGATGCAGAATCTGGGGCTCTGGGAGTACAGGTAAGCAGGGCTGGTGGTCTAGCAGTGCAGGCTTGGGGGGGTCTGGGGATGCAGAATTTGGGGGCTGGAGGTACAGTTAAGCAAGGCTGGGGTTCTAGGTGTGCAGGAGTACAGGTCTTGGCATAGGGGAGCACAGGGCCACGTGACACAGCTGGGGAGACTCCCTGTTCCCTGCATTCTGGAATTCTGGGACTAGCTTGGCTCTCAGGATGCAGAGGAGATTGGGGTGTCAGGGTTCAGGGTCTTGGGGTTGTCCAGCTGCAGATGTAGGGGGTGTTGGGGTGCATGGGGGTGACAGGGCGCTGTGTTGCAGAGGAAGAGCGTCGAGTGCGAGCCAACGCGCGGGAGTACAACGAGAAGTTCCAGTACGCAGTGAGTGAGGGGGGGCTGAGCCCCCTCCCAGGGGTCCTTGGGCAGGTTTGGGGGGCTGGGGCCTGAATCACCCATGTGTCAGTAGCAGGGGGCATTATGACTACGAAATAGTTGTTTGTCTCTGCGAAAATGGTGCCAATGACATTAATGCCAGTATAGCTGTGGGGCTGGGGGGGCACAGTGCACTCTATGTGGGGGATTCAGCCCCCTATCCTTGGCCAGGGCCCAGAACCCTCTGGCTCTGCCCAGATCCCAACGTGGTTCATGGGTCAGCTTCCGAAGGTGCCAGGGGAGGGCAGTGCTCACCTTGACCTCCTCCCGTGTTGGAGGTTATCCCTGGCTGCTCCAGAGCTGGCTGCAGAGAGGGGAGCAGGGGGTCTGGGTTGGGGTCACCCTTGTGGGGGCCAGGTGCTGCTGCTGGAGGAGGCTGGTCCCAGGGCACCAGCTGGTGACTGAGACTGAGGAATTGGCTTCCCAAGGAAGCTGCCAGAGGTAGCACAGGAGCAGGAGCCTGACCCCCCAAAAGAGCACAGTGAGCCACAGCCCCTGTCCTCCAGGGTGATCTTGGGGAGTTATGGGGCCTCGGCAGCCTGTAAACCCCCTTCTTGCTCCATCCGTCCCCAGAGCAACTGCATCAAGACCTCCAAGTACAACATCATCACCTTCCTGCCTGTCAACCTCTTCGAGCAGTTCCAGGAAGTGGCCAACACCTATTTCCTTTTCCTCCTCATCCTGCAGGTGAGTACAGTCCTTCCCTGCCTGGGCATCCAGGAGGACTCCAAGTAGTCCCATACTTTGGAAGTGGGGAGGTTTGGCACCCTCGAGCAGGGGCAGCGTGGGCCTGGGGCTGGCTGGTTCCCCTGTAATTCCTGTTCCCTGTCCCCAGCTGATTCCTCAGATCTCTTCGCTCTCCTGGTTTACCACCATCGTGCCTTTGGTTCTTGTCTTAACCATCACAGCTGTCAAAGATGCCACCGATGACTATGTGAGTAGTTCCCCCTGCGCCCCTCTGCCCACTGGGCAGGGGGTTGGGATGCTGTGCAGGGGTGTGGTGTCCAGGGCCATGGCAAATGAGATGGCAGGGGGACGCAGGACCCCATTGCCAAGAGGCTGACACTGCTGTCTCTTCCCCCTGCTCCCAGTTCCGCCATAAAAGCGACAACCAGGTGAACAACCGGCAGTCTCAGGTCCTGATTGGTGGAGTGTGAGTGTCACAGGCACAGAGCAGTGGGGAAGGGGCCAGGGTCCCTGCTGGCACAGGGCAGTGGGCAGGGCAGGGCTCTTGCCTGACTACAGTCCGCTGTCCCTCTACAGCCTTCGGCAGGAGCAGTGGATGAATGTCCGTGTCGGAGACATCATCAAGTTGGAGAACAACCAGTTTGTGGCGGTGAGTGCAGCCCTGAGACAAGTATGGTTCCAGCTGGGTAGGTGGCACACAGGGACAATGGAATGGTGTGGTGCCACTTCCGCTTTGCTTGTGTGCTCCTCCATCACTTCCCAGGGTGGGCACATTAGGGACTTCCCAACCTGGAAGTTGCGTTTAGGTTGGAGAGTTGGAGCCGTGGTTTGAACTCTGAGGATCCGGGCACTTGGAGTGATGGTGGCTAGACTCGGGTGCAAAGGACACATGGGGTTAGGGACAGCCTTTGCAGATGCTCCAGGGAGTTTCAAGGACATCCAAGGGCCAGGAGCTTCCCTGGGGAAGGCATCAGAGAGCCCCAGTGTTGGCACAACCCTTCACAAGTCTCTCCCAGCAGGCTGACCTCCTCCTCCTCTCCAGCAGCGAACCCCATGGGTTATGCTACATCGAGACTGCAGAGCTGGATGGGTAGGTGCCCCCACTCGCCTTGAGGAGCCGGGGAAGGCAGGGGGTGGGAGTGAGAGTGGGCTGCAGGCAGGGCGGGAGCTGCTGGGCAGCACCTGCTAAGGCCCTCCCTGCCAGGCTCTCTAACCCACACGTGGTGCCTTCTTGCCTGCAGAGAGACCAACATGAAGGTGCGTCAAGCTATCCCCGTCACCGCCGAGCTGGGGGACACCAGCAAGCTGGCTCGCTTTGATGGTGAGTGCCTGCGACCAGCCCTCTGCCACGGGCAGCCCCCACATTCCTTCCTCCGTCACCCTGGGTAGACCGGGACCAGCCACGTGGCATTGTCATTCTGTGGCTCGAAGCGGATGATCTCTGGGGAGCCGGGGATGGTGCTGGAAACTCTGGGATGGAGCTGGCAAGTCCCAGCTGAGCCATACTGTGCACCCAGGTGAGGTGATCTGTGAACCCCCCAACAACAAGCTGGACAAGTTTGGTGGGATGCTGTACTGGAAGGAGAACAAGTACCCCCTGAGCAACCAGAACATGCTGCTGCGGGGCTGCGTCCTGCGCAACACTGAGTGGTGTTTTGGCCTCGTCATCTTTGCAGGTGGGCTGAGGCAGCAGCTGCTACTGCGCTGCACAGAGGGGAGGGAAAGACACCCCCTGATGCCTTCCCGCTCCCCAGGACCCGACACAAAACTGATGCAGAACAGCGGCCGGACCAAATTTAAGCGGACAAGCATTGACCGGCTGATGAACACGCTGGTGCTCTGGGTATGCAGAAGGGAGATCCTAGGAGCCCCGGCTCTGACCCAGTCGGGGCTCTGATGTACTGTCCTGTCCCCAGATCTTTGGGTTCCTGGTGTGCATGGGAGTGATCCTGGCCATTGGCAATGCCATCTGGGAGCACGAGGTGGGCATCTGCTTCCAGATCTACTTGCCCTGGGATGAGGGGGTGCACAGTGCCTTCTTCTCTGGCTTCCTCTCCTTCTGGTCCTACATCATCATCCTCAACACTGTGGTGCCCATCTCGCTCTATGTGAGGTAGGGCAGGGGGCAGAGGGGCTGGGCAGGGGGTGTATGAGAAATTAGGGGTGCCCTCTGGGGAGGGGAGACAGGGATGGAGATCCACAGGCAGAACGGCGTGTTGGGTGGGTGTGGGCTGCTCTCTTGGTGACGGGCCATATCTGCCTTCAGGGACGCCCCAAGACCCCAGGACCCCACGGGTCTCTCAGGGCACCCCTGGCTGTGTCTGTCTGGCTGCTCGTCTCTCCCTGCTCTGGCTGCACGCTGGCTATTTTGCTCTGCCCTCCTACAGCTCCCAGGCTCCTGCACTGTCCCCTTCTCTCTCTCTTTTAATTTCTCTCTCTTTTCGTTCCCCAGCATGGGTTCTGTCACCCTTAGCCCCGAGGTAAGAATGTGTCACCCCCACCCCTCCCACTAGCTCATTGCTGTCTGCCCTGGGGGCTGGGGAGGGGGTTCAGGGTGTGTAGGTGTGTGAGATGCCATGGGCTGCCCCCTGGGTGCCTTGCCTGGGTCCCCAGCCCTGGCTTAGCAGTGGCTGTCAGCAGTAATGGGTTGCAGGCCAGCCCCGGGGAAGGGTGTGGGAGCTAGCAAGCAGTGGGGGACACCTGGGGTGCTGGAGTGCCCAGGGCACTGAGGGTTTGGGGTGGGCATGTCAGGCAGAGTGTGCTGCCCCGCCCCAGTGACACCCAGCCATCCTCACTGCAGTGTGGAGGTGATCCGGCTTGGGCACAGCTACTTCATCAACTGGGACAAGAAGATGTACTGTGCCAAGCGCCGGACACCAGCTGAAGCCCGCACCACCACCCTCAACGAGGAGCTGGGGCAGGTGGAGTACATCTTCTCTGACAAGACTGGCACCCTCACCCAGAATATCATGGTCTTCAGCAAGTGCTCTGTGAACGGCCACAGCTACGGTGAGTGCTGGCTGCCAGAGCCAGGCTGGGGCTGCCCACAGAGTGGGGGTGCACTGGCTCCCCACCTCTGTTTGGGGTAGTCAGGGGACAAGGGGGCTTAGCTGGAGTGTTGCGGGGCAGCAGCAGCTGCCACGGTGCCACGGGTCTCTGTCGTGGTTAACTCCATACCCTGTTTCGCAGGCGACGTGCAGGACGTGCTGGGTCACAAGGCAGAGCTGGGAAAGGTAAGGTTGCCGTCAGTTTGGTGCCTGCTCACACCAAGTGCTGCAGGGGTTTAACCCCATCTTTGCCCCTTCCAGAGGCCGGAGCCAGTCAACTTCTCCTTCAACCCACTGGCGGACCCACGGTTCCAGTTCTGGGACCCCAGCCTACTGGAAGCCGTCAAGCTGGGAGACCTCCATGTGCATGAGTTCTTCCGCCTGCTCTCGCTCTGTCACACCGTCATGTCCGAGGAGAAGAGTGAAGGTGGGCGGGGGGCAGGATCTGTCCCTGTGGGTCACAGGACGCTGTCACTGACCCCCATGCCCTCCGCAGGGGAGTTGCTGTACAAGGCACAGTCCCCAGATGAGGGAGCGCTGGTCACGGCTGCCAGAAACTTTGGCTTTGTGTTCCGGTCCCGCACGCCCAAGACCATCACGGTGCATGAGCTGGGTCAAGCCATCACCTACCAGCTGCTGGCCATCCTGGACTTCAACAACATCCGCAAGCGCATGTCCGTCATCGGTGAGGTCCTGGGCATGGCACAGGGGCTGTGGGGCTGGGAAGGCCATGTGGGGCTGCAGCATGGGGCTCGTGGTGTGTTGGGGGACCGGTCCAACGCTGATGGGGTTGTGACTGTGGAGGCACTGGCAGATCGGTGGGTGGGGGTCAGACGGGACCTGCTCCTGCACCCCTGAGCCAGGCATCTTGTCCCCTCCTCGCCACAGTCCGCAGCCCTGAGGGCAAGATCCGGCTGTACTGCAAAGGCGCTGACACCATCCTGCTGGAGCGGCTGCATCCCATCAACCAGGACCTGACCAGCATCACCACCGACCACCTCAATGTGCGTGGGACGGGGTCCTACAGGCAGGGTGGGGAGGAAAGAATGGCTGCCCAGGAGCCTGAGCTGGGCTTGTGCCCTGTCCTAGGAACACCGCTGGGGTCTGGGGACACTGTCAGGGTCTGCCAGCACACTCAGCTCTGACCACTTGCAGGAGTACGCTGGCGAGGGGTTGCGGACACTGGTACTGGCCTACAAAGACCTGGAGGAGAGCTACTACAAGGACTGGTCCGAGCGGCTGCACCGAGCTGGCAGTGCCCCCGAGGCCCGTGAGGATCACCTGGCTCGGCTCTACGACGAGGTGGAACATGATATGATGGTAGGTGGGCTGGAGGCTGAGGAGTAGGGGCTGGCTGGGGGCAGCCCCTGCTGACCTCCCGCCTGTTTGGGTCCCCAAGCTGCTCGGAGCCACAGCCATTGAGGACAAACTGCAGCAGGGGGTCCCTGAAACCATTGCCATCCTGACGCTGGCCAACATCAAGATCTGGGTGCTGACAGGGGACAAGCAGGGTGAGGCGTGGCTGAGGTGCTGGCTGGAGATCAGGATGTTTGTGGGCTGGATTCCACCTGCCTGGGATCCCTACTGCACTCTCCTGAATGGACTCTGGCTCAGCCCCTGCTTTCCCGTCCTCAGAAACAGCTGTGAACATCGGCTACTCCTGCAAGATGCTGACAGATGACATGACAGAGGTGTTTGTGGTCACAGGCCACACTGTGCTGGAGGTGCGAGAGGAGCTCAGGTGAGGGTTGGGGGGCAGAGGACACAGAACAGTGCCAGTGTGGGGCACAGCTGCGACTGGGGGAGCTAGAGATATGGAAGGGCCCTGAGATGGAACCCCGTGCCCCCTCTCTCCTCAGGAAAGCCCGGGAGAAGATGATGGATGCATCGCGTTCTGTGTGCAATGGCTTCTCCTACCAGGAGAAACTCTCCTCCAAGCTCACCTCTGTGCTGGAAGCCATTGCGGGCGAATACGCCCTGGTCATCAATGGGCACAGCCTGGTAGGACCCTGGGAGTGCCAGGCAGGACGAGGCCCTGTGCCTGGCTGTGTACCATGAGCCCAGCTGTCCCTCGCTCTCCTTGCAGGCCCATGCGCTGGAGGCAGACATGGAGGTGGAATTCCTGGAGACAGCGTGTGCCTGCAAGGCCGTTATCTGCTGCCGTGTCACACCTCTGCAGAAAGCCCAGGTGGTGGAGCTGGTGAAGAAGTACAAGAAAGCCGTGACTTTGGCCATTGGGGATGGGGCCAACGATGTCAGCATGATCAAGAGTAAGGCCTGGGATCTGGGGGACCACAGGAGAGACAGGGGCCCCCCCTGCACCATCCTGGGGCCCATGGGAGCCTCTGTCCTCACCCCTCTGTGCCCCACAGGAACAAAGTGCCCGTGCTGGGGGTGCTGCTCTCATCCCCTGTGCTCCCGGCAGCTCTCTCTTCACCCATCTCTCCTTCCCTCCACAGCTGCCCACATTGGGGTGGGCATCAGTGGGCAGGAAGGCATCCAGGCCGTGCTGGCCTCCGACTACTCTTTCTCCCAGTTCAAGTTCCTACAGCGCCTGCTCCTGGTGCACGGGCGCTGGTCCTACCTGCGCATGTGCAAGTTTCTTTGCTACTTCTTCTACAAGAACTTCGCCTTCACCATGGTCCACTTCTGGTTTGGCTTCTTCTGCGGCTTCTCAGCACAGGTGGGTTGGTGGCTTTTCTCACTGAGAGCTGGGGAGCGTTTTCCTGCAGGGCTCCTCGGCTCTGAAGCATGTTCTGGTCCTTGGACTCCCTACGGGGACTCATCCTGAGCCAGGAGGCACAGCCTGGCGTCCAGTGTGCAGTGGGTGTGAGGAGCCTGTGGTCAGGGTGGGCAGTCCTGGGGGGCTGGAGACAGCTCTCCTGTCCCTGCAGCTGTGGGCACAGGGACTTGGGGGCTGGCTGGGGCACAGGGCGGGCAGGTCTCGTGCCTTGCTGAGTGCTCCATTCCATACAGACAGTGTATGACCAGTACTTCATCACTCTGTACAACATTGTCTACACGTCGCTGCCTGTGCTCGCCATGGGTGTCTTTGACCAGGTATGGCGGGGTCCCCAGGTGTGTGAGGAGCCTGTCCCACTTCCCTTCATGCCCACCCTGTGGGAAGAAGGGCTGCCTGAGTGTCTGAGTTGGGCTGTCCTTGTCATTCTGTGGGCTGTGGTGGAGGCTGCTTCTACCCAGGGCTAAAGGGAGGTGCCCATGCCCCCAGGATGTGCCAGAGCAGCGGAGCATGGAGTACCCCAAACTCTACGAGCCTGGGCAGCTGAACCTGCTGTTCAACAAGCGGGAGTTCTTCATCTGCATTGCCCAGGGCATCTACACCTCCGTCCTCATGTTCTTCATCCCCTACGGCGTCTTCGCTGACGCCACCCGTGACGACGGCGCCCAGCTGGCCGACTACCAGTCCTTCGCCGTCACTGTCGCCACCTCCCTCGTGATTGTCGTCAGCGTGCAGGTAGGCTACTCGGTCCCAGTCCCTCAGGGCACCTTGGGTGTCCCCTGAGCTCTGCCTCCTCCTGCATCCCCCCCATTAGATCGGGTTAGACACAGGATTCTGGACAGCCATCAACCACTTCTTCATCTGGGGCAGCCTGGCTGCCTACTTCGCCATCCTCTTCACCATGCACAGCGACGGCCTCTTCCGCCTGTTCCCCAACCAGTTCCGCTTTGTGGGTGAGTCCCTGTGGTGCCCTATGCCCCCCACCCCAGCGGGGTGCTGCCTTGGCCTAGCCCTCACTGCACTCGTGCTTCCCCCCCAGGTAACGCACAGAACACGCTGGCCCAGCCCACAGTCTGGCTGACCATCGCCCTCACCACCGTAGTCTGCATCATGCCCGTTGTGGCCTTTCGCTTCCTTAAGCTGGACCTGAAACCAGAACTCTCGGACACGGTGAGAGTGCGTGGCTGTGGGAGCGGTCACGGGGTCCTGTCCCTGAGGAGAGGTGGTTCCACGGGTCCCTGAGCCTGGCCCTGTGTCCCTAGGTGCGCTACACTCAGCTGGTACGGAAGAAGCAGAAGACACAGCACCGGTGCATGCGGCACGTGGGGCACGTGGGCTCACGCCGCTCCGGCTATGCCTTCTCCCATCAGGAGGGTTTCGGGGAGCTCATCATGTCTGGCAAGAACATGCGGCTCAGCTCCCTGGCACTCTCTAGCTTTGCCCCCCGCCCCAGCACCAGCTGGATTGAGACCCTGCGGAAGAAGAAAGGCTGCGAGGGCAGCAGCGCTGGCAGTCCCAGTGGCGCAGCTGACAAGACTCTCAAGGTCTGAGGCTGGAGGGGGTCACATCCCCTCCAGTGCAGCTGGGGGCTCCCCTCCTCTGCCCCTGGCCCTGGGGAGGGCAAAGCCCCTTCCTTGTCAGCAGAGTCCCATGGTAGGAGCAGAGGTCATGTGGGGCCACTGCTGAGGTTTGGAGGAGTCTGGACTGTTGCCTTCTAGCCAAAAAATATACTCTTTCCCTCCCCAGGGTGGGCGGATGGATGGATGGATGGATGGATGGATGGATGGATGGATGGATGTCATCACCATCAGCCCCCCCGTTCACTCCTCCGTCAGTATTCAATTCCACCGAGTGCAAATGCCCCATCACACATGAATGTATCATGCCAGAGCTGCAGGGTTCTGGGGGGATTGTGGTCTCTCCCTGCCCTTCACCCATGTGTCTTTTTTTTTATATAAAAAAAAGGAAAAAAAAAAACCAAAAAATAGCAACCAAAAAAAACCAAAAAAAAAAAAAAAGGAAGGAAAAGCCCTCTGAGTTTACAGAGCGACTCATTTCTTGGCTGGGTACAGGGAGAAGGGGGGAGGAAGGTCGCCCTCTTTGTCCCCCGCCATAGGGTTAACCAGGACAGTGGGTGCTGGGTGGGAAAGGGGAAGCATTCTGTGCCACAGGGAGGCTGGGTGTTGGTGGCTGCCGTGATTCACTCCCACGCGTGGTCTTGCGCAACCCTCGGTCTCTGCTTCCTCCCTCATCCTCCTCCTCTCCAGCTCCCGCGGGACTGAGTGTTCCTGGGGTGTGGGTGGGCGGTGCGGGACCCCCGGGGAGTCTCTCGGGCTGTTGGGGTCCCAGGGACGCAATACCAAAGAGGAGCGCGTTAAGACCGATGTTGGCGAGGGCTGGAGGGGATTTGGGGGGGTTTTGGGGTTATTTCGGTGGAGGGGACGCGAATCGGGGTGGATAATTTATGAGGCGTTTCTGTCTGGCGGAATTGTATATCATTTTAAGGTTCCTGAGAAAAAAACCCCCAAACCAGCTTTTTTTTTTTTTTTAATTTAAAAAAAGAAAGTAATGTTCTNACGCGGTTCCCTACCTGCCCCGAAGGAGCTGAGCCGGGCCCGGGGAGACGGGCGGGTGGGGGTACGGGGCACCCCTGGGAGTACTGGGGGGTGGGTGCCGTGTCCGGGGTGCCGTGTCCGGGGTGCTGGATGGGTATTGGGCGCTGGGTGCTCTGTGCTGGGTACTGGGTGCTGTGTGCTGGGTACTGGGTGCTGTGTCCCGGGTGCTGGCTGGGTGCTGGCCGCGTTCCCAGCAGCAGGAGCCAAAGGGAACAGCAGGTTCACGCTGGCCGTTGACCTTTGCGGGGAGCCGGGAGCGCTGCCCAGGCCTGACCCGGGCCGCCAACCAGCGCAGCCGCTTAACCCCTCTGGCACTGGACCCCCACCCAGGGACTCCCGGGACCACCAGTTCCAGTCTGCCACCTTCCCTGAGCTATGCTCCCCACCACCAGACCGCTCAATACACAGCCCACCGGGTGCTGCGGTGTCCATCCCTGTTGCGGTGCCAGGGGCCCAGCACCCCACTGTGTGAGGAACCGCTGCCGCTCTCCAGCTCAGTGCCCTGACCCCCAGAAGTCAGTGGACACGGGGAGCAGATGATGGGGTGCCTTACTTCTCCAGGGACACCCACTGGGCCTGGGGTCTCGTCTTCATCGCCTGGTCCCCTCTTGTCCTTCCAGGACTGTCGCGGGACACGGTGTTGGGCCGCCTGGGAGCCAACATCACGTTGACCTGCCAGGACAAGGTGCCTGCGAATGCCACGGTGTTGTGGCAAGTGGAGGAGCAGGGGGCAGCAGGGGGCAGGCGGCTGGCAGAGGGTAACGTGCTGCTCCTGCGGCGGCTGCGCTACGAGGACTCTGGGCGCTACAGCTGCTGTGTGGGGAGCCGCCCGCTGCGCTCCCTGCGTCTGCTGGTGGCAGGTGGGTCCACGCTGGGAGGGGATGTCTCTGGCAGCATTGCCTGTGGCGGCCCCTGTCCTCCAGCACCTCCCTGCCTTGCAGAGCCCCCTGAAACTCCCCAGGTCTCCTGCTACCGGCGGAGCCACGACAAGGACGTCCTCTGTGAGTGGCCACAGCAGGAGAAGCCATCCCCAGGGACACGGGCAATGCTCTGGGTGAAGCGGAGGTGAGCGCTGTCACTGCATCCACCATGGGCTGGGACCCCAGTAGGACAGAACATGTCCCCCTCCATGGTGCCATCTGGGACCCCATGGCTCGGGATGCCTCCCTCCCTGAAGACCCTTTCCCTAGCAGGTACTGGTGGCTGGGAATCCCACAGCATGGGATGTGTTTCTTCCCCATGGCCCCTTTCCCCAGTGCTGCCTGGGACCCCATGGCACAGAATGTATCCCTCCCCACAGACGCTTTGCCTGACACTGCTGGGGACCCCACAGCATAGAACATGTCCCCCACCGCTGCCCCGTGCCTAGAGCACGCTGCAGCCCCCCCTGAGCTGTGACCTCACAGGTTTGTGGCTGAGAATGCCACAGAGCAGCGGTGCCGCTACTTCTCCAAGGCACGGAAGTTCGTTTGCCGGGTGAAGGTGCCACCTGGCACAGATGACACCAAACACCTTGTGGTGTCCACGTGCGTCAGCAACAGTGCTGGTGGCTCGGCTGGCAAAGACAAGATCATCACCCTCAGCGGTGTCCGTGAGTGCTGCCCTGTTGCTGGGGGCTGGGGTGGCTGAGGGTGCAGTGCCAGGCCCTGAGCCCCCCCTTCCCCAGCAGTGAAGCCAGACCCCCCCATCAATGTGACGGTGGAGGCACTGGAGAAGGCGCCGCAGCGGCTGCGGGTGAACTGGTCCTACCCCTCATCCTGGGACCCCCGTTTCTACTGGCTCCACTTCCAGGTCCGCTACCGCCCTGAGCCTGCCCCAACCTTCATGGAGGTGAGACCCTGCTTGCTGGCACGGAGCATTTGCTTGTCCCTGGCCAGACTGTCCCCAGCCCCGTGTCCCCTCCAGGTGGATCAGGTGACAACAACGTGGCTCGATATTCGTGACGCATGGGGCGGGACGAGGCACGTGGTGCAGGTGAGGGCGAAGGATGAGTTCGGCCATGGCACGTGGAGCGAGTGGAGCCAGGAGGCTGTGGGTACCCCCTGGACAGGTAGGAGGGAAACACGGGGCCCTGAGACTGGGGGCTCAGCATGGGGTCTCCCGGTCTCACACTCCCCCTCACTGTGCAGACCCTAGGGACCTCACCTCTGAAATGGAGCCTTTCAGCTCACAGGTAACAATGGTCTCAGCCCTGGGAAGCATCACACACTCCTGAATGGGTCTCCTGTCCCCATGTGGGCCAAGGGGACACCAGGGCATGGGGGCTGACCTGTCCCATTATGCCCCACCCACCTTTTGCAGGTCCCCATAGAAGATGGCACCTATGGGGTGACACTGCCCCCCGAGCTCTTCGGGGAGGACCATACTAACAGTGCTGGTGGTGAGGAAGGCTTCCTGGGTTGGGGGCGGGGGGCCAGGCTACCCAGCCCTCACAACGAGCCCATCCGTTCTCTCCGTGTCAGGGTCTGTCATGGAACCCAGCACCCATCCTGTGGCATCCCCCTATGCCTTCCTCGTGACCGGGGGGAGTCTGCTTCTTGGCATTGCCCTGTTTGTTGGCATCGTGGTGAGGTGAGTGCCGGGGGGCTGGTCTGGGCGGCTCTGTCTGTCCCGCCCTGACCTGGAGCCACTCTCTCCTGCAGGTACAGGCAGATGTGGTGGACAAGTGGGCAGGAGAGGACCAAGACGGAGGGCGAGGGGCAGCACATGCTGGTCCCCCTAGGCCTCCCCCTGCCCACGCTCAGTGACACCCCTCTGCTCTCACACCCTGCCCCCTCAGCCCCTGGAATGCTCCACATCACTCACTCAGATTATTCCTCCTCAGGGCAGTAGCCAGGGGCTGAATACGCTGAGAGGTTCTTGGGGGTTGGATGGGGGGGTCCCAGGGCTGCGATGTGGCTCTGGGAGCAGTTCCCCCCTCTGTCCGGTGGCTCTGTGGCTGGCACCAGCCTCTGAGGAGGGGAATCAGTGCCACCCCCCCATGGAGAAGCAGCTGGGACCCAAACTGGGTCCTGGGGGGCACCTTCAGCACCATGGCCAAGCTGGGATGGCCGGGAGTGACAGCGCTGGAAGCATGGCTGCACCAGAGCGTGGGAGCTGGCCTGGGGCCGGGTTTGGGGGTCCCACAGGGAAGGGCCTGATCCCTACAGTGCCATGGGGGTTGGGGAGGGAGGGAGGGCCTGGCTGGATCAGCCCCATACCTCTGCTCCAGCCCCCTCGGGGCTCCTTTTTTAAGCACATGTTGGGGAAACAGGACAATGTGGCTCAAATAAATGCTTTGGATTTATACTGGAATGGGTGCTGGGAGCAGGGTAACAGAGGGGTCGCTGCAGCCCCCCCATTGCCTGGGAGTGGCTCCAGTGTGGGGGCTGCACCCCCACTTCATTCACCCTCTCCCTTGCTGTGCCCCCTAACTGCTCCCCCCACATTCCCCATGCTGCACTCCCTGTTTCACTGGTGCCTCCCAGGCTGTACCCTGTGTGCTGTGCACCCCTGCGTGCCACAAACCCCATGCCCTGCACCCCCAGGCTTTGCCTCCTCTGTCACGCACTGCCCACCCCATGCTGGGTTGTGCAACACCCCGGGGAGCTGCAGCTGCACCTGGGCAGGAAACCACAGGACAAGGAGAGAGGGTGCTCAGGCACCCCGGGGACAGTGTTCCCCTTCCCTTCTGCTGGCCCCCTGCTATAAAAAGCCTGGCAGGATGCAGATGTGCTGGTGGGTGAGCCCCAGTACCCCTGGCCCCCAAAACTGTGGTGACTCCTGCCAGCACAAGCCCCACCCCAGGCCCCCAGGACCACTGCTCCCTCTCAGTCAACAAGTTTATTTTACTAGATCATTACAGGTCCCAGTCTCACTGCATGCCCCCACCTCGGGCTCCTGGGCAGCCCCGTGACAAGTCGGTTCCAGCACAGGGTGGTCAGGATTTGTCCCAGCAAAAGGGTGACAGCCTTGCTGGACCCAGGAGTGGGGTCCCTTCAGGACTGGGGACATGACAAAGGGTTTTCACTGGACCCTTCCCGTGGCACGTGCCCATCGCTGTGGCCACACCCTGTCTCATGCCACAGGGGTGGGGGTCGCAGGCCACTCGTGGGGGACATCAGTAGACGCTAATGCAGCTTGCAGTGGACGGGGTGCAGCAGGGCCATGTGCTCAGCCCCCTTGAAAGGCAGCTTCTCCGTGGAGTAGTAGTGCACAACTTCAGGGATGCTGGCGAAGACGCCGCTGGCCTGGCTGAGCGTATACTTGTTGTCCTTGGTCTGGGCCACGATGATGTGGACGCAGCCCTGGCTGGTCCTGGGCGGCCAGCAGGCATCAGTGTTGCCGCCAGCCCCCCGGCGCCCGCCTGCCCCGCGGCCGTATCCACCCCTGTTTGTTCCCGTCTCGCTCTGATTGTTTCGGCTCCAGGGGCTGCACTTCCTCAGGAAGGAAACGCCACTGGCGCTCCTGACAATGTGCCGGGGAGGGGGACACGCCGAACCACCCCTCCTCCGCCCCAGCTCCGCACCAGGATGCCTGGGTCCCCCCGCGAATCGGGGGGTGCCATCCCTCGGGATCTGGGTGCTTCCTCCCCGTCGGGGCTTTGATGTGAACGACCGGGGGGCCTCCTGCCGCAGCATCGCCCCAGGGTGGGGATTCGCCCCGTCTCCCCACGGTGGGCACCCCCCCGGGGCCGGGACACCCCTATTCTGTGGCCACCCCCACACTCACTTGAGCGCGATGGAGTACTTGCCGCTGCCGGTCTCGCTGGTGCGCACCAGGTAGCCGGCCTCCCGGCACGTCTGCAGCCGGCTTTCCGCCTCGGCCCGCGTGATGGCTCCGTGGTACCAGCTGGGGGGGCACACAGGGAGGGGACGCTGAGCCGCGGCAAAACATTGGGCACCCCATCCCTCCTCACCCCGTTCCCCACATGTGGAAAGGCCTCGCAACTCACGGCTGTTTCTCCAGTGCCAGGGCAGGGTCCACCCTCTCCCCCTCGCTGTGCTCGGTGCCCGCCGGCTTCAGCATCTTGGGGGTCCAGCTCTTCTGGCGTAGATGCTGCCGCAGCGTCTCCTCCTTAGGACGCTCCGAGCCCTCAAACTGGACTGGGAGGGACAAGATGTGAGCCCCCAAAGCCCCACCTTCACTTTCAATCCCCATCCCCAGCTCCATCCCTGTCTCCAGCCCCACCACCTTCCCCATCGCCAGTCCCATCCCCTTCTCCAACCGTGTGCCTGTCCCCGTCTGGTCCAACACCCCACCATGAAAAGGGAAATCTTCAGCTACATCAAGTTGTTCAGAGCCCCATCCAACTTGACCTGGCAGGCATCACCTCTGGGCAACCTGTGCCAATGCCTTGCCACTCTCAGCCCAAGAAACTTCTTGTATCTAATATAAAGTTCCCCTTATAGTTAAAAACCATTGCATCTTGTCCTCTTGTGACAAACCCTGCTAGAAAGTCTGTCCCCATCCCTGTCCCATTTGCCATCGCCATTCCCATCCCGTGCCTGTCCCTCCCCCATCCTCATTCCCATCCTGTCCCTGTCCCCTACCTGACAGTGCTTTGACAATCTGCTCCTTCTTCCACTCCCAGGGCTGCTCGTATTCCCCTGCCGGGCGCTCGTCGTTTTCAGGCAGGCGCCCATCACCAGCCCTCACCCTGCGCTCTGCGGTCCCCCCAGCCACCCCCTCCCCAGGCTCATAAGGGGTGTCGTAGAGCTGTGGCCCCTTCCCTGCCACCTCCTTGCCCCCCAGCCTCTTGGCAAGATCTAATTTGGCACCGCCCTCCCCAGGCTCTCCAGGACCGTCCAGCAGCAGGATGGCTTTGACCAGGGGGTCCTTGGAGCCACGACGACGGATTTCTGTGGGGAAGAGGGATGGTGGATCAGGGATGTGTCTGTGTGTCCCCTGAGACCCCCGCTCCCACTACCAGCCCTCAGTGAGGGATGTGCACTGGGGACTCCATGCCAGCAACGCCCCATTGGGAACCAGCTTGGGAGGAGCTGGAGCAGGAAGGGGCCCATCCTCATGGCGCCTGGTCTGCTGTCCAGCCCTGAGGCTGCTGGCGCCACAGGCACAGACCCACGCCAGTGGGGCCAGCTGGGCTCCGTGGCAGCAGGATGCTACACCCCAAGCTGGAGCTCAGCTGCACGGGAGGCCACCCCAGGGGCTCGCCCCTCCCAGCCCCCTGCTTCTCCCCACGGCGCCAGTCTTTGCTTAACAGCCTGGGCTGCCCCGCACGGAAAAAAAACATCAGCAGCAAATCTTTTATTTCCAGCTTCCGGCCCAGTCAGTTCCTGTTGTTGTGGCCAGCTGGACAGTCGCCACGCCAGCCGGGGTGTTGCCGGCCGGGGGGCACGGCCATGGGGAACTCTTGGGGGGTGGTACCCTGGGATGACTGGGGGGCACTGAAGGCTTTGCACTGGCCATGTGTGCCCGTTGGATGATGGCAGCAGGTCATGGCAATGGTTGAGGGGCCGGCCGGCACGGGTCAGTGTCCGGCCTTGCTCCCACTCCTTATCTGGCCCTGCGCAGCCGCAGGAAGCGGCAAGCAGCTTTCCTGTTCCCGGAGCCTCACGCGCCGTGTGGCTCCAAGGGCAGCCACAGACTCCCGGCTGGGGAGCGGTGCCAGCTGCGGCACTGTGGCATGGCTCAACATGGCACATACCTGTGATCATCTGCTGGGCATCATAGGGCTCCATGTACCCATCATTCTCCCCGAGGCGCTCGGCATCCCGCTGCCCCTTGGTTCGTTTGGCGTCGTAAGGGTCTGCGTAATCCTCCAGGATGATGACCTGAGCAGAGAATAGGCATTGCTGGCTTCAGGGGGCTGGCGGGAGTCCCAGCAGGGGTGGCAGAGAGTCAGGCAGGGAACAGGGACACTGGGGTCCCCAGGGAATGACGGCATCTTATCTGGGGTAAATGGAGCCGTGCCACGACCCCAGAGGATGCACCCAGTGGCACCTTTGGGTGGGGGCAGTCCAGCCCATTCCTATGTGGTTGGGGGGGAGCCTGGGGGAAGCTCTGGGACCCTTTTGGGTGGCAGCAACCCCCTCGACTGGCTCCCAGTCCTCCCAAGGCTGTGCAGGGGTGAAAGTCCAGCTTCCCAGAAAAGCTTTACATCAGGCTTTGTTTAATCAGCAGCTGAGCTCTGGGGTCAGGCTGGCACGGGACACGCGGGCCATGATGAGGATGCCGATGACCCCCCCACCCCCACACGGGTGATGAAGGGCAGTTGGGATGAAGGCAGCTTTGAAGGAATTTAAAGGCAGTGGAGCCGGGCAGGATAAAAGGACTAAGTCATCCAGGCTAATGAGTCGGAGACCAAAGCAGTTAAAGCTGCCAGTGCTTCGTGCTCCCCACATCTACCCCTCCGCTCCCGGCTCCCGGTCCCTGCCTTACCGTCTCTGTCTTGGGGGGCTTCCCCTTGTCCTGCTCGGGGGCAGGCAGGCCGGCAGGCGGGGGTCCAGGGTGCCCCTTCCCGTTCTTCTCGGGAGCTTCCACCTTGATGAGTCGGTTAATGTAGGTTTTGGGGGGTCCCTCCGGTGTGCCCCCCTCCACTCGGGAATTCTTCCGCATCTTCCCGGTGGCAGCCTGGAGCAGACCCTGCAGGTTGTCCCGTGACAGCCGGCTGCCCCCTTCCTTGCCACCCCCAGCCGCCCGATAGCCCCCCAGCTCAGCGGCTGAATTCTTGCGGCTCTTCCCGAGGCTCCCGCTTCCCGGCCGAGCTCTCTCTGAAACCGTCTTCAGGTTGGATGGGAACTCCTTGAACCACTTGGCCGCCATGGAGCTGGGGAGACGCAGGGTGTCGCAGCCCCCCCGGGGCTCCTCGACACCCCACGGCTGCCCCGCCGGCTCAGGGTCGACTCAGCCGGGGGGGCCCTGGGCAGCCCGGCTGCCCCCAGCCCCGGAAACGGGATCCTCTGCGGACTGGGGCCAGCCCGGGAGAGGGGATGCGGGCAGGGGGACCGGGGCCTTCGTGGGGGGCTCCAGGCGTCCTTCGCCCCGGCGGGGACAGCTGGTGAGTCCCCAGGGGTGCCGGCTCCTGGGGCCCGGGGAGGGAACCGCGTGCCCTCGGAGGTCCCTTGCCCCGGGGAAGGGTCTCGGAGCGGGCCGGGGTATCCGCTCCAGCAACGGGTTGAGTCGGGGGCTCTCGCCGGGTGTCGGAGAAGCCCGGCCGGGGCAGTCCCGGGGAGGTTCCAGGGGTCCGCTGCCCCTGGGGACGGGGCCCGGGGGGGTCTCTCCGTGCTCCGGAGGGCCCGGCCGGGAACGGGCAGCCGGGGGGTCCCGTCGCGGCTCCTCGGCGGGGCCCGTCTCCGGGGGCAGCGGGGCTTCGGCGGGGGGTCAGGCCGGCCCGGGGGGCCCCATGCGGCGGCGGCGGGACGGGCCGGGCCGGGACGGGACGGGCCAGGGACGGAGGGGCCGGAGGGGCTGGCAGGGCCGGCGCTCCCCGCCCAGATCCGGAGGGGGCGGCCCCGGGGAACGGCGCGGCACCAGCCGGGCAGGCAGCCGCGGCCCCGGCGGGCCCGGAGAGCCGGAGGAAGACGTGGAAGCTGCGGTGGGAGTCCCGTCCCGGTGGGGCTGAGAGACCTCGTGACCCCGCCCGGCTGATGGGATGACCCCGCACATGGATCCCACAGATGGACTCTACGTGTGAACCCCCGGGCAGAGACTACAAGGACAGCACAGACCTACGTGCGTGGGCCCCCTCCATAGACCCTGGGCATGGACCCTAAGGAGTGAGCCTGGGCATGGATTCTATGCTCCCGATGGATGGGGACTGTGCACAGCCCCCCTGTGCACAGCCCCCCGTGCACGGCCACCGGTACAGGGACCCCGTGCACAGCACCCTGTGCGCAGCCTGACGGGGCACAGGCGCTGTGTGCAGCCAGCACACTCTCTGCCGCCATCCCCGTGGTTCACGGCCAAGTTCTACGTGGTTCACCAGCCAAGTTCTACGTCTGGCCGTGCTGCCACCTTGTCGGAAAAGCCCGGCTGAGCCTAGTGGTTTGGCTTCCTGTCGGGCTGCAGTGCCGGGGGGCCCTTACAACAGCAAACCCTCCCCCTTTGCAACTGCATGGGAAGAGGGGAGGGTTTTGTGGCAAAATTGCTCCCATAGCCCCCAGGATGGGTGTTCGTGGCCGAATACGGGCTCCTCTTCTGTACAAGGGGGAGGTGCTGGGTGCTGGCAATGCCATAGGAAGTGATGGCAATTTCCTTGCTGGTGCTGCTGGTCAGGATGTGCCTTTGCAGTGGTGCGATGCCACTGGCAGGCTGGTGCCCAAACTGCCAGTGGGATCTTGGCTGGCTTCAGTTTTGCCTTTTTGAGGCCTAGGAAAACTCCACTTCCCCACAAGTAAACTCGGGTGCTGGTTCCTTTTCTTTCCTTGGCAGATTTCAGTCCCCCTCAATTTTTATGGGGCCTCAGCAGGACAGACACGCAGGCAGCACTGTCTTGGTGGCTTTGCGCTGCAGCGGCGTTCGCACCAATGCTCCACGCGTCTCCTTCGGGAAGCCTTCCCCCGTCCCTGTTCTCTGCCAGCTCCCGCAGAGGAACGCTTTGCGAGCGCCTTCAGCAGTAGTGACAGAGAGCACCACACGCTTGCTTCCCTGAGGAGACAAGCGTCCCTGAGCCAGTGTGGTGGCAATGAAGGCCAAGCCTGGCTCAGAGTGGGATGGGTCCTCGCTGGGGCAGGGGTGAGCAGACAGGACCGGCAGACGGCCTGCCAGACACCTGCTCCTGCTGCGCTTTCAGCCTCACCACTTGCCAGGTCAGCATCCCAGTGACGTGTCCTGCAGGGGCCTCTTCAATTCTCCTGCTCATCCCAGCCTGTAAAGCTGCCGTGATTTGGGAGTGTGTGCCATGAGCTCTCCCAACCAATTTGGCCTACCCAATCCCAACCCAACCCCCTCACTGGGCTCAGCAGAGCAGCCCCTACTTCACCAAAGAGAAAGCCCCACAGGTGTTTAAAACCTTCATTAAACCGACTTAACCCACTACCTAGCAGGTTCCTGAACTAAAGGTGGGAGCTGAGTGCAGCTACCTCTGCCCCCCCAGCCCCAGGCACTAGGAACGGGGTTGGAGAGGACCCAGGACCCTGACAGGTGCTGGTCTGGGCCGGAGGACACAGGGCAGAGCTGCTCAGCATCACAAATCCTCTGGTCCTTCAGCAAAGCACTTAAAAATAGTCCCCAAGCTGAGCCAGAGCCACTCCTGCAGCCATCAGTAATCCCTCTCCTAACAGCATCTTTTTATTCCAAGGCTCTGAGCAGAATAGGGAAGCAGCTGCTGAAGTAGATAATGGAGTTCTTAGGCTCTTTGATTTTCTAATGACTTTTATTCAAACACAGTGAATTAATACGCATGGTTCCATCTTTGACACTAGTGCGTCAGTTCTGCCCTCCAGATGAGGACGTGGCCCAAGTTAGAGGAGCTCCGACACCCAAATCTCCTTCCAGCAGACTCAAAACAGGGCTGTGGGGATTGAAGACAACAGGCCACAACTGCAGCAACCCCATCCACGGAGGGCTGGAGTACAAAGCCGAGCAAGAAGAATAGCTTAAGGAAAGTAAAATAAAACCCCATAGAACGGGGTGTTCACTGCCAGAACAGGTCCTGGTCAGGGATGGGAGCAGTGGTAGGACAGAGCAGTGCCCATGCTCCACTCCCTGCTGCAGCTTGCAGTCACAGCACAGCAGGGACAGGGACAAGGGGCTCAGCCTCCATGCATGGCTAGCGGGAAGAAACAGGACGAAGCTCAGGCCTCAGCTCATCTTACTGCTCGGCAAGAGGACAGGGAGAAGTGTGGGGTGGGACATGGCAGCCCTGGGATACACTCACAAACCCTTCATCCACTGCAGGGGAGAGGACAGCCTCACAGATCCTCCCCTCTGTGCTTCGAGAAAAGTGTTATAGAGAAAAGCTGGGTTTGCCCAGGGACAATGGGGCAGAAACCCTGCTCCCTTAATGCCAAAAAAGAAAAGGGGTTTTCTTCTCAGTTAGCAGCTGCTCCAGCTCTTCCTGCAGGGCCCACCACAGCTCCATCGACCGCCCCACCCTGGGACCAGGGCTGCAGCAGGGTTTGCAGGGCACAACCCACCCAGCAGGAGCTTGGAAAAAATTAGTTAGACCAGCATTCTCAAATTAACAAATTGTAATTTTTCTCCAAAGATACATTTTCCATACACATCCATCATACACCGTAACAAAAAAAAGCAGTGTACATGAAATAAGAAAATAAATTAAATCCATAGCATAGGTAAGGAGGATGCTCTAGACTGGAGTAGAGTCAAAAGTTTCCAGCAATACAAGAGGCTCAAGAGTTTGTTTTAACAAGAATGCCTGCTAGCATGGGCCCAGCAAGTGTTCTGGGTCAGTCCAACTCCTTAAACAGTTATTTAGAGTTTTGAACAGCCAGTATTGTCCTGCAACAGGCAGAGCTATTACATCCTGGGAGAAAGCCAAGAGGCATCACTAAGATCCAAGTAGAGCATCCAGAAGATATTCAGATTGGTCCTGCAGCATCCACATTAGCCATCCTCCTTGGGTGGTGTATACCAGCCTGAAATGAGGAGAGAGATCCGTGAGGGAGGAAACTGCACGGGCAACGAGAATCTGCACCTGGAAAAGCTGCCGAAAGCAGCCAAGTCCCACTTCCAAAAAGCCACATATCCCTGATTACTGGGATGCTTTCCCTCTGGCTTACTTCCCAACACCACATGGGCAATCACAGAATCATTTAGGTTGGAAAAAACCTCTCAGGCCATCAAGTCCAAGCGATCAGTGAGGTGCTGCCTCTAGTTACAGCCACCGGAGCCCAGCACTGGGCAGCAGAGAGGGCAGCAGCACTCTGCAGCCACACCGCGTTACAGCAGCTGCCACTGCCGCTGTCACCACCTCAGGTCACCTCTGCACTTGAGGCAGGATAAAACTCGAGCGGCTTGTCTGGGGAGCCCAAACGAGCTAGGGGAAATGCGAGCCCTGTCCCTCAGCCCTTACCATTCTTCTCATGGATCTGAACCAGGGACTTGTAGGACTGCTGTGCTCTTGTCAGGCTGTACTGGTTCTGCAAGGGAAGGCAGGGAGACCATCAGTCCAGCAGGAACCTTGGGGAAGCCATCCCACACACCTTTCCTGTGCAGCCAGAGCTGGCTGTGCCCCCATCTGCCACCCCACTGCCACCCACCATTCCCCTACACTGTCCAGGCCCTACCTTGTTGGCTCCGAATTGTACTCGCGCTTTCCCTTTCACCAGCGTTGCACTGATCTGCATGATCACCGACTCGATGGAGTAGGCACTACTCCAGCCCTGAGGGATGGGACACGTGGTGAGGCCAGACCCACCCCAGAGACTGTGCTCCCAGTCCAACCAAAGGGCCTTCCCCAGCTCTGCCAGGCAGTGGTGTGGCAGGAGCTGCCAGGAATACGGGCTGTGGTAGGCAGAACAGCTCCCCCAGTTCCCACAGGGCCGAGCACCCACCTGTTTCGTAAGCAGCTCCATGCAGATGGCACCGCCACCCAAAACATACCTGGGAAGGAATCAAAGTTACCGCACAGATAGATGCAATCGTACCCACCCACTGCTCCAGAGGTGAAACATCTTCTCTGATTAGATCTCCGATGAAAAAAATATGCTAAAATCCCCACCATCCCCGTCTGCTTTCCAATGGCAAATCCACATCAAGGAAGTCACAGGATTGCACAGCACTGGAAACTGCTGCAGAAAGCAGCACTGCAGAGCAGAGAGAGACAGATACTCACCCCCCTGACAGCACCGGGGATACAACCCTTACAAATGGTGGATCAAAAGGAAAGTTATCCTGGAATGAGAGAAGGGAAGCAAAGCCACTGAGAAAGATGTTCTCCGATGCCTTGCTGAGTCAGGTATCTCTCTAGAAGGGGGGAGCCTTACTTTAAAAGAGAAGTTCAGGAGGATGAAATCTGTTCCTTCTTTCTCTTTGAGGATTTGGAGATCGTTGTGCAAAGCGCTGTCCTCGTCAACCCTGTGACAGGAAAACCCCAAAGGGTCACTCGAGGCCGTGCACCTCAGGTCGGCCGTGCTCGCTGCCGCCGCGCCCCAGCGCTGCCGTACCTGCACAGCCGGGCAGCCACACGGGCCCTCAGGCTCTTGCTGAGGGCAGCGGCAGCACGGGCTGCCAGCATTCTGCTTCCGGTTTGCAGAGAAGACCATCACACCCCTTTTCCATGCTGCCAGCTTAAAAATAAAAGCTGCCTGGCCCACGGAAAAGGCAGCACGGGTGTCTGGAGGGTGTGAAAGCTCAGGGTTTGCCTGCTGCACCTCTTTCCGGACTCTAGGAACAGCAGAGACTTGCAGAGTCCTCCGATTACCTCATCTTCGCTGGAGATATCATCTCCTTTTTGTCGTGGAGAAGCAAGCCAGCTGCCTGAGAGAGGCTAACCCAAGGTCTGCTTGGTGCTCCCCTGCCATGCTCATGTCCCCTCTGCTCATAGGGACTTTCTGGTCCCATCACCAAAACCCACCACAATTGCATGATCCCAAGCTGGGCCACCTACTTCAGGAGTTTGACGTTCCAATCGTACAGGCTGTCATTCACTAGTTCAACTGCATAGTATCCTGCAAGGAGAACAGAGGTGGGTCACTGCGAGGGGACACTGAGAGGGGGTTGAGCCATCACCCAGATTTCAAATCCCCTGGGCCCTGCAGCACATCTTCACTCGGGGACAGTCCCTCCATGAAAAGCAGCACTTATCCAGGACAGTCCTGATGGCAGCAGTTTCTTTCTCCGAGTCCCTGGGCTCAGGAAAGGAGTAGGAACACCATCCCCCTCGAAGTCAGATAATTCTCCAACCCACAGCATGCTCACTTCCACCCAGCAGCGGCAGGGAACAGAGAGGGTAAGGGGGCTTTGTCCACTCTTGACAGAGCCCCAACCATCAAACGCCAGAGATCCTCCCTCTCAGCTGAGCAGAACAGCTCCAAGGTCCACGGGGTACCCCCCAGAACGAGGAGGGATCCTCCGCCATGGAGCTCCTGGCAGCACTCACCGCCCTTGAAACTTGGTGATCGGTAAATATCCCTGAGCTCCTTCATTAGCCGGTCAGTGGCCTGCACAGACCCAGACACTGCACCCTGCAGGGAACAGGGAGGGGGAAAGCTGTATCGTTATGCTGCACCCACCATGAGGTCAACACCTGAGCTACAACTCTGTCCAGCCTCTATACCAGACCATATCCTGCCCATCACCTCTCAGTCTGCCCCTTGCCCCAATTATGTCACCTCAGGCAGCAGAGCTGCAGCAGAAACATCTCTGTGTCCTCTCTACTGTCTTAGAATCTCAGCCCAGGGGTACAAAAGCACAACCCACCAGCCACCTCCACAGCCTCAGGTGATTGTGGGGGCACAGCTCCTGGGGGCAGAAGGGAGCCCCAGATCTTGCTGCAGGAGGACTGCCCCATGTGGCACCAATGCCCTGGGGGCACCCAAGGCCCTCCCTGAGCTGCAGAGGCAGTTCACAGACTTCTCTGCTTCAGCCCCATCAGCCCTACAGAACTGGTACTGCTGTATCTTTGGCTGGGGACAGCCCCTCTGATTTAGGGCTGGAGGGCTGGCAAGGGCCTCCATCACTCTTGCCCTTGAGTCCCTCTGCTTCCCCAGCCCACCTGCCCACTGGGTGACACGTACATTTAAGTAATCTTGCCTCTGGTTCTTTTTTATTTTCTCTAAAATGGCCAGGTTTTCTTTCCCAATGCCTTCATCCTCTGTCTTTCTCCCATCTGCTGGCTCTTCCTCTTTCATCTCATAGTGGTCCAAGTCCTCAGTGTCCTGGGAAGGAAAGAGGAAAGCTCAAAGAGATGTGCCGTAGCTCCTCCCTGCTCTGGGTACTGAGCTGCCCTGACCCAGGAAGGATTCCTAGTGCAACTCTTACCCCAGGAAGCCCCAGAGCCTGATCTGAGGTACAAATAGAGTGGAAGAAACAAGGCCTGGGCATTCCATTGGACTCATGCAAGCTCTTTGTTTGCTGGATTCTTCCCTGCCACGTCTCACGCCTGTTTATAACAAGCCATTAATACCTCACTCCTCAATGAGCCCCGTGTAACCGAGTGGCCCTGGATCCTGGCACACCTGTGGCCTCAGCAGCCTGTACCGTGCTGCCGGATGGCTGGAACAAAGCACAGCCCCTTGGCGCAGCGCTGCCAGGCCACCCGGGCCCCCTTCGCCAGCCAAACCCCAACACGGACACGGGTCACCGGCACCACAAGAAGAACAGACCCTTGCACCCAAATCCAGCTGCACGGGATGTTAGTCCCTCAAGAGGAGTGGGTATTTCACAGCATGTCTGGGGGCTCTCTGCAGATCAGCTCAGCACACCCCAAGTGCGGTACCTGACCCCAGAAGAGCCTTTGCTCCTTACTGTTTCCCACAGTAACACGGGGCAATGCAAGACCCTGATGGGAAAAACCAGTTGCAGCCATCTGGGCCCACTACAGAAGTCTCTCCCCATGCACACAGGGTTCAGCTGCCTGGAAATGGCTGTGGGTATGCACAGCTCCAGTGCTGGCACTAAATCCTCTGAACAAGTGTTTACTCTGGCTTCTCTGGGCTGGCCGTGGCTATTGAGCAGTGTTTTTGGAAGGGCTTTGACATTTTTAGACTCGCACAGGAAAATAGATCCTCCTAGAAAATCCCTCGAGTAGATTAACCTGCATAATGAATCTCTGTGCCAGGGCACAGCTCTGCTGCTCCACTCCTCCACAAAGCTCAACAAATCCCACCGCTCAGCACAAAACCTTTGCTCTGCATGAGAGTGTTCTCCCTCCACAACGCACGGCGTTAGCAAAAAGCACAAGGGGGAATGCTCAGCTCCTGGGGATTTATTTTCCAGCCCACAGGAGCGGAGGCCTTGCACACACTGATCTGCCATGAGGCAGCAGATTTGCAGATTCACAAGGTTATGCTGGTGCCAGTTTAACCCTCCCCCTTTTCCCTGCAGACCCTGGCAAAGCGCAGCCTTAATTTAGCAAGCAATTAACTTTCCTAAAAGCCCCCAACTGCTGGGGTGCTGCTGCTCAGTGACCTGCCCCCAGGCTCCGCGGCACTGCTGACTCAGTGCCCGTGCTGCTCGCGTGTGTGAGGCATCGCTAAACGTCACCATGGAGATTCAAGATTATTCCACCCACTTCCAGAGATCTCCAAACTGCAAACCAAACAACCAGAGCCTATGGGTTCTGCAGCAAGGTGCCCTCAGCTTGCAGCGAATTGTGGCTGCCTCCACCACTCCTGGCAATTAGCTCACTTGCACACTCAGCCACCTGACCTAATCCTCTCTGCGGGAGTCCCGTGCAACAGTGACTTCCCCGCCAGCAACAGCAACCCGGAAATCCCATCTCTCCCGCAGAAACTGCGGGCTCTAGGGAACAGCAGATATTGTCCAAGCAGCTCTGCTCACAGCTCATCCACTTGTCTTCGGAGGCTAGGGCTACGCTGCTCAGCCTCTGTGCTCTCCTGGGGTTTGTGAATATGTGGCAGCCAGCTGTGCCTCACATCAAAATGCCGAGAACTATCCAGCCTTTGATCCAAACTTCCTTGTCTGGATGCCACAAGCTTCTCCTAGGCAAGACCCCGGTACCCTTGCACCTTTCAGCACCTTCCTCCCTGTGCTCAGCTCTCCGGTATATGTCCTCACACACCGAGGTGGCACTTACCTCTGGCATCTCTTCATCTTCCTCTTCAGAGGACACCTCTTCCTGGGTGCTCTGTGGGGAGAGAAGCATAGAGATGGAGACTGTGTGGTCAGCGTCCTGGGAAAATGCTCTCCTGCCTTCCCAGACGCTTCCAAGGTGAGGTCAAACAGGGATATACAAGCAGAACCTAATTAAAAACAAAGAGTAGCTGAGAGCCTTTACAGAAAACAGCACCAAGGCCCAGCGGAGCAGGCTGGCATCACCCAGGACAGGAATCCAACCCCTCATCCACTGTGTTCCCCCTCTGGTAACCCCTAGAAGCCTCCACAGCAAACATCAGGGAACTTGTTTTCTGAGCTCTGGGAGTCTTTTCCTGAGCCGCTCACCTGTTCTGCCGGCAGAGGCTGGTCCAGCATTTCAACATCTGGATGTTGGGGGAGGTTGTAGAGTTTGCACAGGTCAGAGATTATTCGCTTCAGGTGCTGCAAAAGCTGTCCGGAGAACAGAGGGTCAGGGAAGTGTGGTCAGGGAAGCTCCATGCTGAGCTGAGCCTCAGCACTGCCGCCAGTGAGCAAAGGCTCCAGGGCTGCTCCTTCCTGCTCCAAGCAGCGCTAGACATGGGTGCAAAATTCCACCCCAGCATCAAACAAAGTCAGAGAAGCTCATCCCAAATATCTGGAACGTTTATGAGACCAGAGGCAATCCCCACTTTGGGCAGCTGGGGACACGCGAGCAGGGAGTCACCCCCCCAAAGCTGCCAGCCCTCCCCTCTCCCAGGCAGCAGAGCGTATCTCACCAACGTATTTCCTTTCCTGACTTCCACCAGCCTCTCCAGGATAGCTGCCAGGTTGGGATCATCTGACTCCACAGACCATATTGGGGGAACAGCTGGATAAGACTCCTGGAGAGGAGGAGAAGGTGGTGTTGGTGGGATGGAGGCCACTGCAGTGCCCAGAGCAGTGACCCAGATGGGGTGGGGGTTGCAGCCCTGCATCTTCTGCAAACAGATCCCTCCGGACCACAGAGATCAGGCCACAAGTGACTGATCCACCCTCCAGCACAAACCTAGGGCTGAGGGCAGTACAAACCCCTGCTCTGACCGTGCCAGGCTGGCTCCGTGCTGCGTCCCCCTGGCCCAGGGTGTAACACGGAGGGAGGGTGGTGGTATTTCGGCCACCCCTCCGGTTGTGGGGCCATTGAGGGTGGGAGGAAGTTGAGGCAGGACACTGAGGGCGTCCCACATTGCCCACAGGCTGCTCCCCTCGCAGCTCTGCACCAGCAGTTGCAGGAGAAGAACCCGGCAGCACCCACGCAGGGTAGAGGCCAAGCAGGCACCTTTAACCCAAGACAAAACCTCTGGCAACACTCCCAGCTCGCCCCTCTAGAAAATCCTGGTCACTGGCCCCATTCAGAATCTGCACCAGGTGCAATCCAAGCTCTGCTGGCCCTTCTCGCCTGGAGACACAAACCAGTTGTAACTTGTGATCAAAGAGGGCATCAGCACCCCAGCGCCAAGCCATCCAGCACCAGGATCCTTAAAACCCCGGTGCGGATGAGCCAGAGCAGACAGGAAGACACGCTGCTGCCGCAGGTGCCTCTTCTCCAAGGAGATCGGGGCCCCCTGGGAAACCCCCCAAAGCAAAACCGGGGGAAACAGGGAAAACGGGGGCACAGTCTCGTACACGGGGCCATTGGGATGGCGGGAGTGCTGCCGGGCACTGCCCCCTGGCTTTTCCCGGCGTGAGCCGCTGCCCCGAGGAGCTCGCGGTAGCTCGTACGGCGCTCCGGCAGGCCCCACGGAGGAGGGGGCCGGGGGCGGCTACCCCCGCGCCCGGTAGCCGCCGCCAGGGACGCTGGGGCCCAGGCCCAGCTCACCCTGGGCCCCGACGGCGGCAGCCCCGTACGCGCGAAGGGGGCCCGCTCGGTCCCGGAGCCGCCCTTGCGGTGCCCCCGCAGAGCCCGGGCCGGCCGCACCCCCTGGGCCTCACCGTGATGTTGCAGTGAATGCGGACGGGCCCCGGCGGCGGCCCCCGGGAGGCGGAGGCGCCGGCGCGGGCCCCGGCCCCCGGGACGAACTCGCAGCTGATCTCGTCCGGGCAGGCGCTGCCGATGCGGAACCGCTCGTGGCCGCGGTGAAAGATGGACTCNGCCGCCTCCTCCGGCCCCGCCCGCTGCATCTTCCCATGGAGGGACCCGCTCCGCCGCCGCCGCCGCCGCAGCCCCGGAGCCCGCCCAAGATGGCGGCGGGACGGCCCCGCTCCCGGAAGTGCCGTCACAGGAATGGGCGGAGC
>VXAZ01006520.1:116304-164786 GCA_013399875.1 Gymnorhina tibicen
GAGTCCCGGCTCTGACACCCCCCCTACTGGTGCACGGCGGGGCGGGGGCTCCGGTCCCGGGTTCCACCCACGAACTCTCCCACCGCTCCGCTCCCCCGCTCTGATCCCCGCCCGGGGCTCCGCCGCCCCGCTGGCACCNCCCGGCACCGCCTCCTGCCCGGGGCCGCCCCGCCCGGGCCGCCGCCGCCGCCGCCGGCTCCAGAACCTCGGACAGCGCCCGGTCAGAACCGCGGACAGCGCCGGGTACCGGTGGGGGCACCGGGCCTCCCCCATGGCGCTGCTCCGCGTCCTCTGCCTTCTCGCTGCCCTCAGACGTAAGTATCGGGGGCTATGGGGGATGGCACCGGCACCGGCGGGGAGGGGACCGGACCGGACCGGACCGGGCCGGGCCCGGGGGCTGCGCCTGTTGCACGGGACAGACCCGGAGCGGAGCCGCTACCGGCCCCTCCGCGATGCCGGTGCCACTGGCGCTTCCAGCGCTCCTCGACCCCCCGGGGCTATGCGGCCGCCGTGGGCTCCGGCTCCGAGGCGGTGCCGGGGGTGGGCAGGGACCGGCAGGAACAGGGGAGAGGGTGTCGTGAACGGGCAGGGAGTGGCAGGGACAGGCAGGGGAGGGCAGAGAGGAACCCCCAGCCCTGCCCAGCTGCTCACCCCCAGTAACGGAGCCCCTCAGACCTCCCGTCCTCCCCCCGGCCCTCCCTGCTCCATGCCCGGCTATGACACCCACACCCCAACACCGTGCTCCCCGTCATTCCTGCTCTCGGGCTGCCAGGCACAGAGCCCCAGGCCGGGTACAGGCTCTATCCCGGGGGGTCCCCGGACCCTCGTGGGGGACCCTGCCCGCCACTGTGGGACTCAGGCTCCGCCATGCCCCAGGGAGCCTGGGCACGGATACAGAGGAGCGACTGGTTGAGTATCTGCTGGACCCTGCGCGCTACAACAAGCTGATCCGGCCGGCGACCAATGGCTCTGAGCTGGTGACCGTGCAGCTGATGGTGTCGCTGGCGCAGCTCATCAGTGTGGTGAGTTGGCCAGGACTCTACTCCCCAACCTACCGGGCAAGCGAGGGGGCCCCAAACCCTCCCAGCACCCTGAGTGACTGGCCCACCTCTCTCTGCAGCATGAGCGGGAGCAGATCATGACCACAAACGTCTGGCTGACCCAGGTGGGCACCCTGGACTCTGACATGGCGCTGGGACCCCCATGTCCGCCCTGCTCCAAGACTCCACCCTGCACCCTGTCCTGGGCCCCATGTCCACCCTGCCCCAGGACTCCCCAGCCCCTGCCTTGAGACCCATCCTTATCATAGGGACCCCCCCATAGACCCTGTGTGGGACCCTGATGTCCACCCTGCCCTGTCATAGCCCCCCCATAAAGCCTGTGTGGGACCCCTGTGTCCCCCCTGCCCTGACCCACCCCCTTGCCCCAGGCCCCCATCCTGTGGCTGGGCTGGGCTGATCCCACATGTCCTCAGGAGTGGGAGGACTACCGCCTCACGTGGAAGCCTGAGGACTTTGACAACATGAAGAAGGTCCGCCTGCCGTCCAAGCACATCTGGCTGCCTGATGTGGTGCTCTACAACAAGTAGGTCATTTTTTGGGGGAGGGACCATGTGTTCCCCAGCCCCACCCAAGGTGGGGGGCCATGGCGTTGTACTGCCGGGGCTGACAACATAAGAACTGACAGCACATCTCTTCACCCCAGCGCCGACGGGATGTATGAGGTCTCCTTTTACTCCAATGCGGTGATCTCCTATGATGGCAGCATCTTCTGGCTGCCGCCTGCCATCTACAAGAGCGCGTGCAAGATCGAGGTGAAGCACTTCCCCTTTGACCAGCAGAACTGCACCATGAAGTTCCGTTCCTGGACCTACGACCGCACTGAGATAGACCTGGTGCTGAAGAGTGAGGTGGCCAGCCTGGATGACTTCACGCCCAGTGGCGAGTGGGACATCGTGGCGCTGCCAGGGCGGCGCAACGAGAACCCCGATGACTCCACCTATGTGGACATCACATACGACTTCATCATTCGGCGCAAGCCGCTCTTCTACACCATCAACCTCATCATCCCCTGCATCCTCATTACCTCCCTGGCCATCCTTGTGTTTTACCTCCCGTCTGACTGTGGCGAGAAGATGACACTCTGCATCTCTGTCCTGCTCGCCCTCACCGTCTTTCTCCTGCTCATCTCCAAGATCGTGCCACCCACCTCACTGGACGTACCGCTGGTGGGCAAGTATCTTATGTTCACCATGGTGCTGGTGACCTTCTCCATCGTCACCAGCGTCTGTGTCCTCAACGTGCACCACCGCTCGCCCACCACGCACACCATGCCACCCTGGGTCCGCACGCTCTTCCTCCACAAGCTCCCAGCGCTGCTCTTCATGAAGCAGCCGCGGCAGAGCTGCGCACGCCAGCGCCTGCGCCAGCGCCGGCACACCCAGGAACGCGCTGCCGCCACCGCTCTCTTCGTCCAGGCTGGTGCCCGCACCTGCACCTGCTACGCCAACCCCGGTGCTGGCAAGGCCGAGGGGCTCAATGGCTATCGGGAGCGACAGGGGCAGGCACCGGCCCCTGCAGCTGGCTGCAGCTGCGGGCTGGAGGAAGCAGTGGACGGCGTGCGCTTCATTGCTGACCACATGCGCAGCGAGGATGATGACCAGAGTGTAAGTTGGAGCGGGCGGTGCGCAGCTGGGGGTGGGCAGTGCTCAGGGGTGGTCAGAGCTGTGGGGTGCAGGCAGAGTTGTGGGGTGCAGAGCGTGTCCTGGCTCACGGCTGCACCACAGGAAGTGATGTGCACAAGCACCAAGGGGGTCCCCGCCTAGCCCCGTGCCCAGTGAGGCCCTGCAGCTCCTGCCTGGGTAGGAGGTCCAGCATTGATCCCTGACCCACCACTGCAGTCCCCGGCTGAAGCAGAAGCAGCTGCTCTGCAGGAGGCTCCCAGGAGGCCTGGCCCTGCACGGCCCTGTCAGGCTGCAGATTTTGCAGAGCCCCCCCGGCTCTGCTCACTGGGGAGATGTTTCCTGGGCTCAGCAGTGCGGGTGACAGCAGGGGGAGTGAGCCCCGTGGGGCCCACAGCAGGCTGGCAGGCAGCCCCAGCAGCTGCAGTGCTGAGGGAGCAGATTCGAGGCTCTGAGGATATGCCAAATTCCCAGTTGGGGCAGTGTCAGGCAATACCTAAGGCCCCAGCCTGACCCAGCGTTTTTCCTGGCCCCACGCAGGTGAGCGAGGACTGGAAGTACGTGGCCATGGTCATCGACCGCCTCTTCTTGTGGATCTTCGTCTTCGTCTGTGTCTTTGGCACCGTTGGCATGTTCCTCCAGCCCCTCTTCCAGAACTACACCACCAACTCCCTGCTGCAGCTTGGCCAGGGCACCCCCACTTCCAAATAGCATGGGGAATGGCCGGTCCCAGGGCCAGAGAGCTGGGTACTGGGCTCAGGCAGCCCCTGCAAACCAATAAATACTTACACAGGAGTTCCATCTGGTGTCATTTCATACTACACTGTGCTCTGCAGGCCAGAGGGAGCAGGATGCAGCCGTGGCTGGGGGGGCTCTGGCTGCCTGTGACCAAGGTGAGAGGCCAGGAAGGCATCAGCTCTGGGAGAGGAAAATCCCAGCTGCTGAGGGAGAGAGCATAGGAGCATGAAACCAGCTCCATGGGGATACGCCCAGCTCTTTCCTCTGCTCCTGGGAGCACCAGTGGCTCACTGCATCTCCTGTCAGGCCATGTGGGGCCAGAGCCCCAGCCTCAGCAGGCAGCCCTTGGCTCCTGCCTGGTGCTGCCAACCCCCATGCCATCTCTGGGGCTCCCAGGAGCAGAGGCATGGGGAGGAGGATGGAGCTGCTCAGCTCTGGGCTCCCCGAGGTGAGCACATGGATCAGGCGGGAGGAGGCTATTTTTAGGTCCTACCCTGCAGGCAGGGCCAGGGCAGCAAGTGCCAGGGGCTGCTCCAGCTCCATCGTCTTCTGTTCCACTCCAGGTTCAGTGCGCTGGAGCCAGGAGCAGGCACAAGATGAGTTGCACAAGGAAAAGGAAAACACAATTAATCAACCCAAGCTGGGAGCTGCTGGCGACCGGGCCCCAGCATGGGTCACTGGGCTGGCGGCCGTGGCCAGGCCGGCAGCACTTCCTGCACTCCCTTGGCCAGCAGGAATTGGCCTCATTGGGGAAAATTGAAATGGAGCGTTTGCTATAAATACCACTAATCCCCGGGGCTGGGGGGAGTGGTGTTGGGGCTTGGCAACACACAGGGCCAGGGGAAGCCGCACGCTAGAAATTAATTTAAATCCCAGCACTTCACCCAGCCAGAGAAATCCCAGCTGCTCCAGCTGCTGCTCCTGGAGCTCCTACTCTCAGGGCTGCACCCCAATATCTAAATGTTAAGAGCTTTGCTCCTAAAGCAGCCCCATGCCAGGGTCTTGTCCCACTTCATCCCACCTCTGCATCTCCTCTGCTGTTGGTCAAACCTCGAGTGAGTGCAGAATGGGGGGGTCCTGCTGCCCCCCCATGGGGAGGGGAGATCTGTGAGTATTGGGAGGGCATGGGGAGCACACCAGGAGCCCCCCTAGCCTCAGGCACAGCTCCCTGAGCAGCCGCAGACAGAGGAGCCCCTGGCCCTGCTCTGGGCTGGCGGCCAAGGCAGTTCCTGTCCCTCACAGCACTGCCCGGCCGTGGGTGGCTGAGGGCAGTTGCAGGAGGGTGAACCTGGGGCAGCCGGACTTCCAGCAAGTGGTGGCCCTGCCTGGCCCCAGCCCGGCTGCCGCCGGCTGTCCTGTGCAGATCCACGGCCAGAGCCGGGGGCTTGCTGCCAGCCTCAGGGCTCCTTGCTTTGGGCTGTGCTTCCACGCTAACAGCTCTTTGGTCTCCACCTCCTACGAATAGCATCAGCTCTCATCCCAGGCAGAGCCAGCACTTGCCTTGCACAGGGAAAGGGGCTGCTCCAACAGCAACCAATAAACTCACTGGTGGATGGCAACAGCATTACTGCTTCTCACCTTCCACCATGTCTGGCATGCGGTTCAGCTCAGACACGAACAGACACAGGACAGGGCCTGCAGTCACACACTGGCCTCCAGAGACTGGAGAAGAGACCCCAGCCTAGAGCTAGGAGTGAGGGAAGGAGCTGGGAGAGTCCTGCCCCAGCATTTCAGAGCCAGTCCAAGCCCTCAAGGGCTCACCTCTGTGCAATGAGCCCCATGTTTGAGGCAAGAGGCTCAATTCCAAACTCTACCTGGCTCCCTTCATCATTTAGCAAATACTCATCTCTGTCCTTCTCCAAACCCCCCACCCTGGGCCCCTCTTCATCTCAGCAGGAATTAACACACCCACGGCCAACAAAATTGAAACTTTCTTTTTTTGCTGTTAATGCAGAATGTTATGCTGGTCCTGCTGCTGCGCCTTGCAGAGGTCAGTCCCATGTCCCAGCTCGGCTGGGGTGCCAGTCATCTTCAACAGAGACACAGAAAACCAATCAAACAGCCTGATTTTTTTTTTTTTTTTAATCTCAAAGGAGAAAATTTACCTCAAAACCTGCCAGAGGGATTTGCAGTACATGGTCCAAAGGTTTCAAGCTCACAGTCTTGAAAATTCCTCTGGTTTCTCGTGCCTTCTTTTAAAAACAAAAAAAGGGGGATAAAACTATAAAAAAGCAAATGGGGACTGAGCCTGCCCTTGCTTAAAAAAAAGGAGGATCATGTACATGCACATTTTAAAAACGCAGGGTCTGAGTGACAGGGAGAAGGCAGCCAGGCCTACAAGGAAACTGCTGCAGTCCCAATTCCACTCCAAAAACGTGGTGGAAGAAGGATGAGCACAGCCATGCATATGCCTGTGCACATTCACCCCCCACTCCTCGCAGAGTGCTTCATTACGCGTCAGGGACAGAGAAATTTTCTTCCTCTTGGGGTTTGCGGATCCAGCTGCCATAGCCCAGCTCTTCCAGCGTGCTGAAGAAGCACTGCTTGGCTGCCTGGTACGCCGTGGCTGCCTCCTTGGCATCCGAGTACACGGAGAGGCTGAGCAGGTCTTTGCGGTTGTTCTTTGCACAGAGCTGCTGGAACAGGGTGAACATTTTCCTCTTGGACACACGAGACACCTCCAGCTTCAGACTGAGAAGGAAGACAGTGGCAACAATGAGGGACGGGACACTGAGAAGAGCCAAGAGGAGCAGGGGGCTCAGGGAAAATCCCATGGATTCCTGGAAGGAGCTCTGGGCTTGGCAGGGTCCAGGCTGAGCAACATTCTGTTTTCCTTCAGGAGTGCTTGTTTACGGCCGTTTGAAATTCCTCCCTCCAACCCTCCCCACGCGTAGGGTGCTGTAACAGTGCAGAGTGTACTCCCCACCTGAGAGCTGCCCCCCTTCCCCCAGACAGTGTCAGGAAAAGGCAGTGTCAGGAAAGGCTCTTCTTACCCATCTACTTTCCCTTTGGTGCCATCCAAGACTTCAACTTCGCTTTCATCAGCAAGACACCAATTCACCGACGACTCCTTCGTCTTGCCCGTCTGCCTTGCAGAGTCATACACGCTGACTCGCCCAACCTGCGCAAGAGTGTTCCTTAACCTGGTCCTGCTGCCTGAGGCTCTTGCCCCTTTCATCCCTCACAGTTTCAGCTCATCCCAAACTTTCCAGAGCCGCAAGGCTAAGGTTCTTACTGAGTTGAAGGCTACAGAGGCAACTCTAGTGTCCTTTGTTCCGGACTAAGACTTTGCCAGTAACCCCCAAACTGTGGGTGATACAAAGAGGGCAGGTTCTTGGGATTGTCCTGTGTAGGGCCAGGAGCTAGACTTGATGAGACATTGTGGGTCCCTTCCAACTCAGGATATCCCTTGATTGTATGATTCTGTGTTTCTGGTCACTAATTCTTGCCCCTGGCTGGAGGGCTGCTGCACAATGACCCCCCCTGCAGAGAGCCTCGGGCACCCCCAAACCCACAGGCAAAGGAATGCGGGACAGAAGGATGAAGAGGTGCTATGGCTGCAGTACCTCGGGATGGTTAATGTGATACGGAGCCTGGAGCTTTTCCTTCAGTGTGCTCCCATCCCTCTCCATGCGGCAGCAGATGGCACGGGTCAAGTGACCCTGACTGTACAAGTAACCTGTGGAGACAGAGGTGAAGGTGTTAGGAAACAGGATGGCACAGGTGATGGATTGGCCAAACCCCAAGAACTGCAGCACTGCTCACAGCTCCCAAAAGCCCACAGCATGTGGATCAGCACAGCCACATGTATCCTGGGTGTGTAAGACAACAGCTTACAGACTGCAACATTTCTCACCGAAGACACGCAGTTTTTGTCTCACTCTCCTAGATCACGTCTCCTAAAAACCCAGAACTTTGGAGAGAAACCCATTCTACACACAGCCTAAAATCCACAGACTCCCTTTTCATTTTCCAACAGCTCTGCCAAGAAAGACATTTCAGTCTGTTACTCCTACACCCTCCACAAACTTTGCCATCACACGGGGCAGTGAGGCAAGTCACCACTGCATCCCAGTTCTACCCAGAAAGGACAGAGAGTTTCGCACCGAGTGTAACAGAGCGGAGATAAACTGGCTCTAGGAAGTGTGACAGCAGTGCCCCTTGCAAGCCAAGTATATTCCAGCGTAAGATTTTGTCACTGCAGGACATGGTTCGTAACCGCTCCCCGTGCTGGATCCCGTCCCACGTGGGGACAATGTCACTCGACTCCACAGGAATGGTACCTTCCCCTGCACAAGAGAAGAAGAAAGCTTTTCTGAATAATGTCAGATATTCAATAAATCAAAACCCCATCAGCAACTGCACAAGAAACTTCTGGATACCCAGAGTGAGCTCAGGAGTCTGACACCAGGTTCAGGGAACAATCTGGCATTCAGTATTGGGTACTGATGAGTAATTTTCAACATGGCTGAAGCAGAATAGAACTCGCTTGAAAGGGAGGGCACAGACCTAGGAGCTTTGCATCAAACTTCAGCTGCAAACTTCATGAGCGTGACAGTGCAACAGGCAGAGCTGGGAAGGGGAAGGGACTGTAAAACCTTCCATCTACCTCTTTTGGTTCCTGAATGCTTCAAATCCCACAACAGCACACACAGAGGGGTAAGGAAGCTCTGGAGCACCAGAAAGGCTCAGAGGAGAGGACTGAAGCCACCCCATCGTGCAGGGAGTGATTGCACTCACCATTCTCCACCTTGGTCCGTAGCTTGCCTTGCTTGGGGTTCTCAAAGAGAGGCTGGTGCTGGGGTTGCCCCATCTCATTTGCCTGATCGCTGCAGGATTTATCA
This sequence comes from Gymnorhina tibicen, assembly GCA_013399875.1. NCBI lineage: Eukaryota > Metazoa > Chordata > Aves > Passeriformes > Artamidae > Gymnorhina > Gymnorhina tibicen. The sequence continues at coordinate 124,567 of VXAZ01006520.1, forward strand.
AAGAGTGCTCCGTCTCCACATGGTGCTGTGCTAGAAAACAAACCCTTCCTGGTTAGCACTAACTGTAAAGGAAACAGCCAGGGCCAGGGGCATGACAGTGCTGCTGACGCCAGTCATTCAACCCCTCCCCACAAACCTGATGTAGAGGTGAAAGGTAACGCTGCTCTTTATTTTGAGTTTCTTTCCTCCCGCTTGCTCAAAAATGCTCTCTTCTGCAGAGGAAGGATTAGACGGGTCATACTTCATCAGCTCACTGTAAAGAAACCTGAAAATAACACCATCCTGTCAAAAGGCTGCTCTGCTTCTCAGACAAGGAGCGCTTCAACTGACAGGCAGGGTCCCACATCACGCGCTCCTGCCGCATGGAAGAGCGGAGACCAGGAGCTGTGGCTGAGGATGCTTGGGAAGCCAACAAGCAGTGCTTGATGCACAAAAAGGGCAAAAAAATCCAGCAGATTTTCTGCCATGCAGAGGACAAGCAGTAGAAAAGCAGTATCCTGTGCAGGAAGCAGAAGGAAGCACTGGCAGAAGAAAAGAAGGAGCCTGGCTGGGTGCTGCTTGCATGCATCTGATCCCAGTGTGAAGAAGACTTCAAGGTTGTTAACCAGCATCTTTAGTCAGCAGCAAGTTTGCATTAAATGTAAACAACCCTGCAGGCAGCTGAATTCAAGTGGTATTAGAATGAGCCCATGATCTGTTTACAGTGATGGGGTGTTTTATGGCTGCTTCTGGCCAGGGAAAACCGTGAGGTCTCCAACGTCGTGTCAAGGACTAAAGAAAAACTGCAGCTTCCCAGAGAGTCCTTGAGCAGAGCCTGTGCAAGGACTGATTTTGCAAGGAGAGGCAGAGTTCACTCTGCTGTGCCAGAGCAGCCACTGCTGTCAAGATTAACAGCTGAAACAGACAGTAAGCAGGATGCAATCCTGATTCATCACTTCCCAGGGACCTGCCCTACGCGCCTTCCCTTGCTGAGGAATGCAGAGCACAGCGGCAGCACACAAAGGCTTGAAGGAAGCAGCTAATTTTTTTGTTCATAATTGAAGGACAGACATTAAGCAAGCAGTCCAACTTCAGGTTTCAAAACCTAACAAGTGCCACGGTGGGGGAGGAGAGAGGAGGGGATTGTGCAGTTTAGTCGGGAAAACCCTTTCCAACCTCTGAAAAAGGATTGCTGACTTATCAAAGCAAACATATGCAGTATGTTTTTTCCTGAATCCTTCTACACCCAGACCCAGAAAGGCCAGGAGACCAAGCCTGCAGTGGCTTGGCGTGGCAGGAGCTGTGCTCAGGCTGGAGAATGGCCTGCGCATCAGCCCAGCAGCCTCAGCAGGAGGCTTTAAATTAAGTACATCAGATGCAGCCCTTGGGCTCCTGGTAAGTCTCCCATTCAGTACTTATTTGGGCATCGTTCAGGCACGGCCCCTTCTTAACAGAAATAACTTCCTTCTATTTAACAACACACGGGTAAACAGCGTCTGAGGATCACAGCATCTCTCAGCACAGCAAAGAACTAGGGATGTGTTTCAGCTGCACCCCTCCAGAATGGGTGAGCAGCTCCTGGCAGGCCCCTCTCCTTTTCCTTTGGGTTTCCCCTTTTCTCACCTCACAAAGCCTCTTCGAGAAATGATTTCTGCATGACAGTCATTTACTGTCTCCCCCTTCAAGCTTAGCTCTTCTCCTTTCACACAGCGATTACCTGAAACAAACAAACAAAGAATTAAATAATAGGGCAGGTGTCAAAGTCAAGATGGCTTCAGAGACAGAAGGAGGAAGTCTTAATTCTTGGGGCTCCTGAGCAGCAGCAGCAGCACCAGCACCCTGTGTATTAAATCATTATCACAAGCAGTTAAGAAGATAAAGGGACGCCACTTCAGGGACAGATAGACTTAAATTGCTGTGAGTTTTGGGGGACTGTACCTTCCCGAGGGCTTTTCGGCCCATCACTCCTGGTAGAAGCCTGGCAGTGAAGCAGGGAGGAAGATAAGGTACGTGCAGCTGCGAGAAACTGGGGGATCGTGTGCTGTAGCACATGAGGAACCCATGCTCTGATGCACAGAGCAGCACGCAGCAAAGCAAGCGAAGATTAAGAGCAATATAGCTGCAGGCACATTGGCTTTGTTCTCTCTCTCTCTAACCAGATCACTCGTGACACCATGTGAGCCCTGGGAACGTTTTGTGCCCTCTCTGAAGAAGCCTACAGCAACGGCCATCTCTGAGCTGTGGCTGACAAGGAAATCTAGCACGGAAGCGAGAGTTCAGCGTGCTGGAAGAAGCTGTTCATACCCGTTCCGATGCTGACCACCGCTCCCAAGCCCTTATTTCCTCTGCGCATGACGATGGCGGCCAGGATCTTGCGCCCGAGCAGGCTGTGCTGGATGCGAGCGGTGAGGCTGTTGAAGCGCTGGTGGCTCAGCATGGCCATCTGGTCGTGTAGGGTGCTGCCGCTCACGGGGAGCTGCGGTGGGGACACAACAGCACAAACCCTGAGCGGGTCACACAACACAGCTCGGGAGTGAGCTAACCTGAAGCACAGCTTCGCAAGCACAAGGCAGAACACAGAAAACTTTGAGCTTTGGGCAGTGCTGTGTCAAGGGGTGGGTGAAGTTCTTCTAGGTATTTCTGGGAAAACTCATCCAAGGCTTTGAGTTCCGCTTTGGCCACACCAGAGACAGCAGCAAGCTGTCTTCCCGGCAGCAAGTGACACGGGCTGAGGAGCGGCCTCCCGAGAATGCCAGGAAAAACCCCGAGCAAGAAGGAACAAAACCAACCTGCCTATGTCCAGAGACTCAGCCAAGAAAATCTGTCCCTGGCTTTGGAGGAATTCCTCCTCTAGCTGCCTGTGAGGAGAGTGCACAGTCATTCCTAGTGCAGACCAACTCACCTCCTCCAGCACTGCTGACTGACAAATCCTCCCTGATGGCTTTGCTATTTAGAGCCCCAGCTGCTGTGCTCAGTTGTGCTGCCTGGAATGAGGCTTTTCAGAGATCACAGCACTCTTAAGTGTGATTTAAATCAGCCCAGGTTTGGGACAGCCATCCTGACAGAACCAGGGCTTTGTGTTTATCTGATGCGTGAGTCTTTTGAACTGACACACAATTTTTAATGCAGTACGAAGAAACTTGGAAGAAGTAATAATTAAAATAATTAAAAATAAGCATATTAAAAACAGTAACATAATTAAAATAAGCATGTTCCTACTCTACCACAGGAACACATTCCAGTAGCTTGTGGAAGAATCTGACAACAATTTAGCCCTAAAGCAGAGGCCCAGAGGGCAGAAGGGTATGCCTGCGCCCTGAGGAAACATCCAACCCACTTCAGGAAAACCACATCAGGTTTTCTACAGCTGCAGAGAACAAAGGGATCGCAGTTGATTTTGAAGGCATTTTTCTGCTGGAGTGAAAGGAGGAGCATAGGCAGGGCTACAAACACAACCCCAGCTTTGGCAGAAGATTTACCTCAGGGACGTTCATCCCTTCCATGCGCTCAGTCTTCTCCGATTCCCCGATCAGGACCCGGAGCGCTGCATCGGCTGCCTCCTGCTTGCCCTGCTTTTTGTTGTGTGCAGTTACAGCGGGGAACCAGCGGCCTCCAACCTTCGCCTGATAGACAAACCTACAAAGAAACCAAGAAACCTGTGGATTTCAGTTTGGTTTTTACATTCTCTAAGTGGAGAGAGAAGGGAATCAGAGGGACAAGGTCTGGCAGAGGCAGCAGCTAGCCCTGTTACCATCTCAAAAGGCATCGGCAATTTTGAGCTTTCTGCCCTTTTTCTAGGACAACAGCAGCAGTGTAAAATTTCCTCCTCCCAGATGCTGCTACTTACTTGGGGTCATGGGGAGGTCCTGACTGGTCAATGAGTTTGAACTCTGCGGCAAACCCGTTGGAACGGGCATATTCCAGCAGGCCACTAACAGGATTGACGTTAAGATATTTGATGAACTCCCCAACACCCTTCGTTTTCACCACCTTGGATTCATCTGGAGTGCCGATACTGTGCATGGACTGGTCACTGGGGGGCTTCACAACAGGCTAGAGCAGAGTTAGACAGGAGAAGGCTGTTAAACACTGAGCAGCTGCATTTAGCACAGGCCAAGAGCAGGAGTAAACCTCTGCCCCACATGACCTTGTGGAGTGAAATCCAGCAGAATAGGAAATAAAAGGGGGGGAACACCTGATTCAAAACACTGGGGTCTTACAAAGAAACTCTTTATACCTGTTCAGGCAAGACATGGGGTACAGACTCTCCAGAAAGAATCTTCACAGCAACTTCTGCTGCCATTTGCTTTGCTCCCTTCTTGCTGTTTCCTACCACAGCAGGGAAAATTTGGTCACCCATTTTCACACAGTAGCTGAACCTGACAGGACATTATAGTACATGAAAAGTGTTAACCATAGGTGTCTCGATCTGGTTATTATCCCCATCTCCCACTTCCAGGTAAATCCTTCTGGGTTATCTCCAATTTATCTGCAACTGAAATCTACTGTGATGGCCCTAAGCACTCCCAGTAGAGCACTGCCAGGTAGGGTACAGGACTAGAACCCACTCCTGCTCTGGTAGAAGAAACAGCATCCTTTCTCTGAGAAAGGGCATCACTTGGGTCTCTTTCTGGAACTAGATGTCTTGGATGGGCCATGCCCAGAATCCTTGGATAAGAGGAGCCCTCAGCTAGGTCAGTGACAAATCCAGGGATGTGGGCAGCATGCTGAAGGGGAAGGACAGTGAAGAAAGAGTTTCCACTCTCCCTCAAAGCTGACAAGAATATGCCATACCGAGGATCATGAGGTGGGCCTTCCTGAGAGAGCAGCTGGAATTCAATGATGTTCCCTGATTTTTGACCATACTCCATTAATACGCTGATAGGGTGCTTCCCAGGAAGCAGGTTGAGGTGAGCTGCTGCAGATGACTGCTCTGGCTCCAGCTGAAAAGGCTACAGCAAGAAGATGGAGGAAATCAGTGTCAGACTCAGCCCCGTTTGAGCAGCCTCACAAAGTAAAGAAAACAGGACTCACCGATTCTGGTTCCGAGCTGTTGGAGGGAAATGGCTCTTCACATTTAATTCCACCCTGCCTTCCGTTCTCTGCCTCACTCATCAGGACCTTCATCGCGTTAGCTGCTGCCTCCTGTTTAGCCAATTTTTTGCTCCCTGCTTCTGCTGGTGGGAATTGGCGTCCGTTAATCACTGCCTGGAACTTAAACCTTTGAAAGAGAAAACCAAAGGGGTAAATTGAGAGGCAGAAGTGTGGTCTTCCCAGAGCAAGCAAGGCTGCTGTTGGAATTCAAGGGAGAAGAAACAGCCAGCTCCTCGCTGGGAGAGTAAACCCAGGCTGCCATGTGCAGAAGACAAAAATACCAAGGGTACCCGAACAGCACTGCATCTGGGCCCTGATTCCAGATTGCATTTCCAGAGCTGTTCACAACAGAGGAGCAGCTCCATGTTTTGTTCTGAAGGAACAGGATGAACTGCCTTGTTCCAGCACAGGTGCCAGGAACAGGTAATGGCTGTATGCAGGCAGCAGCTCTGTTGTGGCTCCTGTCCAGGAATAAGAAAGCTCAAAAGCAGCCTGCACTGTTTCATTTGCACCTAGTTATTTGGGGTCACTCCTCCCTCTGGCATTCTCCGTGGCTATCCAGGGCATTCACACCATCTTAGAAAGGTGCCGCCTCACGTAAACCTCTTGCCTTTGACATTTCTGCCTCCCTCATTCCTGTGAACTCTAACAAACAAGTTTACCTTCCATCCTCCAGCCCTGGAAACCTGCTTCCAAGGAGACCAGATCTGGAGAGGCATTATGGTGCTGAATCCATTCAGATCCCTTCTTAAAAAAAACCAAAACAACAAAACCCTGGGACTCCATCTTTAGAAATCAGGCCAATTTTCCCGTCTAGCGAATCTATTGACATATTCCTGTGTGACACATATGGTGCTTTTCATGGTCTCGCTGGTGCTCAGCAACAGCCATGATTCTGCAAGGGGAAGCAGGACTCCAGAGACTGACTTGGCCAACTCCAGTGTCATACCACATGCTCAGCTCACAGAATCTGCTCTGACATGCTACAACACAGAAACGTCCAAAGCGGGGCCACCTTGTCTAACTTAAGACACCTGCACCCAAACACTTTGTTCTGGGCTCCCTTTACACCATTTTCAGGGTGAGAGCAGCTTGGAAATACTAGTTTCCCCCTATATGATCAAACTGAAGGCAAGTAATTGAGATGGGACCTAGTGAAGAGATTAATCCCATCTTCACTGCTCAGAATGAGGAGCAGGGTTGCCAAAACTGGGCTACGTAGGGTTACATTTTAGCCTTGTTTTATCTTTTAAGCTGATGCAAGGAATCAACTAGGCTAACCCTTCTGAAATGAAAGAAACATTAATAGCAGGCCCCTTCAGAACAGCTGAGTGGGTGAACTCAGTTGAAGTTAGATCATTTTAAGGAAAAAGAGCTCAGAAGAGGTAGGACATTTTCTTACCGTGGCTCATGAGAGGGTCCATTCTGCTCCAGCATGATGAAATCACAGTGTTGGTATGTGTACTGGGAATATTCAGTAAGGCCACTCACTGGGTTCTTCTCCTGACAAGCTATCAGTTTCTCTACAGGCGTACATGGAAAAGCAGTTTCAAACTGGGCAGCATAACTGGGGGAAGATTGAGAATTCATGATGCATTCTGACTTATCAGGCTGCTTGTTGATAGCGTTCAGATTATCTGGGATATCATCTGTGGTCCACTTGCTGTTTTCTGAGTTATCATAATTACTCAAACTGGAGAATTCAGGCTTAGTGTCCTCAGGTGCATCTGCTTCTGTGTCACTGACGCTGCCCTGACCAGCCTGCCCCACGGGCTGCCGCCCATTGTCTGCACTTTCTTCTTCTGATGCCATCACTGCTGGCAAAGCTGCAGTCATCTCCTGGGGAGATGGAGGGACAAAAGAAGAGGGAGGACCCGACTCAGGAGGCATAGGATCTGCCACTTGCATCACTGTGCTGGCCTTCAGCCTCATCTGCATCCTCTCACGTTTCCTGTCTGTCAGGGACCATCGTGGTGGAGTTGCGTTCTGCTTGTGGACATCTCCCAACTTTTCCAGAGCGCTAAGAAATGCGTTAACGTCCTTGGCCCTCGAAAACCCAATGTTTTTGGCAAGATTGAGTGCCGTTGTTTCCACCACACTGAACAAGTAGTTGCAGATTTTCTCCTTTGTCTCAGCCATCTCTGCGTCTCCTGAGCCAAGCGTGCTCTGCTCACCTCCTCTGCTCTCACAAGCCGGATCTGTGCAACTGGCACTGTGGTCAGCAGGGCTTCTTTCTCTCCCTGAGCTGGGGCTGGCAACTCTCCACAGTGGCGGTGTCTCTCCCCCTTTGTGCAACTTGCCTTCTCTGAGGAGCTTATACAAAACACGGTTGACCTCCTTCTTTTGAGTTTTAAGTTTACGTGCGAGATCATTAGCCGTGCAAGTCCTCCCCTCTCCAAGCTGCCTGAAAACCGTCAGAATTTCTTGTTCATAGCCTTGCCCAGCAAGTGACAGCCTTTGGAAATTCAGCCTCACGGCATCAGAATCTCTCCTTGAGTCCTCCTGACGATGATACTGCGGAGGGCAATACCGAGGCAAAATCTCAACCCACGGACGCTGGCTGGAGAACCTACGCCCCCCGGCCCTGCTGAAGCTGGGCTGACGTCTGTCTGCAGGGGCCGGTGCCGCAGCTCGCCCGCCTCTGGTGCGTGACTCCTTGTGCGATCCCTGCCCCTGCAATACAGAGACTTCAGCGTCCTGCTCTGTTAGGAACTGCTGGTGTAAAAAGGTTTCCTGATTAGTTTCTTTCGGGGTACGAGGGTGGTTAAAGAAACCTCGATTAGTGTTGGGGCAGTTGTGTCTTGACTGGGTAAGATACGAGCCTCTGCCCCGCCCAGCGCCTCTGATCATAGCGCACTCCTGGGACACGTGTGGGAACCAGGCTGCTGCTGAGCCAGGAGAGGAGCCGGCACTCACTCTGCACTCTCCCGCCCTGAGGAGAAAAAACACAGCAATTCAGAACGTATTTACACAACTACAGGATTCCAGAAATGCAGTTCAAACAGTAGAAGTGCAGCTTCTCAGCTACTGAGGCATTTCAAGCATCTTCTCCCTTGTCAATTTTCTTTTTTCTACTTTTCTAGGAGTCTAAATTAGTCCTGTAAATACAAACAGCAAACTCTGGCTGCCCAGCAGAAAACCAGCAGCCCCAAATTGCAGGTGAAGTCAATCACGAGAAGCAGCTTTGACACAAGCGGCCCTCTGCTCCTGTTAGACTTGATTCCAGCACGGGGCTGGGTGGCCTGTTCAGGATGCACTCCTGAAACACAGCAAGCTCCACTCCCCTGCCCCGAGAGAGAGAAGAATCTCAGACCTACTTTGCAGTCTGAGAAATGGGGGCATGAGGAGGTAAAGGAGTGCAAGGAGGTGAGCTGGAGCAGCTTGCATGGTCACACAGAACAGAGCTGCAACAGGCTTGCAATTATTTTCAGATTCATGGCCAAAACAGTCTGAAATCCCAAGTGTCTTTTTCTCCCTGGACACTATGTGGTCTGCAGAGGTAAAGGATCACACGACATGAATGTGATAACACGGAATGAAAGTGATAACAAGCAGAGAAATTGGATAGGTGTGCAGCTCGCAACAGTATGACAAGTTTTTTTGGATTGTAGCCCAAATTTCACTCTGTCACACGTAGTCGTGCTGCCCCCCCTGGGGTACAGGATGTAAGACTAAACTATTAACATGCTTTTTAAAAGTAAGGAATCCAGCCCAGCATAGTCTAATTCTCTGATAACACTTGCTGCGAAACTGAGAGGATAAAGACACGGAACATGATACACACTGCCGGGTCCCCGTTCTGCCTGCTCCTCCGTGACCTCCTTAAGGCACTTATCGGCACTAAGATAAGTTTTCCCGACGCAAGCATCACCTTTATAAAGCTCCCCATCTTCACCAAACACATCTCAAGGCCGATTTAAATTTCCTTTTCATTAAACAACTGCACTCGGCTGCCACCACCGGGACTTGTTTTCACAATAAACACAAAAAGGGAGGCTGAGTGCAGCGCGAAGGGTCCCCACCTCCCCAGCTACGAGGGAGCCCCACTGCTGCCCCCCTGCTCCGTGACCTCGTTTTACGAGTGCTACCTGAGCCAAGGGCAGGGCAGAAATAGGAGGAGGGGTTTGGAAAAAAAAAAAACAAACGCTCTTACCTCAGTCTCGTCCGTACACCAAATTATTTTATGAGAAAATACATGGGGAAAAAGAAACGCCGACCCGCAGAACGCGTCCCCGCGGAGCGGCACCGGGCCACCGCCAAGATGGCTGCGAGCTCCGTTTCAGTTTCGTTTCCCGCAGCAGTCGCTCCGCCCCGCCCCGGGAGCTCGCAGCGGGGGCTGGCCGGATTTCGGGCTTTCCCAGACACGCTCTCGGCTTTGGGAGCGATCATGAGGTTCCTTACCAGCGGCGGAACCTGGGGCGGGAAAGCGAACCCAGCGGGGCAGCTCCTTCCCCCGGTCCCTACGGTGCTGCAGCCCCGTCACTCACGAGTAGCCGCCGGGACGGGGTCCTGGTCCGCACAAGAGGAGCGGCTGCTCTCCCGGCTTGGAGAGGGGCTGCGGGAACACCCGTCACCCTCAGCTACACCCGCAAAGGAGACCCAGGGACCGCGGCAGGACGGGTGCCACCCGCACCCGTGTCAAACCACGTTCCCGGGCCCGCGCATCCACGGCGGGAGTGACGGCACCGCGAGCACGAGGGCGAGGCCCCCGAACCCGGAGGGCACTGTACGGGAGGGCGGGCTGGGGTACAGGCCGGCGAACACCGAAAGCCGGGAGTCGAGGAGAACGTTTTATTCTACGCGTCCCGCCCTATGGAGCCCGGCCCCGACAGGGCCCTTGGGGAGCCAGAACATGGTCACGCCGCATTCCGGAGGCCCGCGGGGTCGCCTGCGCTGGAGGCCCGGGTCCGGCAGCCGCCGCAGGACGCGCGGGCCGGGAGGGACCGACGAAAGCCCGTCAAGGCCCAGCCCCGGCCCACGGCCACCCCTCCTCGCGCCCCTTTACCTTGCCGCTGCCGCCGCCGCCGGCGCATGGTGATGACGCACGCGAAGCCCGCGCGCCTGCGCAGGGTGGCAGGAGCCGCGCGGCAGCCATGTTTCCTCGGGGCACACCGCGGCGGCCATGCTTGGTGCGGGCAGCGCCTGGCTGTGCCTGTGCCGGCGCCGCGGGCCCGGAGGGGCCCCGCTCGCCCGCTCCGCTGCGGGAGAGGCGGCACAGCCGCCCCACTCCCTCGGCTGGAAGGTAGCGCCACTTCCGCTGTGTCCCAGGGCATCACCAGCCGCACCGGGAGCGGTCGCCGTAGGCGCTACTGCCCATGCGTCTCAGATGTCGTCTCCCTCACCCCGCCGGGCCCGCGCGTGCGCCCTGCTCGCCGCCGCGGGTACCTGTCCCCCCAGTGCCCCGCCGTGCCGGGGTGTCCTCAGGACTGGGGGGCTTCTCCCTTCCTCTATGGGCCCCCCCGTGACCCCTAGGACACCCATTTCCTATGGGCCCTCTATCTGGGGGGGGGCTCTGCTGAGTCCTTTGGGGCCCCCCTTCTCCCGTGGGGCTCCCTTATCCCCCTGTGGTCCTCACGTGGTCTCCCCCAGCGGGGCTCCTCTTTTTCCACAGGCTTCCCACTTCCTGTGGGACTCCCCTCATCCCCGTTTTAAATCATGATTTTAATGCCAGGGGTGCAGCAAGTCACGTCCCACCCTGTCCCAGGTTCTTTCCAGGCAAATGGAGATATTCCCCTCCCTAATCCCAAACCAGGCACAGTCCTTGCTGCCTGTGGATCCTCCTTTTCCCGGGCAAACACCATCTGGATCGTGTGAGTTAGAAAACTACCATCAGAGAGCAGATTGTTCCTGTGTGCTGCTCCACCACGTGCATCGATAGCTGCGTGTCGTTCACCATCTGGCACAGGGCTCCGAGCGGGTGCTGTGCAGGAGCTGCGCCTTGGGCACCGGGCGCTGTGGTATTTGTACTTGTGGGTATGGATCATAAACCAAAAGGCTTGGGAGCCGAGCTATTGGATGCATGTATGGACCAGCTGTGGGGGTCAGGTTCTTCCAGGTAACAAGTGACAGGCCGAGAGGAAGTGGCCTCAGGTTGCACAAGGGCAGGTTTAGATTGGATATTAGGGGAAATTTCTTTATGGAGGGGGTAATCAGGCACTGGAACAGGCTGCCCATGAAGTTACCATCCCTGGAAGTGCTCAGAAATGGAGTGGGCACTTGGGCATATGGGTTAGTGGTGGCCTTGGCAGTGATGGGAAATCAGTGGCTGGAATCAATGATCTTAGAGGGCTTTTCAGTCTCAACAAATCTGCAATTCTATAATTCTGTTGCTGCAGTACAACCGGTGAGCAACTATCACATCCAGGACTATAATCTGGGAGTCCCCCGACCCTCTTCTGCCAGGGTGGTGGGTGTGGAGGTAGCTGGGAGGGATGGACATGGGTTCTGGATGAATTTTAGGGGTCCATCTGCCTACATTTGTCCATGAATGGGCAAAACACACAAAGACAAGCTCCTCAGAGCACCCTGGTCCTCACCAGCAGCTCTGTGCGTCCCAGTGGAGTGGTAGCTGTAGGTGCCTTCAGGTGAGGACCCTATACCCACCATGGCCTCTTCCCTGCAGCTTTCCAAAGGCATTTCAATGAACTTGGAGCAGTGGCAGGGTGCAGAAATGGTGAGTCAGACCCTAGAATTGCCAGGCTCAGCTGCTGCTCATGTTCAGTGGAGGTCATGGATTGTTCAGGGTTTGGGGTTTTTTTTCAGATGATTTCTGGATTTAGAGATTTTGGGGATTGTGTGTCGTAGTGTGGTTGTGGTGTGGGGTTTTTTTCTGTAATGGAGAGGCTCCTTGCCTAAAAAAGAACCCCGCACACTCACTGAAGTTGTCACATCTTTGTTCCTAGGAGGATCTGGGAGCACAAAGACTCCTGCCTGGGATGAGGCTCATGGCAGACCATCAAACATGGGGGTCACAGTCCACATAAACAGTGTCTCCCACTCACTTCACCAAAGAACAAATGACTCCACAGCACACAGAGCACACAACTACCGACTGACTCCTCAATCTGTTCTTTTTCTTTTTTTCACTCCATTTTAGTTGCTGGTGATCACTCCCAAGCTTTGCCCCAGGCTTGGTGGTTGTGATTCATCCTGGCTGCTGTGAAGATGGAATGGGAAGGTTCCGGCGCTGCTGTCCGCTGCCCTGGTGTGGCACAGGCTGCTCACGAAATCCTATGTTGCTGGCATTGCGGGGCCATGTATCCTTTTGAATTGCAACACCCTAAATGTAACAAACAGCCACTTCAGCCATGAAAGCTCATTCTCCTTTCTCCTTCTTCATGGAAAATTGGCAGACTCCCAACCTGTTTCCATAGGAACGGGCTGGGAGACCAGGAGACCTCCAGCTGCTGAAGTCCCAGCATTAACACAGCCAGGGCATCTGCTTGGCCGTAAGAGAAGCTCCTGCAGCCTCTGGAGATCGCAGTCACTGGAAAACGAGTCCATTTGTGGTGGAGATAAGGAGCTGATAACCAGCTTACCTGAGGCTGCCCAGCTGATTTTAGTGGAGGATGGAGAAAGCTCCATTACTTGCCCTTGGATGCTGGGACTCATCCTGCTCCCCTGCTTCTTTGGGGTCTGCCCCAAACCTCCCACTTTCCCTGAGCAGAGGCTTCCCCACAGGATGGCAGCATTCACTAAACCTCCAGCGTCAGCCAGCGATGCCTCAGGTGTCTGCTTTGATTTGCTTCCCTCTTATGAAATGAAAGGAGAGGAAATAAATTGTGGCATAGCTCCCCTGCCTGACTTTCTGCTCGGATGCCGGTTCTCAGCTCAGGCTATTGTTCTGCAGAGTTTCATTTTAAGCTCCTTTATTAGACACACTAAAATATCACTTCCTTGCTCTTGCAGGCAGCCTGTTCCTACATGAGAGATTTGCACTTCTTAATCAGCTGATGGTGGTTTCTAAGGGAAGGCAGCCCTGGGAGTGGTGATTTATCACCTGCTGTGCTGGTGTCTCATCCTCCCTGCCCCAGGGCCACGCTGTGCTCTCACACTACTGGTAAGAGTTGCAATTAGGGTTTGGCCTCCTTGCAGAAGTGCCCATCAAACACTCCAGACTCCTCATATGTGGAGTGAGGAACTGGGCTGAGCTGGTTCCCACGGTCTTCCAAGCGTTGCACTTTCTCCAGTCTGGCTGCAGATGTACAGCTGGGAACTGACATGGAAAATCTCCATAACTCCAGAGCATCAGTTCCCCTAGGAGGGAAAAAATGCTTTATTTTCTTCCAATGGATTTTTATGGTACCTATAAACATGGAGCAGGTAATGCAAGGGAGATGCTGCCCCATTCTGAGCCTGTGGCCTTGGTATGGGCACCAGAGCAAGGAGCTGCGTTCCAGAAAGGAACTTCTCCCCCTGCTTTGCTCTCTATTGCTCCCAACAGACAGGTTCCCAGCTGAGGAAGCAGCAGAACTATCCAGGGAATTGCACAAGCTTTTGCCTTGCTGCTCAGCGAAGGAGTGAACCTGAGCTTTGGTACAAGCCCAGCAGCTGCCGTGTCTGTGGTTGCAAGACATCAAGCAGGGATTACTCATCCTGAGAGCTCCCAGTGTGGAGCAGAGGGGAAGGGCGACTCCGACACCTCTGTCTGTGTGATACTCATCCCCCTCGGGCATCAGTGTGCTCCAGGGATGGACGGTATGCTGCCATGGCTCAAAGCTGCAGTGGAGCCCAGCAGTGAAAGGCAGGGAGGCCTGGCACATCTGCAGCAGTAGGAGCCAGTGTGCTGACTCCCACGGCAGCTGCGGTGGTGGGAAGCAGCACGGTTTTATTCTGTCTGGTACAAAAGGTACCCTTGAAAAAAGGCAGGAGAAGACAGACTGTGGCTCAGCCACCTGTATGGCAGGGCATGCCACATGAGCACAGCCTTCACTTTAAGTTCTTGGATGCTCAGGGGCTCTTTCCATGTGGTTTTAGAGCATTTTGGTCACATTTGGTCACAGCATGTGTGGCCAAATCTTCCCTGGAGTGGGCTCCTTGGGCTCCTCCCTCCCAGTGTCATGATGGCCAAGAGCTCCTTCAGCTTGGGAAGGAGCTGTGGGGAGACTGGCTGCTCAAAGCGTGCTTCAGATGTCGGTGTCTCTTTGGCATGGCTCCAGGCTGGTCAGCCTCTCCCTTACCAAGGTGTTGACTCAGGTGATGGCCAAAGCATTGCTGCAGGAGGTCAGACGGGGACCCTAGACAGACTGCAAACCACCCAGCTTGTTCTTGGAGGGGGACTAGCAAGGAGAAGGGGGTTCCTTTCACTGCTCTTAGCACATCTGATGCAGTGGTTCCCAGAGTCAATCAGCTGAATTAATGAATCTTTCCTAAAGCCAGAATTCAAAGTTCTTCCTAGAATGTGTCAGTTGACATGGCATTAATACTCCCTTCCGTGACCTTTACATCACCGTCCAAGCCCAGGTTCCCCTTTTTGCCCTTTCATATTTAATATTAAATCTGATTTATCTGCAAGAGGGCTTTATCATATGCTCAGACAAATCTAAAGGATTTCACAATCCATCCCTGAGGCAGAGCCAGGGGTGGGAAAAGCATTGACCTGAGGAGAAAAGCATTGACCTGAGTGTAAAAGCATTGACCTGAGTGTGAAAGCATCACATGCACCCTGGACAGACCTCTCCACCACTACTCCCTTGCCACTCATCACCACTCCAGTGCCTGAATGTTACCTGTGTTGCTCGAGGTACTTGCTGATCCCCTCTTTTTCTTCAAGCTCAGTTCTCAACAAACTCCGGGGACTGCCCAAGGCAGCAGCTGCTGCTCTCCACTCCTCTTGATTTATGTGCTATTGAGCACAGGGAGACTCTAATGGACTGTCTCACAGGGAAAAGCCTGGCACAGCTGGGTCTCCGAAGGACTTCCTTGCACGTAGGACTCCTTCGTGCCTCCCATGAGATCCCATTACACCTCTTTCACTGCTTTTTCTTTACTTGCTGCAGCTAATTTTTTTTCATGCGGCACAAACTGACTGCTGCCAGAGTCAGTGCCATGTGCTGATGGAGACACAGGAGGGTTGGCTGGAGGGAGTAATGGATGGCAGAGGAGATGCTGGTTGCAGATCACAGGGACGTGCACAGCGCTGTAATTGGTTCACTTGCACAGATTTCCTCCCAAACAGCGTTTTTTAATCTAAAAGAAAGCAAGAAACTGGAACATGTCTTGCTTCATTCATGGCTTCCCTGGAGGCAGCAGCAGCACGTTAAGGAAAAAAGAGAAGGAGGAGGAAAAAATAGTCAGAAGCACCAGGTGGCTGAATATCTTGCAGCTTAATTGATTCCTCTTTAATTAGAACAAAACCTGTTGCACTCAACCAGCATTCAGTGCCAGCTTTGGAGAAAGCAGCATCTTCCCTGGCCCTGTACCAGCACAGCTTGGCATGGAGGGAGGAGAGGAACCTCAGGGAACCATGTGAAGCTGACAGTGCCTCTTCCACACCTGGGAACTGGGGCACACTCCAGCTCCTACAACTTTCTTCAAGGCAGCAAGAGCAGGATGAAGGAGAGCCAACCATGTCAGTATCTGTTGCACACGGAGCTGCAGCAAGGGACTTGGCTGGGATTAACTGGAGTAACTGAGACTTCACAGGGATTTCTGTGCCTGGGCCTGACCTCACTTAGGAACTGCTCACCGCTTCTCCCACAAATCCAGTTATTTTTAAAAAGGGAAAGAGCTCAGCTTCCTTTGCAGTGAAATGGCTTCTCTGCTTTTTGCCTCTTAAGTTTTGACTGGATGTCCAAACCCTTGCATGGGTTGGAGACCCCCAGCTCTGGGGCCCCAACATAAGGACATGGAGCTGCTAGAGAGATTCCAGCAGAGAAGCCACAAAGATGCTTCCATGGCTGGAGCACCTCTGCACTGGAGATGGGCTGGGAGTTCAGCCTGGAGAAAATTCCAAGGAGACCTTAGAGCCCCCTCCAGTGCCTAAAGGAGTTCCAGGAGGGTCAGAAAGGGATTTTGGTCAAAGGTCTGGAGGTACAGGACAAGGGGGTATGGCTTCCCACTGCCAGAAGGCAGATGGGATACTGGGATGGAATTCTTCCCTGTGAGGGAGGTGAGGCCCTGGCACAGGGTGCCCAGAGAAGCTGTGGCTGCCCCATCCCTGGAAGTGTCCAAGACCAGGCTGGACGGGGCTTGGAGCAACCTGGGATAGTGGAAGGTGTCCCTGCCATGGCAGGGGGTGGGACAAGATGAGCTTTAAGGTCCCTCCCAGCTCAAACCAGTCTGTGATTCCATTAAACCAGGTTCTGCACTGGCTGGTACAGGTTAGGTGGCAATGTCAAACCTCATCCCCTGCAGCACCTGGTCACGTCTCAAGTGCTTTTGGCAATGCCACCGTATGGTTTTAATTCTTTGGTCCTTGTGACATGTGCAAGGGCTTCCCCTGGTGCAGGGTGGCTGTAGGGGCTCTCCTGTCCCCTCACAGCTTCTCCCCAGCAGACCCAGGAGTTGGACCCCACTCCTGGCCCTGGGTTACTGAAATATCATCATGGATGAAGTGACAACTTGTCTGCGGGTTTTGTAGGAAAGCCCCCACCACCAAGTGATGGCTGCTGTCGTTCCAACACAGTGAGTGCTCCCCAGCAGGAAACCCCAAAACAATCATTTAAGTAGCAAAGTGTCATTTTCCAGCCAGTCCCTGCTGAAAAACCTTTCTTATGGTGCGAGCACCGGGCCAGCAGTCTCTGGGAAACCCAGATGACTTCTTCCATCCATTTAACACGTAAAGAGACATAAATGCTATTAACACTAGCCTGGCCTCTCATCAGGGAGCTCCATCCTTTGTGGGTGCTCCCAGGAATTACAGGGAGAGAAGAGGAAGCTGATATGCAAGCGCTGTGGCTGAGCAGGAAGCGCAGAAGGTGAAAAGCACCCTGCCAGCCCTCGCGTGCAGCCCCAGCCCTGCTCTCAGCACCGGGCAGGGGACCTTGCGAAAGCGGCGCTGTCACAGGGTCCAGCGGTTAGCTGATCCCACTGGAATGGCCTGCAGCGAGAGCTGGAGCAGCCCTCTGGGCTTGTGAGGGCTCAGGAGCTTTTTCCCGGTGCCGAGCTGTTTGGCTGATGTGACCCACGCTGCTCGGAAGGCGCGATCTGGCCTGCAGACCTCACACCGCTGCCCTGCCAATTAACAGTAACGAATGAGCCCGCTGGTGCCAGGAATCCCAGGGCGGGGTAGATGAATTAGCAGCGGAGCAGCCTTAATTTTACCTTGGAAAAGGAGCGCATCCAAGATGGAAATAGCCACAGGACACGTCCCCACCTCATTTTATCTCTGCAGCAAGTGCAGGAGAGGGTTTCCTGAATGTTTTTCTTCCTGGGTTCAAGAGCTGGGGGACCTGATTTGGGTTGCCCAGCTGGAAATCACATCTCCTTCCCACTCACCACCCACCCCACCCCTTGTAAGCAAGAGCCTCGCTGTAGGGAGTGAGACTCCCAGCCCCTGACTGGGGAAATGCCAGCACACAGAGGCCATAGCTCAGCACCAAAGCAGTTGCCTGCCTGATCCAAAGCCCCTGTTCCCTGCCTCCTCCTCCCTCGCCCCCAGGAGCTGCCTCCCACATCCTGCTCACTCCCAGCAGGCAGATGCTGATTCAAACCTGTGCCTTGTGGAGCTGCTTGCTTGGGGTTTTCCTCTCCCTTGTGAAAGGCCAGTAGTTCCCCACTGTTTATAAAAAGTTCTCCCAGTAAGGAACTGTTTAGCAAAACAATGGCTAATTTTTTCTTTTTTTTTCCCCTTTTTTTTCCTCTTTTCCTCAGAAGTGCATTTCCCCTCCTGTCACTGCACATTGCACGGGGCTGGGTACAGGTGCCCAGACCTTCACACCAACGGCATCCTCCTCTTTCCTCTCACTCCTGGGGGGACTGGGAAGCGAAGGGCAGATGCAGGGAGGTGGAGATCCATGCTATGGTCATTACCTTTCTCTTTGGAGAAGCTTTAATCCTGAGCCATTAATAAAACCAGATTTCATGCTGCACATAAAGATTGAACACATTTTGCCTTGCCTTCATGAGCAGTATCAGAACTACAGCTGCCTTTGTACGGCGGGGCTCTGCTGCACGAAGCCATTAATACTGGAAATGAAGCTCCAAGGGTTTAATCACCTATCAGAGAGTCCCCCGGACTGCTGGAGGTATTTTTAGGATTTAGAGGTATTAGCTCAAAACTAAAAAAGCCCAATCTATCGATTCATCACAATTCAACTACTGCACATCCCCTTCCTCCTCCTCCTTCTCTGCTGGCTCCACAACACCCATAGCCATGTTTAGCTAGGGGAGTTGTTCCTGTTGGCATCCTCCTAGCCCACATATGGGGATGGAATTTGGGGCACCAGTCCCTCAGCCTGCCATCTTCAGAGCAAGCTGAAGCCAGCAGTGCCCCATTGCCAGGCTCTGAGCAAGGCTCAGAGTGGTGCTCATTGGGAAAGGATCCAGCTTCCCCTTATCTTAACCAATGCATTCACTTTGGGAAAGTTATTTGTGTGCCCTTTGCACCCCAGACAACTTTTTATCTTTGTTTCTTTAGAGGTGAGGGATGAACTGGAGAGAGTAGCCCAGCTCTGATGTTTGAGCAGAGTTGGGTGAGCATGGGGAGCCTCAAGTGCAGAGCCAGAGGAAAGAGCATCTGCTATGCCATCAACCTCCTACACTCCATTCTTGAGCCACAGCCCAAGAACATGGGAACCAAAAATCCTTTTTGGGAGCAGGTGTGGAAAACCCCTCACTGCTCCCATAAGACAAGGCATCTGGGGGTTACCCTTGGTTTTACAAAGTGCCCAGCAGCTCCTGGCATGGGGGGCCCAGAGATGTGACCCTAGCCTCAGCTTCCCTCTGCACAAGGGAGCAGGGATGTATTCCCTTCAATGGGTCTTCCCAAACTGCACAGACGGACCCTGAGAAGGACAAAGCTGCTTCCTGAGGATGAACAGCACAGCTCAGCACCATGGAGGGGAATCACTGGACCCAGCACAACCCTCGTGGCACAAAGTTTCACTTCAGCAAGGGGTCCCTGTGTCAGGAATGCCTGCAATGTTGCTCCACTGTTGGCCCCAGCGGCAGAAAGAAAAGAGCTCTCACGGCTTGCGGAACAGAGGGTCTGAGGCACTGGTAGCTGTACGTATAGATCATATATTTGTGTGTGTAACTCTGCACAGAGAGCTGCATCCTTACACACCCGCACAGGTAAATACTTCTAGATACTGACCTCTTCAGATTAAAGTCCAAGGCACTTTTTACAGTGAACAGGTTAAAGCCATAGTTTAAAACATGTCTGTTTCTGGGTACAGCTCGAGTTTATGGCAATGCTGTGGGGACAGGCTGTTGTCATACAGGCCAGTCCCCACTCCTGTCCCCCGGCTGAGAGACCGGCCCTGAAGGAGGAATGTAAGCTCGGGGCTGGATCCTGACCACAGAGACATGCAAGCAGCTCCCACTGGCAGGTGCATCGGCAGTGCCGAGACCCCAGCGGGGGGAAGAACACTTTGGGCGGAAGAAGGAGCAGGGCTGGTGCACAGCTTGCAGCACCCAGAGCACCAGGGCCCCCAGCCAAGAGCACCCACTGGGCAGGTTGTTCTGGAGCCCTGCCTGGTGTTTCATGGGGCTCTGGGGTGGCTTATCCCATAGGGAAATAACTAATGCCATGGAGATTCTTTTTTTCTCTCCTGCAAAAGCCCCTCTCTACAACCTTGAACCCTTTAGATACCTTTTGGGAGGGAGCTTGGAGTCAGATGAGAAAAAGCTCAGACCAGTACAGAGCCTGGCAGCAGAGTCTTCCCCTTCCCAAACTGCTGAGCAATCACCACCACTGCCCCCCACCAAACATACCTGGTGGCCATGGCACAGGGCTCTGAGCTGGCTGGGAGATGCTGGGTGGGAGAAGCCCAAGGAAGAGTGGTGCAGAGGACCAGGAATCCCCTGGCAGTCCCAGACCTAGCTGGCAGTAGCAGAGGCTCAGCCCTGGCCTCTCAGAAGAACCAGCCTCCATCAGAGCTGATTTCTGCAGGGAGATTTCAGGTCTGGGGTCCAGCAGGGAGCCTCCAGAACTCATGGCAGCTCATTGCTGCTAGGGCTGTGCTGGGTTTGACTGTCCTGGAAGGGTGAGACCTTCCACCAGCACAGCTCTGACAGTGGTAACAGTAACAGCGTGGCAGTGACTGCAGCTCTGATCAGGAAGGGCCAGTGTAGGGACTTTCAGACTTTCTCTGGACAAAAGCAGCAGGAATTGGTCCCATAGGTGCTGCTCATCCTCAGACATGTCATGCTCTATGTGTGAAGACTGGCCAGGACGAAGTGTGGCTGCCAAAGAGCAGTTTAAGACTTTTGATCCAGTAGGGATGAGATCCAGCAGCTCAGGGGTTGGAGGTAAGGAAGTGATGCTCCCTGAGGCTCAAGGAGTTCATAGAATCACAGAATCATTGAATCACAGAATGCTTCAGGTTGGAGGGGACTTAAAAGCTCATCTCGTTCCACCCCCTGCCATGGGCAGGGACACCTTCCACTAGACCAGGTTGCTCCAAGCCCTGTCCAACCCGGCCTTGGACGCTTCCAGGGATGGGGCAGACACAACTCTGGGCAGCCTGTTCCCAGCTAGAAGGCTGAGACAAAGCAGTCCCTGCAAACTTGTCTCATTTCTCTTTCATGCTCAGGGTTTTGTCCTCCTATGCCATCATACCCTGAGGTTGAGCAAAAGCTGCAGCTCCCCAGTGCAGAGTGTGAAATGTGAACTGGACATGTCCCAGTCTCTTCTCCCAGGTAACAAGTGAAAGGACAAGAGAAATGCCTGAAAGTTGTGCCAGAGGAGGTCTAGGTTGGATATTTGGAAAATTTCTTGCATGTAAGCATGGTCAGGCTCTGGTACGGCTGCCCAGGGCAGTAGTGGAGTCCCCATCCCTGGAGGAATTTAGAAGATGTGTGTGTGTGGCACTTGGGCACATGGGTTAGTGGTGGGCTTACTGGTGCTGGATTAATTAGACTTGATCTTCTTAGAGGACTTTTTCGACCTTAACGATTCCTTAATTCTATGAAAATGTTCTCCACACCACTGCTTCCTCAAGAGCCTCTGTCCTGGAGGAAAAGGGGAAGTTTGACTCTTGCACAGCTTGTGCCCAGGGAGTGGAGTCCCTCCTTCAGCTGGAGGAGACAACCTGGGGGGAATGGCTTTCCAGAACCTGGGAAAAAAGGGGAGCCTGACCTTTCCCTAGGGAGAAGCAAAGCTCTGGTGCCATTGGGCTACACACAGATCCAGACCTGCTAGAGGTCAGCTTCCAAGTAATGGGAATGAATACAAGGGGGCTAAAGGACAATGACTCAGGGTCTGCACCTCTCCCTGCCTCCCTGTCCCCCATCCTCGCTGGCAGTAATAGCTGTACTCAGAAACAGACATTTTTGGCAGCAGCCTGGCGTTGCTGCCTGCTAACAACCGTGTTGGGTACAAAACCATAATTGAAAGTTACCATAACCATCATAATATAGCAATATATTTCATAGTTAAAATAAACTATTATGCTTTCCCCTATCATTAAAAAAGAAGCGAGCAGTACAGAGGCAAGATGCAAACCCAGGTCAAAGCTCCTTAAGTCTGGACAGAAACATCCATGAGTTTGCAGAGAAACCGTGGAATTTTTCTGGTATTTCTAGGATAGTTCCTTGCAGGCGGCGCAGGAAGGAGAGTCGTGGAGCAAAAAAAGCCCCGAAGACTGCCAAAAATGGGACTGGCTGGGTTAGGTGGGTCCTGGAGGGCCATTGGGCATATGCCCCATTGGAGTGTGGGGTCAGATGCTTCCCAGCTGCAGGAGGTCAGCATCTCTTTGCAATTTTCCTCTTGTGCTGTTCCTCCACCTCGGTCGCTGATATCAGCTCTTCTCTGTCCCTCAGGGTACCCAAAGTGATGATCTCAGGTGTGTGGATAGGACCAGCTGGGGAGCATTTACTGGAGCTGTTTACTGGAGCCGTGCCAGCCGAGGCTGCTGGTGGCCAAGAGCTGCTGTCGGGGAGCAGGGCAGCGGCTCCGGGTGGGCATGCCGGGCTGGACTGCACGGGGGGCTCCCTGCCGTGCCTGCCCTCACCGTGGCCTCGGGGCGGCTCTGCGGTCCCGGCAGCGGGGCTGGAGGGGGGGTTAGTCTCGGTGCTGGCCACGGTGGAGTCCAGAGCCGAGGGTAATGGATCAGGGCTACCGGCACCGGCGTTGAAGAACTGGCAGGGGTGTGGGTGAAATACGAGGGTGCGGGGGNAAGGGTGGGGGGGTGCGTGGGATACAGGGTGCAAGGTGCAGGGCACAGAGTGCAGACCCTGGGCTGCCAGGTCCCAGGCAGAAGGGTTGTTGCAGTGCAGGTTGTGCTGAGGTGAGGCCAGGGGAGGGAGGTTGTGGGGTGCGCAGGGATCCACTGCCCCAGCCCTGTCGAAATCCCACTGCAGCAGCAGCTGCTCTGCCCCAGAACAAGGGTCTCTTGCTCCAGTTGTAATCCCAGCACTCTCACCGTGGTTCTTGCCACCTCCAGCCTTGGGGCCTGTGAGCTGACAGCACCTGCTCTTGTCTCGCTTGGTTGGATTTCCCAGACTTGATCATGAGCCTGTAGGGAGGTTCCTGGGTTCCTGCTGGCAATATTGATCTTTGAGGATCAGTACTTCCTCTGGCTCTCTGATGCCCCAGGACACGTCTTCGCACCTTGCCCCATGCACAGCCCCATTCCATGGGCAGTTTACTCCTCTCTGAGGCCCAGAAAGCATTTTTCTCCACTAGCTGCCTGCAGGCCAGGGAAAATGCTGCATTTCAGGCTCTTTCGTGGAATTTCTAATGTTTTCTCCATTGCTATGCTGGGAACCTCCTGACCGAGATGAGCAGAGCTTCTGCTGGGCAAGATGGACAGGGAGGCACCCACAGGCATATGGGGAGCAGCAGCTGGGCTAAGAACAGATCATGGGGGGCTGCCAAGGCAGCGATGAATTCCCAGCCATCCATGGGCTGTCAATGATACTAATTACAAGAGCTTGGAAGAGCAGCTCATTCCCAGAAGCCGAGTATCTCCCGCTGGCCAAGGACCAGTAGCAATGGGCACACGCCTACCTGAAGGCAACAGGGGTGACCGTGTTCAGTCCCCTGCTACCAACCCCTCTGCGGCACAGGGAGCTCATTGTGCAGTACTCCTGCCGATGCCTTACAGCCTTCTTCCTCCTCCTCCTCCTCCTAGGGCCAGCGTGGGGGCAGCACTCCTCACTAACTACGGCTTATTTTCTATGTAACTCTAACTGCAGGGCACAAGGAGCTGTGAAACCACCTCACACCACCGGCAGCAAAGAAATTCTTCGGCACTGGGGGCGTAGGGGTGGCGGTGCGGGAGGATGGTGTGCCTCTGCCCCTACGTGCGCACTAAATCCAGCATTATTTATGGAAGGGAAAAAGTCACAAAGGAGAACATACAGGCTGAGTATACCTGGAGTAACACAGTGACTGATTACAATTACTGACACTGCTGGGTGAGGTGTAATTAATATTGCAGAGTAATTACATGGTTACTTCATCTGTTTAAAAATATATAAATATTCTCTGCTGAGTTTTCATGGAAAGCAGCGAACACCAACCCCAAAGCTGGAGCCTGGCACGGCTCCATGCAAGGATCCAGGAAAACCAGAATGTGACTCTGGGGAAGAACTGAGGAGCAAAAAGGGAGAAATGGTGAAAGCAAAACAGAAAGTGGCTGGTTCCAGAAGCAGCCAGGTGATGCCAAGGGTACCTCAGGAAGCTGAACACCAGCAGAAACTATAGTGGAATCTGAGATGCTGCACTTTGGCAGGCATGGGCAGCAGTGCCATGGCCGAGATGGTGCCAGGGAGTGCTGCTGCCCTCCACCAAACCCAGCAGAAGTGGCATGAAGGTGATGGGCTTTGTTTTAAACAGATGAAGCACCTGCCCCTGCTACCACATCACTTGCCAGTGAGCTCCTGCTTGATCCTGGTGGATTTGACACTGCCAACTGGGCTCAAGCACGGATGTTCCCAGCACAAGTGGAGACGGTTGGAGCTGATGGGGTGTTTCATCCAGCACTTCTGAGACTGCTGCAAAGAGCCCACTGGCTTTGCAAAATGCTGAGAGGCTCCCAGCAGGCAGTGATGTGAGGGGCAGGGCACCCGGGCTGGCCTGCCAGCCCCATCACTGGCCACCAACGCATTGGCTGGGGCAGCCCTGCGTGGCCCTGCACGCTGTAGGCACTGCTTTCCTGGCTCTGGCATGTGTCTCCAGGCAGGATATGACACTAAGGACCAGAAAGAAGTGTCCATTGTTCTTCCCTGGGCAGAAAACACTCACAGCTCCAGAGAACTCCCCAGGAAGGTTACAGCCAGACATTGTCACCCAGCCGTCAGTGTGAGGGGGCTGTCCTGTGGGTCCTGGCAAGGAGATGGGATGGAGCATAGGCAGCGTCAGCCAGAGCCTGCATAAGGAACCCCCCACACTGGCATCTGCCTGGCGAGGTTTGGCAATGGTGAGAGGGGCAGGGGGTGAGGGGAGTGCCCCAGGGAGAAAAACTCTCCCTCCGGTGTCTCCGTTGCTTCAGTGCTTCTGACTTGGTGTTTTGTTTTGTTTTCAAATGTGAAGACCTGAGATTGAGCGTGGGTTTTCCGTCTGCCACTGGACGCCGCGGCACAGGCTGGCCCGAGGCATCACCTTCTGTCCCCTTCCTTCACCACGTGTAGAGGCACCTGAACGGGGATGCAATTCCCGATACCAAGGCGTTGGCAAAGCTCCGAGCGTTGCTCGGCACTGCTGGTCCCGCTGGCTCCAGCTGAAGGGTCCTGCAGCGGTTCAAGGACCAGAAGAAAGTTCACAGAGACCTCATGATCTGTGTGGAAATGCTTCCCCTGTCCACGGTGGGGCTGAGGGGCTGCGTTTTAGCAGCTGCTTGAGCTCGTGTACGGGGTGGGGAAGGAGGTGGAGCTGACCCCAATGGGGCTCTCAGAGAGAGGTGTTTGGGGGGTGCCCACTGGCACACCGACCCCTCGGGCCTCCAGGACGGCGGCGAGCAGGCGCTGCTGCTGCTGGCGCAGCATGTCGGCCATCAGCAGGGGCAGGGAGTTGAAGCTGGCACTGAGCTGCTCCAGCTTGGATTCCAGGCCACTGATCTGCTTCTCCAGGTCCTCACTGCGGTCATTTAGCTCGGTGATGAGGTCGTACATCACGTTCTGCATCTGGGGAGGGGAAACAGGGGACAGCGGCGGGGTTAGTACCGTGGCTGGAGGGGTTAGTGCCGCTGCTGCTGGCAGAGCTCGTTCCTTTACCCCTTTCTGCCCTGAGAGCTGCCCCATCTCAACCCACCCCAGGTTCTCCAAGGGTTCTGTGGCTGCAGTTTGGCTCATCCCTGGCCATCAAAGCAAGGAACTCAGCTGGCCCTGTGCTGCTGAGCAGTGGTATCCCTTGCAAAAAGGGTTGCAGGGAACCCCTGGCTCATGTATGTGTTTCTCTTCCTGCTTTGCAAGGGCAGCCATCCCATAGCAGCTATTCCTTGCTGACATTTACTGAGTCGGAGCATTTTGCGGTCAGCCAGGTCTGCTTTAGTTTTTCCGAGTGAAGAAAAACACTCAGATAGTCTGGCCAAGCCACAGGGTCCCTGTGGGACTTGCCTTCGAGAGGTCGACAAGGGTGTTGGCTTGGTCACTCAGCTTCCTCTGCTCCATCTTCACACTCCGTAACCTGGGGAGAAGGAAAGAGCACATGGCTGTACTCCCTCCCCTGCTTCAGACTGCATCTGGAGACCTGCCTGCATCCCGGGCAATGGAAAACTGTCCCCACGCCCCTGCCAGGGACAGGATCCTGGTTTATCTGGAGCTCAGTCTGCCCCCAGCCCACCGCACAGCCTCTTACTGGTGGATGGCTTGTAGGAACTTCCTCTGGTGCTTCCTGACTTTAGCATGGTCGATCTTCTTCAGCAGCTTGGTGTGCTTGTAAATAAGCCATGTTTCCCGCAGGACGTTGGCTGCTGCGTTCTTGATCTGAAAAGGAAGAGTTGCTGCAGGTCACCAGCCACGTGAGATTTCACAGAGACACTGGTCTGGCTCTGCCATGAACCAGTGTCGCAAGAGCACTTGACCTGCCCCAGCTGGAGTGAGGCGCTCGGCTTTGCACCCGCACGGTCTCCCGGCCTCTTGCAAGGGATGCTGGGCAGTTCAAGCAGGAGTAAGAGAAGGCAGAGCTGTTGGTCCCTGGTGCGCCCACATCCCCGTCCTACTCTGCACTCATGCTCTAGCACCTGGCTCTTTGCCTACACACAAAGCCTCAAGAAAAAGAATCCCCAAGTTTTTCCGGATTCCTGCACCCATCTGCCACTCTTGGCAGGTCCCAGTTGTGCTGCAGGCACTGGGACGTGACTTCCGCAGACTCCACAGCTAAACCGGAGCTCTGCTGCTCATTCCGGGAGGAATTGGCTGCCGTCGGCCTGGCATGGAGCCTGCAGATCCATATCAATGGCCAGTGGAGCGGGGCTGACCAGCTGTTCTGCTTTCCCAGCCTGAGCACACCAAGGTCCTGACTATTCCTGGGATGTCAGGGCTCTGTCTGGGGCTCTGCTCTCTGGGGTGAAGAGGGTGGCCTGGTTGCATCCCACCACCGGTTTCCTTTCCAAGGGCTGCACCAATGCTCATTTTGCCACCATCCCCTCTAAAACACACTCCAGTGTGCAGACCCCGTTATACGGCACGCCACTGTTGGCTTGCTGAGGCTTTGCCATGACAAGGCTGCCGAGACCAGAGACCTCCTGCAGCTCCCGCATTGCTACCAGGGATGTGGTACCAGCTATGACAGTGACCCCACGGACGCCCCACTGCAGGCTCTGGGTGCCTCCTCAGGGGAGCCTCACAGTGTGGTTCTTATCTGTGGTGGGCACTGAATCACTGAAATCCAGTTGTCTTCCTGACACCGAGAGAAGTGAGATCATGCTCTGGAAGAGGAGGGAGTATGCTCCCAGAGGGAGCATCACCTCAATCCCTGGAACAGAGCTGATGCTCTTTGTCTCAGTGTAACACTTTTGCCTGTGCTGCGTCCACAGCACTGGGACAACGTCCTGAGCAGTGGTACCTGCAGGACCCACAGCCAAAGATGCCAACACCTTCCTCTCCTGTTGTACCCTCACTCAGAGATGCTGACACCTTCTTCCACTCTGGTACACACAGGATCCAGAGGTGCTGACACCTTCCTCCTGCCATGGTAGCCCAAATCCCCAGCTCCTGGCACACAACATGGCCCCCACTCCTGCTGTCCCCCATGGCACCTTACCCGCTTTGTCAGCTGTGTGTCCATCATGAAGTTGTGAACGTGCTTCTCAGCTTTGGTGAGCTCCAGCTTCCTGGCCACCACAGCCACCACCAGTGCTGTACATCCAGCACCCTGTGCAGGGACATCAGTTGGGGAAACAGTTTGTCATCCTCTTGCAACACCAGCTCTCCCACCCTCATCCTTGCAATATACTAATTAACTAAAGCTATATGTCCTCCCCATTATCCTAACAAGGAGATATTACAGAGCCTGGGTGTCCTTGAGTGGCTGACGATAGGCTGCGTAACGAATGGGAGAGGCCAGGGCTATTATCGAGGTCAGCAGTGGTCAGTGGTGAGCCTGTGCCACTGCGGGCCAGAGATCTGCCCCATGCCAGTGCCCTGTGGGATGGGGAGCCCTCCACTCCCAAGAGAGGTCTGGGGCAGGAGAGAAGTGGGGACGCGCCAGGCAACATGGGTGAGAGCAGAGAAGAGGCCCCAAATTGGGGCCCTTCAAATTGCCGTGTATCCCAACTGCGCCAGCTGGGAACTCACTTATCCCGGCAATTAGGGCCGGATCTGTGTGGCAGCCATCATCTCCAGTGCACATTTGTGCCAAGGTGCTCTTTCCAGAGCCTCCCTGCTGTGCTCCTGAGCTCTGCCTGCTGCTGCTCAAACCAGCTGAGTCGCTTCCCCCTAGTGCTTTCCAAGAGTGCTGTCAGCCTGGCAAGCTCTCCTTAATTTAATAAAGAGTCATTAATTAACCTGATACCCTGAGCTGAATCCTTCAGCATCCTCAAAGGTCTTGCTGCACACTCTCAACTCCCACCACCTCTCTCTTTCTGGCAGGGCCACTACCCCTGGTGCTGTGAGTGGGGAAGCCCAGCAAAGCCCCAGTGGACATGGGTGTCTCCGTTCCCGGGGGGGGGCTGCACTGGCTGTGGGGGGACATTTTGCCAGATGGTGTCTCACTTCAAAGTAACCACTGCTTGGGGAAGAACTCTGGGAGCCTGCAGCACTCGAATCCTCTTGGCTGAGCCAGCAGCTTCTCCTCTGCTGGCAGTTGCTGCATCGCCCCCATCCATAGGGATTTCCTCCCTTGCTTGGCTCCCACCAATGATACCAGCCTTGCTGCATCTGACCTCATCCAAGACTGATCAAAGACTTGCAGATAATATAGAATTAATACCCGTTGGTGGAGCCTCCACATCTGATGGTACTCGTGGGGTGTCAGCTCAGGCTGCCCTAGCTGGGAGGAGGGATGGCTCCATCCCCAGGGCCTGGAGCTGAGGTGGGCAGAGCCGGGGTGCTGACAGCTGGGGTGGATCCGTGGAGGAGCTGTGACCACGGGGCCCCCAGCTGCTCCTTCAGCAGCCCAGGCTGGAAAGTCCCACAAGCCAGGAGACCTCATGATTGGGGCAAGTATGCTGAAGGCCCTGGAGAATGGTGACCTTTTGGCCAGAAGGAAAGGAAGCCATGGCAGATGAGCAATGGAAGCCAGATGGTGTGGACCAGGATGGTGAAGGGACACTCAGGTGCCCTTCTGCTCCCTGGTGACATCACTGATTCCACCAAGGGCCATCTACCTTACTGAATGTGGGTCCAAATCCACCTGAAATTCATCAGCCGAGACAACTCTATCAACTTCCAGGCTATGAGACCTCAGACCTGAGCCTTTAGGCCTTGTACACGGACAGAACAGCTGGGAAACGTGTGGTAAATAGGGACAGGCGCTGCGGAAGATCTCGGGATGTCACGGAAAGCGGCAGGGCCCTTCCCCCACCATCCCCTGTGATAAGCTATCACCCACTGTGGTATGCGACCCCCCCCGACTCCAGTACTTTTCCACTCCTTTTACTAACCCTAACCAAACCTAGACAGCCCCCATAACGTAGAGAAGCCCCTTAACTATTTAACCCCACGAGATAAAGTAATAAATGCCTTTTACCGTCCACCACGTTGGTGTTGTGAGTAATTGGCCCGAGCAGCCTGAGGTGGCTGCCGTGCCGTCCTCGAATCAGGTCGCTACGCCTTTGAGAAGGCAACAGAAACGGTCCCTGTAAAATCCAGTGGCCCCCTGCAATGGACACAGGCAGAGCCCACAGAATGGACAACCAGCTCAGCATGGCCCTTACCATGATGCCAGTGAGCAGGCAGACTCCCTTCCCACAGTAGGTGTGTGGGACCATGTCACCATAGCCGATGGAGAGGAAGGTGATGGAGATGAGCCACATGGCACCCAGGAAGTTGCTGGTTACATCCTGCTGGTCATGGTACCTGCCAAGGAGACATGGACATCAGTGTCACAGCAGGGGACAGGGATGGATGCGGCAGAAACGGGGGTACCTGGGCACAGTGGCTCCCCCAGCACGGGCTGTGCTGGGGTACAGGATTAACAGTACAGTAGGATGTGCCATAGTAGCAGTGGTTGCACAACTTCTGGCTCTGGAAAACCCACATGGACAAAGTGAGAGCAAAAACTCAGTGGAAAGGGCTTCTGCTTTCAGTCAGACCTGTCACCACATCCCAGTCCTGTTGTGTGTCCCCAGTGTCATGTGGTGCTGCAGCGAGAACTGGCTGACGGGAGAAGGAGCCGTGGCTGTGCAAAGCCCCTGACCACAGGAGCCCACCACGGGCATCCTCATCCACATCCTGCTGGTGCTGCAGCCCGGGCTGTGCAGCCCCAGAGGACAGTGCTGTCAGCAGCCCCAGCAGAGCTGCTAGGGATGGATCCTATCGAGCCTCTGGCACGCACTTGGCTTTCAGGAACAGGGGAACAGCTCACATACTCAAGACACAGTGCATGTGGAGTGGCTGCAGCTTTGGGAATGCTGCAAATTTTCCAGGTCCCTGCTGAGATGTGAGGTCAGTGACCACTCTGGCTGTCTCAGACATTGGCTGTGGCTCCTCCAGCAAACACACAACCAGGGGCCCCAGCTGCCTCCAGCTCCCCGGGGCTGGCGCAAGCACAGCCAAGCCATGCAGGTACGTTTCCTGAGGGATGCAGCACTGACTCCTGGCAGCGGAGCAGGGCCTGGCCCAGTCTGCAGTGGGACTCAGCCCTAAGCTGGCAGGGGCAGGCAGTGTCTTTACCCCACTATGAACAGGATGGTTGTTCTCCTGCCTCCCCGGCAGGCTTCTTCACACAATCCAGAGAGAGAAAACAGATGGAGCTTTTGGCAATCCCAACTCCAAGATCATCATTCGCAGAGCAGTTGGGTTTTCTCCTCTTCTGAAATGTTTTTCCCTCAACTGGAGACTCAAATGAGATCCTGGTGCGGGAGAAAGCACCCTCAGCCATGGTGGGACTCACTCTCGGCAGGGTTGGCCAGGGGAGCTAAAGCCCATAAGCACAGTGGAGCTCCCCAAAATTCCAGCACCAGCAGTGGGGCATGCACACTTACCCTGGACAGCGTGTTTTCCTGAGGAGAGCTGAGCCCACCTCATCCCGCAAGATGGAATGTCCTGACGGGACAACCCCGAGAGCATCATGACGGACAAGGGGGTTACAGGCCTTCTGGACAGAGTGACATTTTCTCTTCTGAGCAGCACTTTGAGCAAGAACCAATAAACCAGAGGGGCTGGCATGCGCCACAGCTGGTGTGGGCAGGAAGAGGGGCCACCCGCTTATGCCAAGGGTTGCTGCAATCAGTCAGACCCCAGCGCCGCTTTCTGTTGTCCCCTCGTCCGCCTGCCCCCACTAAGGCCGTGGCCACCCTCACCACTGTGAGCGTCACNGGGCACACGTGCGCGCCGTCGCGGGCAGGCCCGGCAGCGCTGGCGGCACCGCAGGCACCGCAGGCGGCGGAGCGCGGCGGCCGGGCGAGCGGGCGAGGTTGCTAAGCGACTCTCTGCCTTCGGAGAGGTGCGGCCCCGCGGCGCGCACGGGAGGATGCTGCGCCCACAGACGCCGGAGACCGCAGACCACGGCGCCGAGGAGATGTGCCGTGGCCGTGCCACCCCAGCCAGAGGACCGCGTCTTGGAGAGGCACGGCCACCTCCAAGCTGGCTGGCCCCAGTGGGTGCTGGTTGGGAACGGTCCTGCAAACCGCAGCAAATTGGTTTCCAGTGCCAGTGACATCAGTGTGGACAGGGGGACGCGTCCTGGGTAGCCCTTGTGGGAGCTGTGTGACCCCCAAGGCTGAGGCATGCACAAGGGATATTGCATCCCTCACATATGGAGCGTGTCCCAGGGGTTCTGCATCCCCCCAGTCCTGCATCCTTCCAGCACTGATGCATCTCCAGCCCACCTGAGTTCACTTCTGCCACACTGTACATAGAGAGAGGTGACGGCAACTGCGGTGCCGATGATCTGCAGAGCCTTGTCTGCATAATTTCTGGGGTTTTTTGTTTCTAATAGTTCTTTATTGCATTTTCCAGCCTAAGTCTCGCCAGGTGTGGGTTTACGCTCCTGTGTGTGTCCTGGGTGCCTGTCTGCCTGCTCCCTGTTTAGGAGGCATAAACCACAATTTCTCAAACACAATTAGGCAGTGCCTGAGGATCCAGCTCATAAGGAAAGCATCATTAAGGGAGGCAGGA
Source organism: Gymnorhina tibicen (assembly GCA_013399875.1). Taxonomy (NCBI): domain Eukaryota; kingdom Metazoa; phylum Chordata; class Aves; order Passeriformes; family Artamidae; genus Gymnorhina; species Gymnorhina tibicen. Next base: position 156,469 of record VXAZ01006520.1, read on the forward strand.
AGGCAAACACAGCCAGTAAAAGCTCATAAAATCTCAGTGTGCCATCCCACACCACTGTCGCAGCACTTACAGCTGCTCTAATGCCCCTTTGCAGCGTGACCAGAGCAACAGGTCCCACCCTGGGGAAGAGGAGGGGTGGCCTTCCTCTCACTTTGCAAGCAATCTAGAAGCAATCTGGGTGTCCCAGGTAACCCTGGGGTGCCAGCTGATCCCTCTCACTGTAGTTCCAAGGATGACACAAAGCTGCCACAATAGGACAGCTTGTGGAGGACCTGCCCTCCCTGCCCCAGGTGCTGCTGGCACCTTGCACTGTGGCTGTGGAGAAAAGCTTCTGGCACAGCACCGGGATGCCACCAGCGCAGCCCCCTGGTTCCCTCAGTAGAGAAAGAGTGGTGGCAGGTCCCTGAGAGATGGAGGTGCAGTGATACCCACCAGGCCGGTCGCCACAGCAACCCCAGTGCTGAGCACGCCGATGCTGGCATGATGCCATCAGGCTGTGGGTTTGTCACCGCAGTGTTGTCATGGCAGTCAGTTGCAGTGATGCTAGAGCCTGAGCCAGGCCCTGTCACTTACCATCAGCACCTCTGGCCTCTCCCCATACACAGCCCCCAGCTCCCACCATTCTCCATGTCCCCCACCCATGCGCTGGGGCTTCTGGCACCACACACTTTCCCCTTGCACGAGGACCCTGCCTGGCCCAGGTACTGCACCGTGAGGACAGGGCTGACCCTGCTCTGCTTCCCTCCTGTGTAGACAATTTATTGTCTGGTAACAACAGGGCTTGGTGGAGGGAACCCGTGGCTACCGAGGCCCCAGAGCCCTGCATCCCTCCTACGGGGTGTTGGGACATCACAGCTCCATCGAGCATCCCAAACTGCCATGAATCCCCAGCCACAAACTGCTGAGCATCCAGAACCACTGCACATGATCATGCATTCCTGAACCGCTGCACATCTTGAACCATGGAGCGTCCCAAACCTCCGCACATCCCAAACTGCTGCTTGTTGTGCTCACATCCTGAACTGCTGAGCACTCCAAACCACCAAGCATTCCAAACTGTTGAGCATTCTGAACTGCCGAGCATCCTGAGCTGCCACATACCCCAAGCCATTGCTCATTCTGAACCACTGTGAATCCCAAGGCACCACGCATCCCAAATCCCTCTCACCTCTCACACACGCGGACTGTCCACGCAGCGATGATCCAGAGGGAAATGCTGAAGACCAGCAGCACTGTCCCAGGGCAGATGGTCATGAGTGTCTTCATGACGAAGCGGGTGTTGAAGTTAATCTTGTTGAGTGCCCCAATGCTGCGTGAGGAGGCGTCAGTGAAGAGCTTGCTGTGCAGCAGCATCACCCGAGCAATCAGGTAGAGGCGCAGGAACATGGGGATGGACAGGATGATGTCCACGTCGGCCTCTGCCCGAGAAGGTGTGTAGGAGAAAGCCAGGCGAGCTGTCCAGAAAAATTTGTACTCCCCAGGGATGGGGTGTATGGCACAAACCAGCATCTCCAGGCTGATGTAGAGGATGCGCTCGTACGTCATCGCTATCCGCCAGTCGTCAGCTCCGTTGTCGATCACAAAGAGCTACCAAGATGCAAAACCATGCCATTACTAGTGGCCCCAGACAACTTGCCCACTGGCATCCCTCCCTCCACAGGCAGTGGGGGTCTGACACCAGAGCCAAAAGGAGCTGGGTGTGGCTCATCCAGGAGCGCTGGGGATGGACGGAGAAGAAAAACATGGGAACGAGCCACCACCAACCTTTCTGCTGCCCTGCTAACACGTGTCGGGGATGGTCACGTTGCAGGGGACCCCAAAAGCTTTAAGGTGCCTAGCCTGGAGCACACACCCAGGCACAGCATGGGGACAGCTCACTCAAACTCTGGCTGGCAGGAGCCCGCCTCCTGGAATGTCCCCCTCACCCGGGCCACAGGGATGGGCAAGCTGTGCTGCCACAGAGCACCAGCATGAGCCACCCCAGCCCCTCTGCTCCTGGTGCTGCACTGATTTCAGTGACTGTCATCACACCCTGAGTGCCAGGGCCATTTCTGGGGAGTGAATGCCACAGTGAGAGCATCCAGCTGCTGGCGGAGATGGGATCCAGTTGTCATGGCAACTGACGGTTCATCCTGGGTACACCAGCTCCTCTCCCATCATCAGCGATGGAGTTGGGGTCTCTGCAGGAGCTGGGGAGATGGCAGCTCAGCTGGCCTCTCTGGGATGCCATCCGAGCCCTGGGAGTCACCCACCCTGCCCTGCCTCAGTAGGGCTGTCCTGAGGCTGCCATTGATTTCTCCCTGGTGTGGTGGGCACACGAGTATCACCCACAGCAGCAGGGATGTGCTCAGGGCCTCTCTGCAAGCAGCACTTGGCAAAGAAGCCACCAGGAAGGGATCCAAGGGGGATGTGGCAACCGGGTGCTACTGTCCACGTCCCCAACCCTGCAAGCATGAAACGATGCTGGCTTGCTCAAGGATCCAGGGCTGCACACAGCCAGGGCAGCGGATGAGTGGTGAGTGGGGAGCACGGCCCCATCTGGTGCTGAGCCCAGGAACAACCCTCCTGCCCTGCCAGAGGCCCCAGTGCACCTGTGCCAGCCACCTTGCTGGCCCGGCACGGCACTTGGGGCTCTCCCTGGGGATTGCAGGAGCCACTGGGACTGACTCACAGAGTGGCTGTCCCAGCCACCTCCCTTTATGTAGGGAAAACTCTGCTCCTTTTAGCTGCTTTGTTTGAGAAATTGTTTACAAAAATGCTCCAAGCTGTCAAGGGAGATCCTCAGGCATTTAGCAAGCTGACAGCCTATTCCTTCCTGGAAAAGGGTGTTAAAATAAACAAATTAGCAAGAGGAAAAAGGCAGGAGCCTTTTGACTGCATGGTAGGGGGTTGCCATAAGCCACGGAAGGGAAGGAGCAGGAGAGGATTTGGGCAGGATTCCCCTGAGCCAGCCCCTCTCAGTTCTGTACCTGTAAAGCATCAATATGGGTTTCCATGGAAACCCGGTGCAGTTCGGTGGTACCCAAGGGGGCATTCCCCAGCACAGCCAGCACCACTGGCTCCAGCAGGGAAAGGAACAAGAGTGTCAGCCACCACATCTCCAGACAAACAAAGCCCAAGAAAAGCTACCAAGACACCTCATGGGGACTAAAGTTTCACCAAAAGCATAAACAGCCCCAGGCACTCCAACTACAGGGACGAGGGGTCTCTGCGCCCCCAAAACACCTTGGCAGGAGCTGGTAGCATTGCCAACACTGCTCTCCTTCCCATGTTGTGATGATAATGTGGTGCTGGCAGAGGATAGCAGAGAACCTGAGGCACAGGAAGACCTTCAAGTATCCCAAAGGACTAATTAACACAATTAGCAGGATGACATAAACACAGACTGGTTTGGGTTGAACAGGACCTTAAATCTCATCTCATTCCAACCCCTTTCATGGGCAGGGACACCTTCCACTAGATCAGGTTGCTCCAAGCTCCACTCAACCTGGCCTTGAACACTTCCAGTGATGAGGCAGCCACAGCTTCTCCGGACAAGAGAGGAAGAGGGAATCCTGAGGGAAGAGGATGTTGTTGTTTCCCAGAGGCTGGGAGGTCTGACAAGTGGCAGGCAAGCACAGTTCCCCACCTTGGCCGAGAGGTACAAGAAGTTGAGGATTTACAGCTCTGGCAGCCCCATTCCTTTTCGGTTGGATTATCAGCAATTCCTTTATAACACTTTATAACCCATAGGGCAACCAGCAGCCAGCACAGCTTTGTTTGGAGCAGATCAACTCTAATTCATCTAATTCCCTGTCCTGACAGTGTAACGGGCCTGGCAGAGCAGCTGGGACCATGGTGAGGTTCAGTCCCCACGTGCAGAGGGACAGCAGTGGAACTTTGGCTCTGGTCAAGGCAGGAGAGGTAGGATGACCTGTGTGCCGCCTGGGTGGATGTTGTGTTTGCACAACCCACTGCCAGGAACAACAAGCGGAGGAAACAGTGAGCACCGGGGCCACGGCTCGCCCGGCTGACCCCAGCCACCGTCATCCCGGGGTAAATATTATTCCAGCAAGAACCAGAGCTCTCAAATATTTGCCTTGAGTAACTCACCCCCAGGCTGGGTCCCTGTGCGGGCAGGCTGAGCTGGAGTGGGGGCTGCCAGGACAGGGGCAGGCAGGGAGTGGGATGCTGCTGCCAGCCCCCTATATGGCAAAACCCCTCGGTTCCCCAGCCCCAGGAAGGACAAGGTGGGATTATGGTGCTCTCAGGGCCAGGGGCTTTGACATCCCTTCTCAGGATGCTCCTTCTCCTGACTGGTGATTCATTCCTCCCATGCCCAAAACAGGCTGGCATTGTGCCGAAGCTAGGTCACACAGGGAAGCACAGCCTTCCTGGAACAAATTGGGAGTCCTTTAACTTCCCAGGGAGGAAGAGAGTGTGCAGCCCTGATTAGGAAAGGATTTCATGGCTTTTCTTGGCACTTTGACTGTTCTGAGCCCTTCCTGGCTACAGTCTCCCCCAGCTACCAGCATATCTGCCAGGCACCTGGGGCCCAGACAGACCCCCTTGGTGCCTGGCCTGACTGTCCCCCAAGAACCCTCGCTGCCCCCCAAGACCCCGACAAAGAGGAACGAGGCTCCAGGATGGAGCAGGATGTGAGCTCAAGTACTGCGTCCCACTCAGGTGTTTGGCAAACCCCCCAGCAGCCCCTCGCTAGGCACTGATGATGCCAGGACCTACCTGCACCTCCCGTGTGTGATAGGCGATAATGAGGCCCAGCAGGATGACGGTGGAGAGGCTTATAAGGCATTTCAGGGCCAGGGAGAACATGGAGTCCTGCAGGGTGAAAGCAGGGAAGGCATTAGGGGGTACACAGCTGTGGGACTCCGCTGGCACTGGACTCCACACCCCAAAGAAGATGCTGCCCCCCAACACCTGCTATCCCTATTCTCAACAGCACTTTTGCTGCTTCAGCTTCCCCCCTAAGCAGCTTGACATGGTAGTAAGGGCACCATCAGTTCCATCAGCATCACTGGCACTACTGGTACCACCACCACCACCACCATATGCCCTCTCTCCAAAACTCTTTTTAAATTCTGTTCTGCTGAGTGCAGTTCCCAGCCTCCCCTCTGAGATGTGTGATGCCAGTGCCCTGGCCCCATCTAGCCTGAGCCCAGTATTATGGTATCCAAACAGATGATCTCACTAGACCCTCTTGCTAATTAGTCTTGCGTAAATTGAACCAGCCCCTGATTCACTGATGGCTGAACTGGCTGGTCCCCAGGACCCTGCTGGGGAAAGCAGGAGTCACTGTACCCTTTGGATACTGGTAAACTCGTGTGTGTGCCAGCCACAATCCAGCCCCACTGATGCTAGGGCACTGGCAGCCCTTCACCAAGGTGTCACTACCAAACCAACCCCCCTCACTACTGCACCCGTCCCACACCTCCACGCCATCCCCAACACGCCGAGCCCCAGCACGGGGAGGCCTGGCACACTCATGGCATGCTATCCTTGGCTCCCGGTGTGCTGGGCTGGCTTCAGCCTTGCTTGGCTCCCTCTCCCCAGTGTTCCTCGTCTCCACAGGGTGTTTGCACGCAGAGAAGGGACTATTTGCTGCGGAGGCGGCACTGCATTGTTAACAACTTGGCTCTGGCTGTGCAATTGTGTGGATATAATGGCTGGTGCTGAGAAAAGTGCTGGGACTAAACACTAGCTATTAACAGGCAAGCTCCAGGGCAGCATCGTGCCAAGGCGGCTCTGGCAAGACCCTTCCCAGGGACACAAACCCTGCCTGACTCACGGGCACTCACTGCCCCACCTGGCAAGTGTTATATACTACATTCACCAGTGCCTCCTGCCAGTGCTGGGTCTGAAGAGACCTGTCAGGAAGAGCCGTTCCTGGATCCCACGCTCGCAGCAAACAACATGGGGTCTTTGCCGAAGTGGGGCAAGACCTTGGCACCCCTGGCACATGTCCTGCTCCACCATGTGGGTGGCAGGATGCTTCACTCTGGTGATGCTGCACAGGTGGTGGGAAGCAGCAATATCGCCCTGTGGGCAGGAGAGGCCCTGTCCTGCCCACAATCGATTGACAGGCAGGGAGCAGGCAAACCCTGGCCACTGTGTCCTTGCTCCCCAGTTCAGCCCTGGCACCCTCTGGCTGGGAGCATGAGGTGGTGTGGCCGGGGCTGTGGGGCAGGGTTGGAGCTGCGCTGACATCCCCATATGCACAATGGCAGCCAGCCCCGATCACACGCACTCCCACACTCATGGTCATGTCCCTGCCAGTGAGTTCTGGTTTCTCACCAGAGGCTGTTGTGGGGGCATTTATACACAGTTGCCTGCTGCTGCGAATCTGGCCAAGGTCCTGTGGAGGCTGGAGCCAGGGACTCTCCTGTGCCCTGTGGCTGTCGGCACAATTGTTTGTGTCATAGTGGGGCAGGGGCGCAGCAGCGTGCCACAGCTGCTGCATGGCGGCAGCGCTGACTCACAGGGTCTTCCCCAGCTGACACAGCAGCTCAGCGCGGTGGGGCCAGCAAGCACAGTAGCGGTGCTGCTGGCAGCTTGGTAAGGGTGGACAGGCCCCCTGGTGCCAGGCATGCCGGCACAGGGAGCCTGTGAGGGTGGCTGCGACTCAACAAGTAGGAGATGCAGGTGGGGGACGGTGGTTTGGCTTCGCTCCTGCCAAACGGGAGTGGGAACCACCAGAAAAAGGCGCTGTCATTGAAGCATCTTTCTCTCTCGGCAAGGGTGCCGGGGATGCCAGCTTGGCACCAAGGCATGCCCCCCAGACAGAGCAGTGGAACTGCTGCCCGCAGCCCCCACACACCCACTGACCCTGGCAGCCATGGAAAGCCGGGGCTCAGTAACCGCCCCACCAGGCACCTCGGTGGGGAGGCAGCAGGGTTCCCCAAACCCACAGGACCCCAGCAACACGCTTCCCTTCCTCCACCTCCTCTGCTCGCACTGCCCTCCCCACTGTCCATGCCGGATAACGGCAGGAAGTGGTGAGCAGCCCCTTCCCACCCTGCTTCTTCCCCTCCACTGGTGGCACCATGGCATGGGGACCCCCGCTGGCTGCACCCCAGCCCCCTCAGCAGTGCCATCCCGCTGACGCCCATGGGTGCTGGTGGGGGTGCTGATGCCTTCCCCTTTCTGGATAAATAACATGACAGATGTCTATACAAAGAGTTATTCATATCGCTGCCAACCAGCGCAGCCCGGGAGCAGGAGCTGGAAGGGACGTGGGGGGGAGAATTATAAATAAAAGACACTGTCCTGCAAAAAAAAAGGAAAAAAAAAAAGGCAGGAAGGGGTGTGGGGGAGGAGGCGGAGGAGGGAGGGGGTGCTTTGCTGCACCGCTGAGGGCACAGTGCTTTTGAGGAGTGCACTGCCATGCCAGCAACAGGCACCACAGACCTCAGTGGGTCGGTGCCTGCTGCTGCAAGTGCATGGGGCAGGACTCGACAGAGCACCCACCGGCACATAGCCCCCACGCCTCCAGCCAGGTGGTCACCCTGTCCAACACCTGTGGCTGCGGCATCTGCTAAAGCTCTGGAACGTCCTGTCAGCCACCAGCCAGCCTGTCTGACCCTGTTCCACTCCAGATGAGCCAAACAGCTCCATGTTTATCCCATGGGATACTAGATGGGGCAAATGGCTCCATGCTCACCCCACCAGGCACCATCTGGTGCCACCAGCCCCACACACGCACCCCTGGCCCCGCTGGTACCTTGGAGTAGAGCCCCCAGGAGAGCTCGGTCTCAATGACCATGACGACAATGCCAAACATGCCAAAGATGAGCGCGTAGTCGCTGAGGCGCTTCCTCTTCTCAAACAGTGCCCGGCGGTGCCCAAGCCGGTAGCCAATGTTCTGCGCCTTGCGCTTGGGCCCCTTGGCAAAGGTGGTGGGGGCCGGCCGGGCAGGCGGGCGGGTGGGACGGTGGGTGGCAGGCGCATGGTTGTCCTCGCGTGAGACAACAATTTCGGGGGGTTCACCGGCACCAAAGAGCTGCAGGGGTTGTGCCTCCGGCTCGGCCTCGATGAGGTTCCGTCGGGATGCGCTGAGTCGGCTGAGGGGCTTCATCACCCCCCCGCTGTACTTGCAGGAGCTCATGGCAATCTCGGTGAAGGGGTTGCTGTCCCGCCGATGAACCAAGGGGCTGGGCTGCCGGTGTTTGCTGCTAGCCACCCCAGAGCCCGCTGGGTGGTCGCCGAGGTTGAGCTGGCTGCCGTGGCGGGAGGAAGGGTGGAGGGCGGCGGGGGCGGCGGGAGGAGGAGGAGGGGCCCGTAGCGACCCGGGCGAGGAGTGCAACAGGCTGTGCTGAAGCGGC